>REGM01000028.1:36929-59771 GCA_004194415.1 Aurelia aurita | reverse complement strand
GTGGTAGCACCTATTATACAAATACCCTAGGAACTGGAAGAAAACAAAGGTCTAGCAGAGAGAGGTAACTTCAAGGGAGTTTATTAAGCGTTTGAAAGTCTGTAAATTGTATGTCGGGGGGGGGGGGGAGGACAGAACCAGGGAGGTTATTCCAAAGGGAAGAAGTTCTAGGACTGAAGGTATTAGAGTAAGAAACGGTGTGAGAGTTGGGGAGAGCAACAGAAAGTTTATGATTAGCAAAAATACAGAAGAAATGAACACGTACACGATAAGAAGTACAGAAGAAATTAACAATGTCATACCTCCCTTGCTTCTTCGCTTTGTGACCCTGTCAGCTAGGCTTGATTTTGGTATCCCATGAGCACTAGCGGCCTTGCGAATGGAGATTCCTTTTTCCATGACGTCATTTATTGCTGATTCCATGTCTTGCGATTCCCAACTGGAAAACAAAACATGTTAAAACTTGTGAAAAAAGCATCAACACGACATTAAAAATTCCCGCATTAAACTGACTGCTCTACCAGGTGAGCCAGAAAAAAAGGTAACGAATTTTAACAGATGGTTGCTGTAAATAATTCAAATACCGCACTAGACTTACGACGTGATTCCTTGTATTCGTTCAATGCTTTCAATCTGATGTCTTTATTTTCTCTCATACAAGGACTCACGACCAAACAGATTCTAAACAGAGACTAAAACCTGAAGAAAAAATCGAATGTCTTCTATCCTTCGAAGGACAAAAGAAAAGTCGAACGTCGCTTCGAACGTAGCATCGAACGTCGTTTAGCTTCGAAAAGTGGAACGTTGATCTAATCAGCCAATCAAACGCAAAGAATAGGCACGTGGTCTAACCTTATTAAGAAAGTCGAGATTTGATTGGATGCGCACGAAATGCGGCGCATTAGGCCATTTTAGTCTCTGTTTTGAAGCTGTATTGTCATGAGTCTCAGTTTGAAGCCATAATATCATCCAATTCAATGCGGAAAACGGAGACTCATGTAATCAGTCTAATACCGCACCGGTGTCGCAAAAAAATCATTGTTTGGAAACTTTGTTTGAATCATTGTTGAAATAAAAACTTCAACTATATTTCAAAGATCTATCAAGACTTTTAGGAGTTTTGTAACGTAAGCAAATTGAATATTGCACCAATAATGGACCATTTAGCTATTCTACTCTTCTGTCTGGATCAAGCGTTAATTTTATACATTTCTATACGAAAGGTTCGATTGAGTGGCGTTAGAGCTTCTACCACTTTTGTTTACATTTGAACAAAATGTTTAAAAATATCGTTCGATTCAGACTCTTTTTTTAGAATAGCTAAAAGGTCGTCCCTTCCAAATGGCTCTTCCGTTCGGATCTAATTTCAAGACTCTGCCAAGACTAAGGGTGTCAGGACACCCATGCTTTGATTAAATATGTATTTACCTTGCGTTAATTGTTGTTGTCTTCTTTCTTTTGTCTCCTTTTGTCTTTGGGCAACATTTCAACTAACCTGGCCTAACCGCTTTCAGTTTGGTCATTCCTTTTCTTCTGCGAAGGTGCACTAACACAAAGGAATACAAGGGAGTCAGATTCGAATGACCAAACTGAAATCGATTAGGCCAAGTTCAGTTGAAAGTTGCTCAAAGACAAGGAAAGACAAAACAAAGAAGACCAAAACAATGAAAAAAAGGAAAATAAATATTTAATCAATGCATTGGGTGTCCTGACACCCTTGCCAAGACTTGAGTCTTGGATAAGGTTTAGTTACAGAAAAACGTAATAGTAGCACAACCACAAACCGAAATGACATACCCTCTTGCGAGGCTTTTTATACCAAGGCTTTTACTGCTTCCATCTCCAGACATCGTCACTCTTCCTCTAAAATTACCTTTCCTCCCGCTCGACATTTCATCAACAGCGTTTTCTGCGCTCCCTCGCAGTTCACTTTCTGCACTCCCTCGCAGTTCACTTTCTGCGCTCCCTCGCAGTTCACTATCTCCGTCAAGTACAATAGAATCACTCTTGCTGCCTTCGTCAGTGGGAGCAGGCCTGTTTTCTTTACTATTGCCATTCAATGCAGCAAACTTTTCATTCTCTCGTACAATAATATCTGAAGCCTCTTCAATTAAATCATCCACACCAAGATCTTCATCAATCACATGAACCTCCACATTATCAGTCAACAAACTTTGCTGAGACGAACACTCATTTTCGTGCAAATTTTCTACCCTTCTTTCTACTGCCCTCATATTTGCATCCCTTATGCTCCCTTTCGCACCCTTTGTGCTCTTTCTAGCACTTGTAGGTATCTCGTTTCCCATTCCCTGAGAAGGACTCTCGCAGGGGTTACCAACAGAAACATGGGATTGCGCTCGTGATGAGCTTGTCCTCTTATTCGAAGTAATTGTTCTTTTGCCAGTGATTCTATCTGCCAAGCTAGACTTCGGTATTCCATGAACAATTGCTGCCTTTCGCTGTGACATTCCATTCTCCTTCACATCTCTCACAGCATTTTCCATATCCTCCGCAGTCCAGTTAGTAAATCTAGCTGCGCGAATGGCTTGAATCAAATTTCCTGCATCATCAAACATTTTAACTTTGCCTTTCAGTCGATCTCGTAGGGTCCAAAATGGCACATTATAGTGTGCAGCAGCCTTCCTTTGCGACATGCTGCCATTTTTAATAGCCTTGTATGCATCGACCATGTCCTCTTTGGACCACTTGTACTTTCTTTGACTTATCCGCTTGCCACATGGTACCGTGACCTTGGCTATGTCATCCCCATCATCGTCTATGGTATCAACAATGACTTCCTCTATATCTATGTCTGATGGAAAATCTTCTGATTCTGTAACAGACGTGATCTGTTCATCTAATACCTCTACAATGGGAGTATCCATCTCTACGAAAAAGAAAAGCAAAGATTCTTAAGTTTGTGCAAAGTGGACGAGTAAAAAGGTTGAGCCTTTTGTAAAATTTTAGGAATTAAGCCCACGGTCAAATGTGGCCAACATTTCACTGAAAAACGCCCATTGATGTTTAGTGAAATGTTGGCACCGTTTGACCACTTTGTCCAGTGACCCAACATTTGTTGGACTTTGTTCAGTGAAGTTTGATCGCGACCAAAATGTTCATTGAACATTTGTGATGTTGGATGTTGTTGGCACCATTTGACCACATACGCACTCAACTACAGCCAACGAATGTTATGTTCAGTGGCCCTTTACATGAGAAATTTCAGCCCATGCTGAGTTCAACACGGGCTGAGTTTTAACAGCATTGCTTATTTTTCTTTGCATTTACATGATATCTCAACACGGGCTGAGATAAGGTCACATGATATGAATGCAGCGGTTGCAAATCAAACAATAAAAGCAGGAATGCGAGCCCCATTGATTGATTGCGGAAATAGATTCGATTTCCTTTGTTCATATTCTAATCTTTGATTTCAACACGCCCGAGCTGAAATTATTTGCGTTTACATTGATATTTTCACTAATCTCCACCCGTGCTGACATTTCAGCATAGGCGAGTTGAGTTCAGCCCGTGTTGAGTTTCAACTCGCCCTCCTTCATGTAAACGCGATGAAGGCTTAGACCGTCAACCGAGTTGAAACTCAGCACGTGTTGAACTCAGCACGGGCTGAAATTTGTAAAGGGCCTCTTAAAAAGAAAATTAAATCAATGTGCATCAATTACTGTACCATTAATTGCTGTGTGAGCATTCATGTCTGTCACTGCTCCACTGCTAGTTGATGGGACAATCGTGATACCTCTGTCATCAGCATCCGACTCAAAGCTCCTAATAGGCGTCTCCTGGCCATACGCTACCTTATCCTGCACTCCGTAATCATCCCAATGTTTCTTTTCTGGTATCACCATACTCATCCCATGCTCCGGGCCTTCAGAGACATCACCTGCACGAAAAATACAATATATCCTAAGTTTTTCGTTTTTCTTTACCTCACTGGACAAATTCAGATAAAAGGGTTTACACCCACTTCAGATCGCGTGATTGTCATCTTGAGGAAACGTTCTTTTCATACAAGTTCACACCAGGTCGTTGAAGTCACTAGAGTCGCTGAGGTCACTGGAACAAAAAATACTGAATGTGAACAGCAAAAATAATCTCTCCAATGACCCTGACGACACCAACGACTGAGTTTTTGCTGTTCACATTCAGTCTTTTGGGTCGTTCGTCCCAACGACCCCAGCGACCCCAGCGACTGCAACGACCTAATGTGAAGCAGGCATAAAGAGAAGATTTCCCAAGTGTATGGTCACTCGGCCTGAAGTGGGTATAAACAACGTTAGCTGAATTTGTCTATTGCATTCATCTTTTTTCTCTTTACCCATCTCTAGAGAGACCATTGTGGAAAGAAGGTCTATTTGGACTTTTTGTCCCTGCCATCTTAACACAGGGGTGTTTTTGTTTTATTTTTCCACTTTTCCGAATTAGATTGGTCATATGTATCGCATAATTTTAGTGTTTTAACCAGTATAATGCAATTTAGTGAAACGTTACTTTTATTCATTCCTTTGTAAATTAAATGTTCTTACCTACTCTCGAGTCCGGAATAGACGGGGGCCTGGCATAAACGGGGTGGGTGGAAATTTTTCCATAACCCAGTAAAGGGGGGTCTGGAATAAGCGGGGTGCGTGAATCTTAATAAAAATGGGGTCTAGACTTAGAACACAAGAATGTTTAAGACTGCAAAGAACATCACAGACAAGTTAAGAATCACAGAAAATTTATTAAAATGAGAAACATAGTTCGAATCAAGTTCAGAAAAGATGACTTTACATGTTTCAAATTTTAAGAAACTCAAAATTAATTAAGTCTGGAATAAGGATTTCCTGCATGGATTTCTTTCAAAATAGTAATAAGAAAGGGGAGGACGTTTATTCCGGACTCGAGAGTAAGCCCCAACCTCGAACCCACGATATCACGTGCGCTGAAGGGAGGCCGAAGACACTGATAGCCCTGGAATCGAGGTTGGAGTAAGCCCCTGTAAATGTTACTTCCCGATGGCGAAAACATGCAATTACTTACTTAACTACTTATTCACTCTCTCATTCAATCACTCACTCAATCACTTAACTACCTGCCTTTTCTCCTTTTTTTGCCAAACTTTTTTCGTGACACTCTATCATGTAAACTGGATGATGGAACATTGAATTTAGCTGCAGCCGTTCTGATGGAACTGCCATTTTTTAGTACTGCAGTGATTGCTTCATCCATTGCATAATCAGACCAACTCATTCTCGTTTTCTTCTCTGAAAAGTATAAAAGAAATGTGATTTCAGGAAATTTCATTGAACCAGATTTCAAAGAATTTCTTGTAGGAAAATATCTAAATATTTTTCCGCAAACATTTGCCAAGAAACTGTTAATTTGAAATTCGACTGGACAAAATGATAGATTATCTAGGGTTGTTGAAAAACGTAGAAACAATTTTATCGATTTAGATTAGTTTACTTATACATTTTTATATATAGTAAGCTAGATAAAAAGATCGATATAGAATAAGATGACAAACAAAAAACAAGCACATATTTCCACCAGTAGATAAAAACGTTATTGCCTATTTGATATATAATTTGAAATCAGGGTTTATGTTCAAGGGATCAGGGGTGTCACAAACCCTACAAAAATGGGTGCATGGAATTGGTAAGGAATGAAAATCTAGAAGGTATACATACCAAGCCTTTTTTACACAATTTTTGCTCACAAATAAATATCACCCTGAGAAAACCGGGGTAGACATGTCTACCCCTATCCATCCCCAGGTGACGAATACAGGAAATTGAAACTTCTGTAATAATGAACACAAGAATGAAACTGACAAGCGATAAATACCCTTTGGTTGCTCAAATCCAGCCTGTTCAGACATCATCACTTGTGATATATGATGCTGCTCAGAAGCCATTTGGGCTGACATCTGCCCCTCTTGCATTGTTTCATATTCCTCCTTGGGCTGCTGTGAAGTCCTCTGGTTCCCCTGCACTCTAGTTGTACTTTTAGAAGGCTCACCAACAGCTACAGTTGTAATGTCTTCAAAATTTGGTAGCACATGAGTTGGTTCTGCTGCATGTGACAGAAGTGTGATTGAATTAAGTGCAGACTGTGCTTGTTCAATCCCAGATGCCTGTAAAGCAATTCATAGCTTGATTCTGAGTTGGGAGTTCTTATGGCCTTTCCCCCAGAGGGGTGTGCTAACGCCATGCCAACCAGGGGTGGATCCAGCCTGAAGTTGAAGTGGGGCAACCTACAGAGAGGGTGCTGAAGGTAGAATGGAAAGTAAGCGTGCTAAAAGGGTGTGAAAATTTTTGGACCCTGGGTTAGGAAAATTCTTTGGTTTTTCCACAAATAATGCCTGAATTGTATGTTTTTCTCGCCAAAATCTGATGGAAACAATTAAAACAAGTGTGCTAGTATTACAACGACAGGCGTACTCCTTGCCAAAAAGGAGGCGGCAGGCTGAGATTTCATCCTAAAGGTGGGCCCCCATTTGCCCCCTAAATCCGCCACTGATGCCAACCAGATTACCTAATCCAAGCATTACCAAACTGGTTGTTTTGGGCTGCTAGATTACAGATAACCCCAATTTTTAGGTTGCTGCCACCAAACTGCCAACTGCCACACGAAATGCCTCTGACAGCAACAGTTATATATTTTGTAACTTAACATTAGATATAATTTGTTAAGTATTAAGAATTCATTAGGAATTTTCAAAAAGTTCTGATAAATCTTATCAATTCTTACAAATTTTTGGATGTACAGTTCTAAAAGAACTGGTACTGATTCTCAAAAATTCTTTTGAAGTCTTACAAACTTTGAAAAATTCTTGTAAAAATTATTTATTTTTAGGAATCTAGGGAGTGCAAGAATAAACTGTATGTGGTAATATAAATATAGTAATATGTATATAGCATGGTAATATGATACTAAATGCATGTGACTAAAAATTATAAACTATTAAGGAGGCAAACGCAAAAAATAGAGGTTTTTTATATGTATACCAATGTAGCTCGTAGATATATGGCTTATTTGAACCATTCTAACTGTTTTTGCCTCCGCCTTGGGTCCACATCCTTCATAGTATACAATTTTTGGTAATATGAATGTGTTTTAACTCACCACAAGGATATGCTCCCAAGGTACCCTGTTTGAAGATTGCTCCGATGTGACAGCATATCCTCTTTCTCTCTTTTTTATTGTTTCTCTGGTTTTCTCCATTCTCAACCAGTTCTGAAATGCAACAAAGAGAGAAATCTTGATTACCCAACAAGCATGTTGGGTGGGAAAATTTAGGGTCGGAAAATCTGAACAACTAAAAACATGGGGTAATTTAAAGGGGACCTGAAGAGAAATTTTTATTTGCAAAAGGAAGTGATAAAATGGTTTGATTAGTGATGCCGTGTAAAGTGTTGTGATATTTGGTTTCGTCTCGGAGTTATTCACTGTTTTGTGTCTTGAAGTGATGATGTCATTTTGTTTACATATAGGAACGGATACGCAGAGAGTAGAAAAATTGTTGACATTGACTATGTTTGCGATTAAACCTGCTGCTGAAGTACGTTAGTGAGACAAAAATTGCCCAGAAATGTCTTATATCTCATGAAAGAAAGTCCAGTGCCAAAGCTTTGGATTTTTGGGCTTTTTTATAAGAAACATTGTCTATAACAATTGTTTTCTTGCTTTTTTGCAAACAAAATGACGTCATAGGCTTCAATCATAAATTGAGGAATAATTCCAAAACAAAACAAGATATGGAAAAACTGAAAAGGGCATTCTTCGTTGTTCAACCAAGCAAGCTATTGGCTTTCGCAAATAAAAAATTTCGTCTCAGGTCACCTTTAAGTAATATGCTAGTATATAAATGAGAACAGAAACCTTGCTAAATTTTAAAGAAATTCGATCGTTGATAAATGATAAGTGGCAAAAAGAAATTGTATAATAATAGAATGGTGACCTTTCAAATTATAACTTATGTCTACATTTTTGGAGCACTACACTTGATTGATATATTTCTGATTTAATAAAAGAATGAATTTGATTGTAGAACAATAATTTTAAGAAGATGAAATTTAAAAAAGGGAGGGAATGGAATGACTTTTACTAGAGTCGATCAATAGGGGGGAGATTAATTTAATAGTCCTCAGGAGGTAAAATTGACAAATATTTGGGAAATGTTTTCATACTACTGTAATTTCCAAAGTGTTTGAAGGAATTATGTATGAGTCAAATCGATAGATATCACTACCCAGGCCACCCCCGGGCATTTGATCATGTAAACGATCCTAGGGGTGGGAATCTGAATCAAAATTTGATCAAATGAAAAAATTTGTATGGCCAAATCTACATTTTAAGGCTGCAAGACCGGGGCATTTGATGGGAGTTGCTAGCCAAGGGTGGAGAATTTGACCACAGAGAATGAAAAAAAAATCAAATGCCCGGGGTGGCCCGGGGGGTGATATCCGGATATCGATTTGATGCATACTTAATTGCTTTCCACTGATTATCTTTTTCCAACAAGCTAGGTAATTTACTTGACCATGACTGCTGGAGAGACAATTACATTTTTTGAGGGGATTAAAATTTTGGGGAAAAATTGTGAGGGTAAAATTTGTGGCAAATCTCATTTCCCCAAAAAGATTTACATTTCACAGACCCAAAAGTTTGCCTTCATTAGTCAAAGTCCCTAGGTTATTAGATAGGTAATCTTATGTCTAAGTTGCACGAATCCCATGCAAAAGTGGTTGTGAACCAAACCAAATCTTACAATTGTTGTCGACTCGATCTAGCCCAAGCAGCCTAAGCAAGCAGCCCAATATTTCAAAGACGAAGGAAGGTGCAATTTTCTAGTAGATGCAGGCCTAAAATTGTATGCTAGTTTAATGCTTCAATACGTAAATATTGTTTTCATTAAAAGCAGCACGTTGAACGAAAGTCTTTTCGCGTCCAGCAATCTGTGTTAAAACTTAACCGCAGCCCTGAGCTTCCCATGTTATGTCTCAAATTTGAGTTAGGCCAGTACACCTTGTGCAATTTGGCCGATGGATTCTTGACTAGTGTCCTGTCCAAAATAGTTCGAATCCATCCCAAAAAATGCCCGAAACACAAAAATGCTCGTGCGTATTGTTTTAGGAAGGTGTGCAAGATTTCTTACCTCAAATTTGAAACTTTTGGCCTTCTCTTCTTAAACACAGCGAACGGTGCAGGACATCTTGAAAAGGGCGATGGCGGACAGCGGACGCAAATACAAACAGAAATCTCCTCCGCAATGCAAATGCAAAATCAGCTGACCTAGATCAAAATATTATTCAGTTGTCCTTTGTCCCCTTGTCCCTGAAAAGAGGAGGAAAGCAGAAAACAACAATTAATCATAAGTTACAATACCCTGGGTACCAGAGCCAAAAATAAAAATAAAATTAAAAAGAAAAAAAAATAAAGAAAGAAAGAGAAGAAAAACGTTTTTCTTCTCTTTCTTTCTTTATTTTTTTTTCTTTTTAATTTTATTTTTATTTTTGGCTCTGGTACCCAGGGTAAAGTTACAATTTCAAACGTTTACGATCTTCGTAAATAGATATCTCATTAGCCAATGAATAATATAGGAGTACTTAGCAACGTACGGCTAAATAGATTGTCCAAATGAAAGGAAGTAGAAAGTGCAGAAAGTAGCTCTCTTTTATGAAATATTTTCTCTTACCATCGAGATCGTTACCAAAAAGTTTGGTGTTTGCGCTCCAAAACTGTCACCCTCTTGTTGTCGCCAATACTTCTCAGCTCTCAGTGTCCGCAAAAGGCGCTGCTTTAAAACAAAATGCCGTGCGCTGCTGCGACGTTGCAAAATGCAAAAGGCGCAAAAACATGTCTTTCTGTTCTTGGCGGGGCCTTAGTGATGTCTATTCTCTCTTGGGGGTTCATTTCATTGTTTAACCAGCTACAGCTGTGGCTGAAAATTAATAAATCGTAATCAACAATTAGAAACTTTCACAATCTTCGTAGTTAGTAGTAGCTGTTTGGCTTATAATTGATATAGGAGTATTTAGACATATGGCTAAAATTAGTCAAAAGTAGAGGATGCAAAATATGCAAAAAGGAAATCTCCACGAATATTTTGATCTATGAACTATTTTTTCCTTACCATAATGTTTCGTTCCAAAAAGACTTTACGTTGCACTTCCTCTCTATATTCAGTAGAAATTCAGCGCCAATTCTTCTCAGCTCTTGGTGTCCGCAAAAACGCGCTTTGCAAAATAAAAAATGGCGCGAGCTGCTGCAACGGCGAAAAAAGCAAAACGCGTTCGTTAGGATGTTTTGATGGAACCAGATGTAACCAGACGTCGAACCAAAGACCATTTTTAGAGGAACCAACGACAATATGTTAGGCCTACCCAAAGGCTGATTTCTGGCCAGTCAAATTTTTCCAAGCAAACAGAAATTTCTAACGTCTCAAGTGTCCGCAAAAACGCGCAGTGCAAAATATACAGTGCCGCAAACTGCTGCAAAAGCGCAAAACACGCGACAGGCGTTTATATCGAACCAGATGGAACCAGACGTCGAACCAAGAACCATTTCTTGGAGGAACCAACGACAATATGTTAGGCCTACCTAAAGGCTGATTTCTGGCCAGTAAAATTTTTCCAAGCAAACAGAAATTCATGTTGAGTACAAATTGATATCGTCTTTTTCAAACAGAATGGAATTTTGTGAATTCGCACATCAACTGGCCATACAGGATTGCGTACTTGAATAATTCTGCTGCTTGTGAAATTGCACTGACTAGAAACCAGCCTTGAAAGCGCTCTTTGGTAAAGTCCGTAAAACGCTACGCGAAACTAGACCAAAGAACGCAAGNGACGTCGAACCAAGAACCATTTCTTAGAGGAACCAACGACAATATGTTAGGCCTACCTAAAGGCTGATTTCTGGCCAGTAAAATTTTTCCAAGCAAACAGAAATTCATGTTGAGTACAAATTGATATCGTCTTTTTCAAACAGAATGGAATTTTGTGAATTCGCACATCAACTGGCCATACAGGATTGGATTGAAGATTATTTTAGATTGAACCAACTACATCTGTATACCTAACTAAAAGCTGATTTCTGTCCAGTCAAATTTTTCCAAGCAAAAAGAAAATCATGTTGTGTAAAAATTGATATCGTCTTTTTCAAACAGAATAACATTTTATGATTTCGCACATCAACTGATCAAACAGGAGTGCGTACTTGAATAATTCTGCTGCTTGTAAAATTGCACTGACTAGAAACTAGAAACCAGCCTTGAAAGCGCTCTTTGGTAAAGTCCGTAAAACGCTACGCGAAACTAGACCAAAGAACGCAAGGAGCTCGTAAAACGCTACGCTGCTCCAACTCAATTAAAGCTTATTGACTAAACCTCATAAAGCGCTACGTGCCTCTACATTTAAATACACGATTTGGTGTAAAACGCTACACCACTGAACAAAATAACCCCCGGAGCTCGTAAAACGCTACGCTGCTCCAACCAAAAGCTGAATTCACATTTGGAGCGGTTTTTTATGTTGTTCAGAAAAGTCTTGCGTCTCGTCATGCATTAGTTTTACCTTGTCAAACGCAAGCCATATCTGGGCAGCAGCAAAAGAAACGCCTCAAGTGTGAACTCAGCTTAATGTTATAAACGTTCTAAATTCAGGAATTATTTTCGTCCAACACTGGTCTAAGCAAAACTTGAAATTGATAAATATTTGCGACAGCTACTGGTCACAGCAGCAATTTACCGTTGGCTGCGGTTTCAAATTAGTGCACTCTTTCTATTATTTTTTGCAGTGGCCAGCGATAGACGAAAATTCGCAGTAAAGCTGACTTCATCCTGGAAGCGTTTTCGTTGCGGCTGCCTAAATATGGCTTGCATTTTATGAAAATGTAATTATTTCGTCGTAAAACGTGAGCCTTATTTGAGGAGCAGCAAGGAAACACTTCCAGTATAAATTCAGCAAGAAACAGCACAGGGACAACCGGAGTATTTTGAGACATGAGGCTTTTGTCGAAACTTCCTTCATTATATCACAATGCTAAAGTCTTTCTCCGGATTTGAGAAATGTGTGTAAACTGCCAAATTATTTTAAGGGTTGGTTGTAACTGTTTTCTGCGGAAACGCTTATTTAGGCCTGTGTCTCGTCCCAAATTACCCCCAGGTTTACCCTAAAAATATTGACTCACGTGCCAAAACAAGAAATTGGCTGAATTCACCAGGAAAGCAGCCTTAGAAAAATGGAGCAGGGATTCAGGAATGTCAAGTCTTTATGAAAGCAGCCTTGAAAACATGGGACAGGCATTCAGCAATATCACAATTCTTTATAATTTCTTGCAAATAAATAATCTCTAAATTCGCAGCAACTTTCTTGCAACTTTGGCAAATGCAAACGGACTCTCTGCTCCTCAAATCCTTCAGGAAAGTTCTGGAAATTTCATAAATCTGCTCAAAACTAGCATGTTTGTTAGTTTATGCTTTCCCAAGTATCTTGCAACTGTTATTTAGTCTGTTCCATGGCCTTCCATATTCTGCGACTCTAAAATCTGTTGTTTCTTTCAACTTCTTGCAATGAATTTTGAAAAGCGCGGCAAACGGTTTCTCAGTTTCTTGCGAGCACAGTTCTTGCACAACCAGCCGGCGAGCTCTCTTCTTCCAAATAAACTTGCTTGACTTGTTTGCACGAAAACATCGAACGAGAACAAAGGGTGCTAATTCCCAAAAGGATTCCAAGAAAAACCACAAATCAATAACAATGACAATTTCCAGGTAGCTTGGGAGCTTAGAAGTTGCTGATTGGCTGAAAAGAGGTTTTTGGCAGTGCATGAAATAATGCAATTCGGGTGAAATTCTATGTCATGGCCTTGAAGAGCTCGCTTGCAGATAAATTTCGAAACTCTTGCAGAGAACAAAGCTGGGTCAGCCAGGTCGACCCTCTAGGGGCTCCAAACAATAGGTTGCTATCAATATCGATTGTGCTGTGGTTTGATTGACAATCCACGTTCAATTATCCCTCTCAGTCACTCATCCAGTTCTGATTTCCACTGAAAATCGCTCGCCAGCACCGAAAACGCCCGGGGGGAGGGGGGNGCCACGCTGCTCCAACTCAATTAAACCTGCAAAATGCGTTAAAATGTTTAGATGGAACCAGATGTAACCAGACGTCGAACAAAGGACCATTTTTATAGGAACCAACGACAACATGTTAGGCCGATTTCTGGCCAGTCAAATTTTTCGAAGCAAACAGAAATTCATGTTGAGTACAAATTGATATCGTCTTTTTCAAACAGAATGAAATCTTGTGAATTCGCACATCAACTGGCCAAACAGGATTGCGTACTTGAATAATTCTGCTGCTTGTGAAATTGCACTGACTAGGAACCAGCCTTGAAAGCGCTCTTTGGTAAAGTCCGTAAAACGCTACGCGAAACTAGACCAAAGAACGCAAGGAGCTCGTAAAACGCTACGCTGCTCCAAATCAATTAAAGTTTATTCGTTAAACCTTGTAAAGCGCTACGTGGCCCTACATTTAAATACACAATTTGATGTAAAACGCTACACCACTGAATAAAAGAAACCACGGAGCTCGTAAAACGCTACGCTGCTCCAACCTAAAGCAGAATTCACAGTTAGAGCGTTTTTCATGACGCTGCTCAGATAAGTCTTGCTTTTCGTCACATATTAGCCTTACTTGCGTAGACACGAGCCATATTTGGGCAGCGGCAATATAAACGCCTCAAGTGTGAACTCGGCTTAATCTTAATTATTCAGGAAATATTTTCTCCTGACACTGGTCACAGCAAATCGTAAGATAAGATCCGAAAGAGAATTAACAAGAATAAATACAGAGCCATAATTTTAAATCAGCATTTTGCTAAAAATTTTAGTTTGGTAAACTCAATTTAGTCTCGTTTTGTCTCTTTCAGATTCTGTTTGATAACTTGTAGTGACCAGTGTCAGATGAACATTTATACAAAAGCTGATTTCATACTGGAAGGATTTTCCTTGCCGCTGCCTAAATAAGGCTTGCTTTCTATGACAACTGAATTTGTTCATCATAAAACTTCAGTCTTATTTGAGTGGCGGCATGGAAAACATTCCCAGTGTCAATAAAACAAGAATGCAAGTATTCATCAAGGCAAGAAACAGCATAGGGAAATCGGGGTAAGTTGGGACAAATGAAATTCAGGATATTGGATTTTGTTGAAGATATTCTCATCATATCGTCATGCTGGAAAGGTGTATAAAAATGAAAATTGAATTTTAAGATTGGTTGCTATTGTTTTATGCGGAATAAAATGCCTGAATATTGTCCCAAATTACCCAAGTTTACCCTAAAAATATTACTCACGTGCCAAAACAAGAAATCGGCTGAATTCACCAAGAAAACAGCTCTCGAGATATGGGGTAGGCATTCAGCAATGTCACAGTTCTTTCTGGCAATCAAATCTCGACAATCAATGATCTCTCAGTTCGAAGAATCACAGGGTGAGCATTCAGAAACATAGGGCAGGGCATTCAGCAATATCACAATTCTTGATCCTTTATGGCAGACAATGTCAATGCGCATCAACTGTCACAACTGTCACAACGACTTTGGCATATCAAAAGATGAAAAATTTGTGCTTCAAGTCATTCAGATAATTTCTGGAAAAATCATCGATCTGCTCAAACTTCTAATGTTCGTTTAGTTTAATTTCTCTTGTTGCTGTTGGTTTGTTTCAAAGATCCATCTAAGATTAAAAGTTTAAAAATTAGATCGCAAATGTCACAAAAATACACGTCATCATTTGTCTTTGTTTTTGGGCCAAAAAGTAGCGAAAATTAGTACTTGTAAACTTTTGTCTCTAAATTTGGTTTCAAAAAAGATATAAAAAACTAAATTTGAAAGACTAAATTTGTATAAAAACATGACTTTGTGCTCAAATTATGATATTTGTAAACTTATAATTATTACCTAAATTCATCATAACAATGACGTCATCAGTGACGTCATAACTTGAAATAACGAAACATGTAATTGTGTGTTTCATATTCTCTTATTGAGTTCTTGTTATGGCGAAAATTTAGTTCCAATATCTTACTTCTGTCAACATTTATGTTAGTTTGAAGCTATAAGGGTTTGACTGTAAAAATATAAATTTCAAAACTACCGTTTAAGAAAATAGTTATATTTCCAGAATTAAAGAAGATATTTTGATAAAATTTGGGCAATAGATGCTACATAGATCTTTAGGAGAAATCACGAAAACCTCAAAGCTCTGGATTTAACCGAAAAAAATACAGGGAAAAGACTGAGAGAGGGTCAGTCCTCCTGTCCAGATAGGGTTACGAAACTTTTAGCACTCACATTAGAATAATTTTAAGAAACTTTCAGTTTGCCTACCAGAATGAGTGGTTGGAATTTTATAAAAAATTGCGTAAAGTGTTGACCAACCTGCCAACTAGATTGGTTGAATTCATCACAAAAGCAGCTTTAGAAAGGTGGAGCAGGCATTCAGCAATGTCACAATTCTTTATTCTTTATGGCAGGCAATGTCAAGTCACAAAAATTTTCACAACGACTTTGGCAAATCAAAACATGAATCTCTGTTCTTCAAATCCTTCAAGTTGAGTTGCGGAAATGTCATAAATCTGTTCAACGCTGGCAACATTCTCATTTCATGATCTTCGACTTCAATTTCTTCTGTTTCTTTGAATTTCATTTAATTCTTTCGACTTCTTCAATGTTTTTTTACCTTCAATGTGTTTTAATGTCCTTATTGCGGGCAACTTCACAGCAACTTTCTAAATTGCTTGGCACATAAAAATATGAATCGTTATTCTGAAAAGTTTTAAATAGCTGTTAAACTATCATGATTTAATGTTCAATCTGTTCAACATTGCAAAATATTCCTGTTCGATAGTTTATACTTTCGCAAGAACATTCCAATGTTCTAATATTACTTAGTCTTGCTCGTGTTTTTTACAGCAAAATCTTGTGTTTCATATAACTTTCACGAAGATAATTCTTTAAAGTTTGGTCTACACACATTTTTTATAAGAGACTATTTATAAGAAACTCAACTCTCAGATCATTAAGAAATAGGAAATTTAAGTACTAGGACCAAATTATTTAAGAAACTTTTTCTTTAATTGAGGAAATTCGTAGCATATTTTCACTTTATGTTTACTTGTTTGTTGTATTGTAATTGTATTACTGGAAAAATATTTGAGTAATGTCCAGACGAGGAAACAACATGTAAACATCAAGAATTAGGTGGAACTCCTAAGAAATCCTTAAGTAACTTTGAGTACTAAAATCATAAAATTTTAAGAAACTTTCAGAACTACGTCAACTCCTTAGTTTCTTATAAAAAATACGTGTATTCTAACTTACAAGAACAAACAGCATAAATGCTTAAGATTCTAAAGTGCGTAATGAGCCAATAAAACTAATTATTAAGAGACAAAGCCATTCTAACCTATATGATCAACAAGCGAAAATACTAAAAACTAAATTCCGTAACGAGTCAATGAACCTAATTATCAAAATTCTAAGCTGTTCTAACTTACATGATTTAAAAAAATAGTTAACGTCGAAGCTAATCAAGCTGACAAAATCAACAAGCTTAAATACCTAAAAATCTGAAGTACGAAATGAGTCCGAAATGAGTCCGAAAAGCAAATCATTAAAAGCAAATCTCTGAAGTCTGTAATGAGTCCATAAAACTAATTATTAAAAGTCTAAGCTATTTTAACTTTGAAAATTAAAAGTCTTAAATAATTAAAACCGAAAAAGTCCGAAATGAGTTTATGAAACAAATTATCAAAAGTCTAAGCTGTAATAACTTATACGATAAACGATGTTAAATACTTAACACTTTAAGTCCATAATGAGTCCATCAATTTAATTATTAAATGTATAAGCTATTCTCAATTATAGGATTAAAAAGCTTCAATACTTTCGAACTCTAAAGTCCAAATTGAGTCCATGAAACCAATTATTAAGAGACGAAATTATTCTAACTTACATGATCAAAAAATTTTAATATTGGAAACTCTAACATCTGCAATGACTCTATAAAACGAATCATTAAAACTTTAAGCTATTTTAACTTGCACGACAAAAACGTTTTCATGAATAAATCTACTGCTTTTCCTTGAGTCTTTCTGTTTTTTTATCATGTCCCTTTTCTCGTGGTTTTATTCCAGTTTCATATTGCTTAACCAGTTGTCCCTGAAAACGGTGAAAGTGAAACAACAATTAATCATAAGTTACAATTTCAAACTTTTATGATCTTCGTAGTAAAGGATAGCTTTTAGCCAATAAGCAATATAGGAATAATTAGAAATATGTACATGGCTAGACATAAATAGTTTAAAGTAAAGGAACTAAAAAGTGCGAAAAGAAACTCTCCATGATTATTATTAGTTATGAATTATGTCCTCTTACCGGCTCTTACCACTAAGATTGTTACAAAAAACTGTAGTGCTTGAGCTTCAAAACTGTCATCAATTTGTTGTCGCCATAAAAATAGTGTACCAACACTTTGAAACTCCTAGGTGTTCGCAAAAACGCGCAATGAAAAGTAAACGTGCCACGAGCTGCTGCGCAAGGCTGCGAAGGTGCAATATGCGCAAAAAGATGTATTTCTGGGTTCTTGGTGATGTTTGCTTTCTTGCCAGTTCAAATCATCTTCATATTGTTTAATCAGGTGTCACTGAAAAAAGAGAAAATAAGAAACGATGATCAGTAATAATTTTGGAATCATAAAATTCTACGATCTTCGTAACAATAGATAGCTTTTTAGCCAATAAGTGGTATAAGAGTACTTAAAAATATATGGCTAAAAATAAATTGTCCAAAGGCAAGAAAGTATAAAATGCAAAAAGAAGATCTCCATTTATGAATTATTTTATTTTACCATTGAGATTGTTGCCAAAAACTTCAGTGTTTCTGCTCCAAAAGTTTCATCCACTCGTTGCCAATACTTCTGAGCTCACAGCATCCGCAAAATTCGCAGGTGCAAAAGAAAAATGCCGCTAGCTGCCGCGATTGTGCAAAATGCAAAACGCGCAAAAAGATGTCTTTCTCGTTTTTGGTGATGTCCATTCCTATCTTGGGTTCATTTCAATATAACCAGTTGTTTCTGAAAAAAGGGGATGATCTTAAAACAACGATAAATCATAATTTACAATTTCAAACTTTTACAATCTTCGCAGTAATAGATAGCTTTTTAGTCAATAATCAACATAGCTGTAAAGATAGATGCATCGCTAAACTAAAATAAACAGGCCTAAAGGACAGAAAGCAAAAAGTGAAAAAAGAATTCTCGCTGAGTATTTTCAGTTTTAAAATATTTTCTCATACCTTTGAGATTACTACCAAAAAGCTCTGTGTTTGTTCTCCAAAACTGTCCCCAACACTTCTCAGCATCCGCAAAAACGCGTGGTGCAAAAGAAAAATGCCGCTAGCTGCTGCGACGTTGCAAAATGCGCAAAAAGATGTCTTCTCTTTTTTGGTGATGTCCATTCCTCTTTTGGGTTCATTTCAATACAACCAGTTGTTGATGGGAAGGGGGGAAACATAATTTTCATGATCTTCATATAAATAGATGGCTTTTTAGCAAATAAACAACGTAGGAATAGTTTGAAATAAATGGCTAAAATATCCTAAAGGCAAAGAAGTAAAAAGTACAATAAGGATTCATGACATTTACATTTACTCCTTACCATTCTGTTTCCTGCCAAAGAACTTCAGAGTTTGTGCTCCAAAACTGCCATCCACTTGATGTCACGATACAACAGCTCCAACACTTCTCGTTGTCCACAAAAACGCGCAGTGCAAAAGCAAAATGCCGCGAGCTGCTGCAATGGCGACCAATGCAAAACGCGCGAAAAAATATGTCCTTCTGTTCTTTGTGATGTCCATTCTCTCTTGGGTGCATGTTAGTTTCACGTTGTTCAACCATTTGTTGCTGAAAAAAGGGAAAAATAAAACATCCATTACTCATAACTTGCAATTGTAAACTGTTTGGAATCTTCCTAGTAATAGATACACAATAGATACACAAACTGGCTAAAATAGATTGTCAAAACGGCCTAAAGGAAAATATATAAATAGTGCAAAAAGGAAGTCTCCATGAATATTTCTATTTATGAACTATTTTTCCTTACCTTTGAGATTGCTACAAAAATCTTCAATGTTTGTGTTCTAAAGCTGCCATTCACTCGCTGTCGCAAACTCTTATCAGCGGCAGCAAAAACGCGCGGTGCAAAAAAAACGAGCGGCGAGCTGCTGCGATGGAGCAAAGTGCAAAACGCGCAAAAAACGCAAAAGGATGTCTTTCTGTTCTTGTTGATATCCGCTTGTCCGCTATCCCGTGGGTTAATTTCAGTTTCATATTGTGTAACAGTTGTCCCTGAAAAAAGGGGATGATTAAATAACAACAATAAAATATAATTTGCAATCTTAAACTTTTACGATTTTCAAAGTAATAGACAGCTTTTTAGTTTTAGCCAATAATTAAGAAAGGAGTGTTTAGATTTGTGTGCCTAAAATAAATAGTAAGAAAGAAAAAATAGACAGAGGTGAAAAGTGCAAAATAAACTCTTTTATGAACTATTTTTCCTTACCATTATATTTCTTGCCAAAGAACTTCAGTGTTCCAAAACTGCCATCCACTCGCGCGCGTTCGCCATAAAACAGTACCAACGCTTGTCAGCTCTCAGCGTCCCCAAAAACGCGTTGTGCAAAAGAAAATTGCTGCGAGCTGCTGCAACGGCAAAAATGAAAAACGCACGCGCGTGACGGGTGCTTAGTTGGAACCAGATGAAACCAGACATCGAACCACAAACCATTTTACATGGAACCAATTAAATTATTTAGTTTTATACCTAAAGGCTGATTTCTGGCCAGTCAAATTCGTCCAAGCTAACAGAAATTCATGTTGCGAACAAATTGATATCGTCTATTTCAAACGTAATAGAATTTTATGATGTTGCACATCAACTGGCAAACAGGAGTGCGTACTTGAATAATTCTCCTGCTTGTGAAATTGCACTGATTAGAAACCAGCCTTGAAAGCGCTCTTTGGTAAAGTCCGTAAAACGCTACGCGAAACTAGACCAAAGAACGCAAGGAGCTCGTAAAACGCTACGCTGCTCCAACTCAATTAAAACTTAGATGGAACCAGACGTCGAACCCTACTTTAGATGGAACCAGACGTCGAACCAAAGATTATTTTAGATTGAACCAACTAGTCTACATCTTTATACCTAACTAAAAGCTGATTTCTGTCCAGTCAAATTTTTCCAAGCAAAAGAAATTCATGTTATGTAAAAATTGATATCGTCTTTTTCAAACAGAATAACATTTCATGATTTCGCACATCAACTGATCAAACAGGAGTGGGTACTTGAATAATTCTGCTGCTTGTAAAATTGCACTGACTAGAAACCAGCCTTGAAAGCGCTCTTTGGTAAAGTCCGTAAAACGCTACGCGAAACTAGACCAAAGAACGCAGGAGCTCGTAAAACGCTACGCTGCTCCAACTCAATAAACAATTATTGATTAGGCCTAAGCCTTGTAAAGCGCTACGTGGCTCTACCTTTAAATACACGATTTGGTGTAAAACGCTACACCACTGAACAAAATAACCCCCGGAGCTCGTAAAACGCTACGCTGCTCCAACCAAAAGCAGAATTCACAGTTGGAGCGTTTTTCATGACGCTACTCAGATAAGTCTTGCGTCTCGTCATGCATTAGTTTTACCTTGTCAAACGCAAGCCATATCTGGGCAGCAGCAAAAGAAACGCCCCAAATGTGAACTCAGCTTAGGCCTAATGTTATAAACGTTCTAAATTCAGGACTTATTTTCGTCCAACACTGGTCCAAGCAAAACTTGAAATTGATAAATATTTGCGACAGCTACTGGTCACAGCAGCAATTTACCGTTGGCTGCGGTTTCAAATTAGTGCACTCTTTCTATTATTTTTTTGCAGTGACCAGCGATAGACGAAAATTCGCAGAAAAGCTGACTTCATCCTGGAAGCGTTTTCGTTGCGGCTGCCTAAATATGGCTTGCATTTTATGAAAATGTAATTCTTTCGTCGTAAAATGTGAGCCTTATTTGAGGAGCGGCAAGGAAACACTTCCAGTATAAATTCAGCAAGAAACAGCACAGGGACAACCGGAGTAATTTGAGACATGAGGCTTTTTTCGAAACTTTCTTCATTATATCACAATGCTAAAGTCTTTTTCCAGACTTGAGAAATGTGTGTAAACTGCCAAATTATTTTCAGGGTTGGTTGTAACTGTTTTCTGTGGAAACGCTTATTTAGGCCTGTGTCTAGTCCCAAATTACCCCCAGGTTTACCCTAAAAATATTGACTCACGTGCCAAAACTAGAAATTGGCTGAATTCACCAGGAAAGCAGCCTTAGAAAAATGGAGCAGGGATTCAGGAATGTCGCAATTCTTTATAATTTCTTGCAAATAAATAATCTCTAAATTCGCAGCAACTTTCTTGCAACTTTGGCAAATGCAAACGGACTCTCTGCTCCTCAAATCCTTCAGGAAAGTTCTGGAAATTTCATAAATCTGCTCAAAACTAGCATGTTTGTTAGTTTATGCTTTCCCAAGTATCTTGCAACTGTTATTTAGTCTGTTCCATGGCCTTCCATATTCTACGACTCTAAAATCTGTTGTTTCTTCCAACTTCTTGCAATGAATTTTGAAAAGCGCGGCAAACGGTTTCCCAGTTTCTTGCGAGCACAGTTCTTGCACAACCAGCCGGCGAGCTCTCTTCTTCCAAATAAACTTGCTTGACTTGTTTGCACGAAAACATTGAACGAGAACAAAGGGTGCTAATTCCCAAAAGGATTCCAAGAAAAACCACAAATCAATAACAATGACAATTTCCAGGTAGCTTGGGAGCTTAGAAGTTGCTGATTGGCTGAAAAGAGGTTTTTGGCAGTGCACGAAATAATGCAATTCGGGTGGAATTCTATGTCATGGCCTTGAAGAGCTCGCTTGCAGATAAATTTCGAAACTCTTGCAGAGAACAAAGCCGGGTCAGCCAGGTCGACCCTCTAGGGGCACCAAACAATAGGTTGTTATCAATATCGATTGTGCTGTGATTGACAATCCACGTTCAATTATCGCTCTCTCAGTCACTCATCCAGTTCTGATTTCCGCTGAAAATCGCTCGCCAGCATCTAAAACGCTTCCCCCAAACTCTTTTGCGTTCTGCAGCAAGTAACCCGAAAAATAAGGGTGTGTTTGATTGGTACCAATTCAGAAAACGGTAAGCTTGGCAGACTCGGAATTTGTGTTTGATTGACTCCGAAATTCTCAAAACTGTAGGTTTGGAAGGCCTTCTGAACGTTCTGCTCCCGCTTCGGCTCCAAGAGGCAGAAGGTTTGGGCTTTGGCAGACTTCGGAGAGATACTCGCTTTCATTGGAGAATTTTCATTTTCGCCATGGTGAATCCGAAACCTGCTATGATGTTTCAAAGATTTCAGGCCCGTAGGAGCGTTTTTGCGATTGAGCGGGCACCGTCTCACGCTGAAAATGGGGATCTGGGGGCTAAGCTCCAGAGAATTTTTTGGCCACGCCCTTTACTTTGGCTTAGAAAACATCTCCCGATCCCATTTTTCCATTTCTAAATTAACAATTTCGACCAAAATTTCGAAGTGATTTCTCTATAAATCTGCACCTGCAGGAAAATTTTGAAGGTACACACTCTACTTTGGCTTAGAATGCATTTTTCAATCCAATATTTCCCTGGGTGCCAGACACATATTACCCAAGGGAAGTCTTTCTTTCAGGGTGCAGCGGCGTGGCCAGGAAAAATT
>REGM01000279.1:383837-454421 GCA_004194415.1 Aurelia aurita | reverse complement strand
AAATTTGTCAACGCTTTCGCAACGAGGCTGATTGATTCTTTAGACCCAAGACCTAGATTAATTTCCTAACCATCAATTAGCCTTTTTGGAGCAGAGATTGCAAAGACATTGGTACAGGTGAAGTTTCTATCGTTTTCAAGCCATGCCGGTATCGTTTCAACATGAAAGAAAAAAGAAAACACCAATACATATATAGCTAGATTACCATGCCTATGTTACTGGTTCAGTTCTAAGTGTAGTGTTTCAAGAACATGTAACTTGTAACTGCTCCGGAATGGAGAATTAGGTCGCTATTATTATTATTATTATTATTATTATTATTATTATTATTATTATTATTATTATTATTATTATTATTATTATTATTATTATTATATTAAACTAAAAGCACCATCAATAAAATAACAGAAAAGTAAAAAGTAGAAAACACAACTGTTACTTCGGCAATACGTTTCGATAAAAAATCTTCGTCAGTTCATTCGTCAGTTATTATTATTATTATTATTATTATTATTATTATTATTATTATTATTATTATTATTAACAGCTTAAATTTTTTATACCATTATATTTTTTGCCGCTTTCAAATTGTGCCGGCATCGTGTGAACGTGCGTAGTGGATCTGGAATTATTAGCCTCTTCTGAGTAAAGACGAATTTTGTAAAACAAAACATTTGTCTTTCTGAACAATAGATTTCACGTCTATGATAGTGCATTAAGACCCCGTTTACACGAGCAAAATGGGATCGATCCAGCATGGGATCGATCTAGTTTGTTTGGGATCTATCCCAAAATCGTGCAGGCGTTTACACGGGACCGATCCCAAAATATGTTGCGTTTACACGGGATCAGATCAGACCCAAATGGATCCGCGTTGATTTCCACCTACGAAGTACAACGCAAACAATGCGCTTTGTTTTCACCTCTTTTTCTAAAAAAAAGAGCGCAGAAATAAAAGGAATTTCTAAAGCCAAACAAACGCTATCCCGTGTAAACGGAAGGCCGATCCGTACCAGTTTGAGATCGATCCCGTGTAAACGGGGTCTTAATCAAATCAAAATAAGCTGAGAAAGCAAAACAGTATTGTTGGCTGCGTCGAAGGTGTGAAATCTATTCTTGAGACTGCCAAATCATCTTATCTTAAAGGGGCTGTACAAGCTAAATTTCCAAAAACCACTACTTTCTCTCCCTAATGCTGTCGAATAACAGCAGGTACATTGCAACTGAAGATATTTTCTATAGGTTTGAACTCAGTAGAATTTAACCAGCCAACCAGATTTTTCATACCATCAACGATTTTGGAGATACAACTGTATTTTGAGTCGAGCCACAAGTTGCGTTTGGCCGATGCACACGAAAGCCCACCTCAGCCTTCAGAAGTTCTATGACGCGCACTCTTTGTTTACTAAAGTTTTGTGCAACCCCTTTAATAGGACATAGATCCTTTGTTTTACAAAGTTCACAATTTTTCCTCTCCTGTTTTTGGTTAGCAAAACAAATTGCAACAGCTAGGACAAACAAAATGATTTCCACGGCTGTTTAGTGAAGAAGCACAATTAAAAAACAAGCCACATCAAATACAAGTGGAGTAGTTTTCTTGTCGGGACATAGTTCACTTTCATAATTGAAATTTTTTTTGCCACGGCCCCAAAGCAGTTCTGATGGACTGACAGGTGGGGGGGGGGGGGGGGGGCTACCATGCCTAAATAAATGAAAGGGATAATGGATAAATTGCGATGGAGCTAGCAAGCTGCAAAAAGTAGAAATGTCTCGGCGCGAGCGAAGCGAGTGCTTTTACTTCCTAGTACTAAAGTCTGTCTTAAATCACACGTATTTCTTTATAAGAAACTAAGAATTTGAGCCAGTACNGGGGGGGGGGTGGGGGGGGGGGGGGGGGGTGGCTACCATGCCTAAATAAATGAAATGGATAATGGATAAATTGCGATGGAGCTAGCAAGCTGCAAAAAGTAGAAATGTCTCGGCGCGAGCGAAGCGAGTGCTTTTACTTCCTAGTACTAAAGTCTGTCTTAAATCACACGTATTTCTTTATAAGAAACTAAGAATTTGAGCCAGTACTAAAAGGTTCTTAAAATTATCAGATTTTTAGGACATTACTCAAGTACATTCTCCCAGTAACATTATACAGGAAACAAGTGAAAATAAAGTAAAAATATGCTAAGGATTTCCTTTATTCAAATAAATATTTTGTTAAGTTATACCTTCCCAGTACTACTAGAGAGACTGTAAATAAGCAAGTGACAAAGTGACAAAGTGATTTTAAATTTCGCTGCTTTTCGAATGGCAAATGTATGTTCACTTTGAATTCAATGAGATCTGATTTAGAGTGATCTGAAGAGACAAATTTCGAAATCATATTCCTAGCTAGCATTTTCTTGTGGGCCTGAAAGAAAACTTTGAGATTCCAGATTTTAGGTGTTGGATCTTGTAACTCAGGGGTTTTTCAACGAGGACAGGTTTTGTAAAAATAGCTCCGTTGCTTTTGACTGACACGGATCAAGCAAGAGCGCCTACCTTATATGAATTGGTTTTATTCACAACACTGTTTCGTGACATAGTACACGGAGCAATTGCTGTACAGGCTATTGCTGTACTGTTAATCCGTGTAACATAAGAAAACTATATTTTCTTTACTTATTACCAGGGAGATTAAGTACTTAATCTCCCTGCTTATTACCATGGAGCAATGCGGACACCTTTATTTTTAATTAATTTTTATCCGCGGCTACTACCTTAACCTCTTCGGAGGAGCGCTGCGATCGCTCCTCCGGAGAGGTAACTCGCAGTGCTCCTCCGAAGAGGTTGATTACTCCGCTCGCAGTTAAGGTAGTAGCCGCGGATAAAAAAATTTATTCAAAATAAAGGTGTCCGCATTGCTCCATGTTATTACTGTGCTATTAAAAATTCGCACCGTCTGGTTCCCTGTGGTCATCTCTTATAACAGTTGATATCGTATTACATCAACACCTGAATTTGACACCACCAAAAATATTCTTACGTCATCTTACGTCGTCTGGTTCGGATTGCAGGACAACAGTACAGCAATTGCTCTGTGTACTATGTCACGAAAACAGGACTGCGAATAAACCCAATTCATACAAGGCAGGCGCCCTTGGATCAAGTTGCAAGTATCTAGGCTAGACAATTCGCAGTGCAACAGTCTATGTCTTAGATGTTATCGATAAAATGAGACGAAATTTATAGGGTTTTAGACAGCAATTATCGATAAGAATTTCCATAAATTAACAACAATATACATTATAGCAATCAACTGCTGTCTAAACATTGTATCATATGGATAATTCTGAAAAAGAATTGTGAAGCTACCCACCAAATGAGAATATATCCCAGATGAGTAAACCCGGTAGTTACAGTCGGTTCACTCAACTCATCCAAATTTCTCAGTTCATGGCCTTGTTAACAATTAAATAGCGTGTAAAAAAAATGCTGCTGCATGCATATTTTCAACCAAATATGCACAAAAGAACTTTCTGGAAAGACATGTGCTTTGGTGGTAACCTCTTTTGTGATCTGAAAACTGCTGAAAAGCGGTTCTACAAGAACAGCGTCCACTGTAGACTTGCCCCAAGTCTATTTCATGAAGTCCGTCTGACCGATCTCTTTCCCATAGTTCCCGGATCCGCTAATCCAACATTCCGTAAAGGAACAAAGTGGTTGTTGGAATGGCGGATCTAGGAACGATGGGAAAGGGATCGGTCAGACGGACTTCGTGAAATAGACTTGGGGCAANGGAAAGACATGTGCTTTGGTGGTAACCTCTTTTGAGATCTGAAAACTGCTGAAAAGCGGTTCTACAAGAACAGCGTCCACTGTAGACTTGCCCCAAGTCTATTTCATGAAGTCCGTCTGACCGATCTCTTTCCCATAGTTCCCGGATCCGCTAATCCAACATTCCGTAAAGGAACAAAGTGGTTGTTGGAATGGCGGATCTAGGAACGATGGGAAAGGGATCGGTCAGACGGACTTCGTGAAATAGACTTGGGGCAAGTCTATGTCCACTGTGACCTGCCCAATGTGAAAGCAGAACTAAAGTCCGTCTCAAATTGGATGCCACGTGAGATTTGCGAAAACGCAAAATTACTCATGCAAGACACTTTTAGTGTTATTATTCATGGACATTTTCAAGTGATGACATCTAATTTGAGACAAACTTTAACTAACGCTGTGGTTAAAGCACGGGCTTTATAAAACTCTGAATTAAAAATTAGATTTTCGGATGATACATCGAGTATTTTTCTTCTTTTTATTTCGTTCGTTATATATCGAGATCGAAGCGCGTGGCAGAGTGACGTGACCTAGAGTCATTATGCCACTCAAGTGTGGCAAAACGAACGTTTGAGTGGCATAATGGCTCTAGGTTATCAGGTCACTCTGCCACACGCTTCGCAATCGATATATCACGAACGAAATAAAAAAAGAAGAAAAATACTCGATGCATCATCCGAAAATCTAATTTTCAATTCAGAGTTTCCTAAAGCCCGTGGTGAAAGAGTTTGTGCAAGGGGTAAGCTTGCATTTGCAAGGAGCAACGATTCTAAAAATATATCATTGAAATTGCAGTTGGCCACTCGCCATGAACAATGCATAGCCAAAGAAACAATGCCGTGTATGAGTATTTGCTTTGTTCTATTTATAGACAAGCATATTTACCATTGCATTTTCCCTTTAATGAACCAAGATTTTAGTTTTGTTGATGAGCTGAGTGGATCGCCTTACAGCATAATACATATATCTATACAGGTTAATGTCTCGGATGTTCCATTTCGAGTCTCGCTTTTATTGAGGTGATGCCTTAATATGGGAACAAGATGGCAAGAAGTTCATTTCACTGCTCAGCAATTGAATTTACAAGAGATAGTTATTACTCAAGTAAAAAGTGATACAAGTTATTGCATGCAAGTAGGCCGTGGCCTTACAGGCAAACACTGACATAATCTCTGTCCAGGTGGTGGAGTTGGACTGTGGCTCAGTCTTGGTTCGTATGGCTTCAAATGGGAGAAGGATCGTGGCACTGGGCAACAGCTACACAGTGGGATTGGGGGTGGCGCTGGGGTTCTTGGTCCCTCAAAGGGAGGGATAGGAATCATTGTACCTCTCCTCTCATATCGATGCATATGAAAATCCCTTCTGAATTGGCCATATGGAAACGGAGGAGCAGAGAATCTTAGATGCAGATCTTGCAGTAGCAGATTCTTTGGTGGGTTTGTTGGAGAACTTGCCGACGACCCTCCAACTGAATTGCAATATTGCTGTTTCCATTGCTTTCTGGCCTTTGCTCGGCGATTTTGGAACCAGACCTATAGATAGCAAGAGATTTTTTCGTAAAAGACAGACAATCTAATGTGTGCAAAATTCCTGAAAATAAAATTATAATAAGCTGAAAGCGGGAAGAAATACCGGGTGGTAAAAAAATTTGCACCCTTCGAAAAATCATCAAAGTTTGATGATATTACAAATCATGAAAATGTCTTGTTATGCATTATAGATTTTGAGCTAAAAATAACATGCTTCGTATAATAGTCTTGCTCAAAATACGGTTTTTCGTGCCGTAATTTGATCGCTACTTACAAAACAATGATCATCTGTTAAATTTATTTGCTCCTTGACATAAATAGAAAAAAAGAAAATTAAAGGATTGGTAACATAATCAAATTTTGGTGATTTTTCAAAAGGTGCAAGTTTCTTTTATTCGTTCACATGTCTATTGATTTATAATTCTGTTTGGAAACGGTTTCCAAGAGAACTGCCAATGAGTTCAGAGCGACAATTGAATATATTTTCACAACGTAAGCCGATTCAGTGTCGGCAAATTCGCAACATTTTCTTTTTGGTTCACTCCGTAAAACTTTTGAGGAAAAGAAAACTAAATAACTAAAGAAATAGGAGTTCTTGGAACTTTTTATGTTATTTTGCAGACAGAAACACGGTTTATTATATAAATACAGGAACCAGGGAGCACACAAATCTTTGGGCAGAATGAAAAAACTGTAAAATCAAGTCCAATTTTGAAGGAAGTATGCTGTTGTTTAAGGCGGAAAGGGAGCTACGACGCCCCCTATTAGAGTCTCTGTTATCATGGCATTAGTTACTGAGATGAGAAGTAGACACTACATAAAGTCCTTGACTTTCGCTTGGTGCTATTGTTGTTGTTATCGCTTCAGTTCAGAGAGGCGAGACATTAGGGAGCGGAGGAGCGGAGGCCACACTGGAGACAAAGGATTCATTGCATGAGTTCGAGGCTATTACCTGGACACGATCACTGGATACTCTCAGTTCTTGTGCTATTCTCTTTCTCATGCTTGCTTCTGGGTAGATAGCTTCCATGAAACATCTTTCTAGATATTCAAGCTGCTCTGCTCTGAAGCATCTTCTGATTTTTCTTCTGTTTATTTGAATTTTTGTTGTCTCTTGTGTTTGTTCTGTTGTTTCACCAACTGTATCAGAGCCTAAATGATAGAATACGGTGGTCGAATCACAGTCAATGGTTGAATCAGCAGTCTATTCATGGGGAAGTTTCCATAGCAATGGTTCATTGGGATGTATGTATGTATGTAAATTTCGGCATTGAAGTAGAATCAAGTACAATGTAATTTCAGAAAAGAAGAGAGAAATAATTTTTTTCTTCTTGAGGTGTTTGATCAAGGATTAAATTGCATTTAGGAATATTAAATATCTCATCAACGGCTTTCAATTAGCGACATTCTGAAGGTTAATTAGCTACCCGGTTTTGAAGCATGCTACCAAATTGGACAGAATGTTAGGCAGATCTATTGTCCATTCGAATTCTTTAACAGGTTGATTATGCAAGACTTAATTTCGTGATCACACACGAAGCACAAGTTAATGGGAAATCGTAAAATTGAGAATCCTGGTCAAGATTTAAAGTAAATGAACGGAGATATAGCGATCTAGTCTAAACATAGCACAAAAGAACGGCACGCGCCACTTATGTTCCTATTGTTTTCATCGATCGAAAACATCAAATACAATAGGTTCTATTTACATGGACCCAGTCCCCCTAGCTAAGTTGCCTTTTAACCCCGTTGATTTACTTTAACATATCTTCAAAAGCATATCGCTCAAAATATATTTATTTTTTTCATATTTCAATATTTATCTATGGGAGGGTAGCCCTTCAACACAGCTGTTGATTTTCAAGGGGCCCTCTCATAAAATACATGTACAATTAAAACTAAACTAAATTACAATAACCTAAATCTTAAAACTATTACAAAAACCATAATGCCAAAAACCTATATAATAGATCATCATCATCCTATAATGTTTGCTTGAGAGAGCTTAGGAAGGATGCCTGCTTTGACTCAGCTGAAAGGCTATTCCACAACTTTGTTCCTCTGTAAGAAAAAAACATTTTTGGCCATTTGCTTTTGGCCATATAGGTTTTCAACATTTTGGCCATATATGTTTTCAAGCTATAATTTCAAAGTCTTTCGGATAATTTAACTTAATTGTTATCATTACTAAAACGATTTGGCCTTTGATATAACTGAAAATGGCGAAATTTTAAAATTAAGTTGCAAAACCAACTTTTACGAATTTTTCAAACATCGAAAGGTTTTTTTAACTGACCCGGTATATATTGAGAAGTTTATTTGCACAAATCAGAAAAGGAAGAACTGATAATATGAAAACTGTCCTGCGTCACCATCGGAACATTAAAGGGAGTACAAAGACCAGCATGCTTTGCGGACAGTCAGCGACTTGCTCTGCACAGCTTCCAGAATAACTGACTGTCCGAAATTCACAAAAACAAAAACAAACGATGGCAAAGGCTGCTGGTCTTTGTACTCCCTTTAAATTAACGAGAAGTCATATAACAGTGTCACTTTAGTGAAATATAAAACCCTTTGTTAAATACACATAATAACTTTATAAAGTTTTTCTGCAGTGAAGTTTTTCTGCGCAGTTCAGGAAGAAAGGATAGGTGTTGTGTGTCTTTAAAAACAGATCTCAAGATTGGTTAATGAATCTCCGTTTGATTTAATGGCTTGAAAGAGACTTCAGGTACATTGCTATGATTCTGTATAAGACATTTTTTCTATCTTGAATATTTTTAGAAGTACATCATTTTGCTTTATATTGAAAGAATTCATTCAAAGCTTTGAAAAAGAAATTAAAAATCATCGTAAAATCTTAAATTAATAGAGGAAAAGCAGTACAATCTTCATGAAAACCATAGTTTATGAAGGTTCATAGTATTGCAGTAAGCAGAAATCTGCAGCTTTCTCTTTTACGATTTAGCAATTTGATGACGTCATGACATCAAACTTGGTTGAAACATAGAAGACGCAGTAATGTAATGGTGAAAATAACCAAGATATCAAAAATTTCCCAAATAGAGTTTGCAAAGTACCTGAAGTTCTTTCAAGTAATTAAATCAAACACAAGATGGATTAACCATTTGTGAGATAATTTTTTAAATATTTGACGCCTATGCACCGAAAGAGACGAAATTCAGAAGGTGTTGTGGCACAGTGTTGTAATCCTTTGACTTTGCAGCCAGGAAAGTCAGGCAAACGGAGTTCGAGCTCCACCAACACCATAAGCGTCATGACAACAGTGGCGCCGCCAGGATTTTTTATTGGGGGGGCAAAAATACGACGGGGTTCTGGGGCGAAGCCCCAGAAATTTTTTTCCGGACCACGCCCTCTACTTTGGCTATAAATGCGACCAACGCCCTTTTCATTGATTGAAGTGAAATAAATCAATTTGTTTTAATAATAACACGAGTAAGCTAGCATCATTAGAAAAGCGAGGTCCTGCCGGGGACCGAACGACCAACCTTTAGATCCTGAAAATTCCTGCCACCCAATCTAATACGCCACTCAGGCGTAATAGAACTGTCGGCGGTCTGTCAGATTTTGTCATATTTAGAAATCTAAGGCTATCAGTGTCAGACTTCGAGCCTATCGCCACGCGCAGGAATCAATTTTAGTTTTTATGTTAAGTTTTCATCAGAGCAATGTATTCGTATTTAAGGGATCGTCAGAGTTGCAAAAAGTCCTTGGCCTTCCTCCAAACCTGGATTTCAAGGTCTCAACCTTCCTCATTGTAACGTTTTGTAAAACAACGCAAAAAGGGCTTTTATACAGCAAGCTTGGTTTTATAAGGGGTTCACACATAATTTGCAACACCGAAAAACATCTATCAATGGAAGTGAAGGGTGCAGACGTAATTTGCAAGAAAGGCATTCATTGATCTTGCCATGNCCTAAAGCTTATTGACCAATCAAATCAAAATAATAGAAACTATCACTTGTGTGCAGCGCTCCTGCGCAAAGGCTACTTCAATGGGCAAGGAGAGTGAATGAGCAAAAATCAGTTTGAATATTTTATTTTTGGAAAAAAAAGATTGCAAACTTGGATATCTATTGAATTAAAGATTATTGCTATTAAATATCTGAAATTTTGACTGAGTTCTGTAACTCAGATAACTCAGCCTGGATCCGCCCCTGTCAGGCGTAATAGAACTGTCGGCGGTCTGTCAGATTTTGTCATATTTAGAAATCTAAGGCTATCAGTGTCAGACTTCGAACCTATCGCCACGCGCAGGAATCAATTTTAGTTTTTATGTTAAGTTTTCATCAGAGCAATGTATTCGTATTTAAGGGATCGTCAGAGTTGCAAAAAGTCCTTGGCCTTCCTCCAAACCTGGATTTCAAGGTCTCAACCTTCCTCATTGTAACGTTTTGTAAAACAACGCAAAAAGGGCTTTTATACAGCAAGCTTGGTTTTATAAGGGGTTCACACATAATTTGCAACACCGAAAAACATCTATCAATGGAAGTGAAGGGTGCAGACGTAATTTGCAAGAAAGGCATTCATTGATCTTGCCATGATATATGAGGACCGTTACGCTTGAAAACTATGGCCCAAAATTTAGAAAGAGAAATCGAAGAAATGCTTCGCACTCAGTGAATCGGTACCACGGCATGGCCAGGGTAAATCAACGGGGGCATTGAGACCAAGAGGTCTGGGGCAAAGCCCCAGAAAATGTTTTCAGGACACGCCCTTTATTTTGGCCTAGAATGCCTCTCGTGACCCCATGTTTGCCAATACTAAAATGGAACTTTCAAAAATTCTGTAACATTTTTCTATGAATCACCACCATCTCCAGAAAATTTTGAGTAAACCCTCCGTAGATTGTCTTAGAAAGTCTCTCTCGATCCAATCAGCATTTAGACTTCGACAATTTTGTAAACATTTTCTATGAATCACAATCTTCACGATTTTGTTTTTTTGAGTGAACGCCCTTTACTTTGGCTTGAAACGACTTCTCGATCCAATGTTTGCCAATTCAAAAATGGAAACTATTACAATTTGTGATGGTTCTTCTTTAAATTCACGTCAGCAGAAATATTTTTGAGGACGTCAACCACTATGGATTAGAATAACTCTCCCAATCACGTTCTAGCATTTCTGGGAAAATTCTCAACCTATAAATAATTTTGAGGACCTTCTTTTGTGATATTTACGTCTACTCAGAATGAAATGTTAGAAATTATCATTTCCTAAATCTCCAGAAAAAGATCGGCCATAGAAACTCCGCTAACTCCGCCGAATCTTTTGGGTGAGACGATCCCTAATGATCATTCAGCATCAGCTGACACATTCATGTGTTGCATATTGAGCCCTTTAATCACCATGAAAGCGACAGTAAATTAAAGTACAGAATTATCCCAAAGTTTATACCAGGCTAAACACAATCAAAAGTAAGACTTGAAAACTTATTGACACCGTTCACGTGGTTCGCCATGTCACACGACCAGTACTATAGCAGAGGTAATGGTTAAGTCTTGCAAAAAGGAGGCAAGATTAGGCTCTGCAGAAACTAATAAAATCAAGATATACAGACCTACAAAAACAGGCCTACAGCAGATCCGTTCTCAATCTATGTTGTTGAGATGTGCAAGCGTCGAAAGTGAACAGAACGGGGGTTTGGGGGCGAAGCCCCCAAATTTTTTTTAGGGCAGCACCCTTTAGATCGCCGGAAAATGCAATTAAAGGCAGCAAGAATATACAAACTTGTATTCACAGATAGTTACCAATATCATTAGCCCTACCNCACCGTTCACGTGGTTCGCCATGTCACACGACCAGTACTATAGCAGAGGTAATGGTTAAGTCTTGCAAAAAGGAGGCAAGATTAGGCTCTGCAGAAACTAATAAAATCAAGATATACAGACCTACAAAAACAGGCCTACAGCAGATCCGTTCTCAATCTATGTTGTTGAGATGTGCAAGCGTCGAAAGTGAACAGAACGGGGGTTTGGGGGCGAAGCCCCCAAATTTTTTTTAGGGCAGCACCCTTTAGATCGCCGGAAAATGCAATTAAAGGCAGCAAGAATATACAAACTTGTATTCACAGATAGTTACCAATATCATTAGCCCTACCCCCCCGACAATTTTATACCGGAATTAGACGAATTAGAAAATCGGTCCTGGAGAACATTGGGGGGGCGACCGCCCCCCTTGCCCCCCCTCCCGGCGCTTCTGCATGACAAGGTCTCGCGGACTCGGTTAGGTCTTGTCTTCGTCTGCGATCCCAGCGCTTGGCGCTAAAAAAGCACAACTTCGCCTTCAGTCTCGGAAAATTAATCATTTGAAAGTCATATTTGCAAACAGTGCTACTTTAGTGAACTTTAGTGAAATACTAAAGCCTGTGCATAAATCCACATAATATTTTATAATAAGAAGTTCGTAAGGAAAGAAACAAATCTTGTCCGGATCTTGTCCTGGAACATCTTAATCTACTCACACATAAAATTACACATACTGTCTTCAGTACATTAATTCAATGAAGAGTCATTGTTACTGATTTCTTTTATTCGTGTTTAAGGCTGTGTGGTCATTGAATAAAGATATAACAATGATCCAGCTCTAATCGTTCTCAGTGTGTAAGTTTGAAAATGATGCTTTTTACCAAGTCAACGAGCAACTACCCTTCACAGAAGGTCAGTGAGTCCATAATGATCATGATCACAGAAAGTCGTGAAGCATTCTGCTTTATATAAGCTGATTGACCGTTGCACCAATACACCAATTGACCGTTTATTGATTGACCGTTGTTGCCAATCAGACGCGTGACAGACTGCCTTTAAAAACGTAGCTTAATTTTAAATATCTTCCATTTGCCTTTTGTTGTATTGTTCATTGTTATCATTGTTGACTTGACAGCATCACGAAGGAGTATTTCAGGAGAACAAGGAAGCTTAAAATTGAGGAAACTTGTTGCTTGAAACTTGTTGCCAATGTTTTTATGAATAAATAAAAAATGAAAACAATAAAAAGCAGAAGGTTCAAAAACGGAGTGTCCAAGTCAGACACCAAGCACGTAGACCCAGAAAAAATTCACGTGGACCCACACGGACCCAGAAAATTGAAACCTTTCTTCAGACAAACTCTAATTAATAACGTGAAGATCCAAAATAAAAATGCCCAAATAGCCACAAACCAAAAATGATTTACCCCAGACACAAGAATTATGCATAGACCCAACTCAAAAAGGGCCTGGGTCTGACTTGGACATCCTTTCAGAAGGCATTCTGAGGCTGCCAAGTGTATCGTTTTTGTACCCAATCAAGCATATCGATTGTTCCTCGGAAACATTTATTGGAGTTGTTTCAAATGGATAAAATGTCATGTGACAATAAAATTTGATTAATAACCAAACAAAGTCTGCTCAGTTGCCCAGAGCATCAACCAAAACCCAAAATAAGAATTTATCTGGCATCCGAACTCAGTCCTTTTCAGATATTTTTAGCTTGTTTCTCGGCATTGTTTACTGGAGTGGCTAAATAGATGACCATCTTATTCGTCGAGCCAATCCCAGTTTACCAAACTACCTTTACTCGTTTGGCTTCCTTTCACCGTAAAAATCGCACCTATTTAGGGATAGCGATTCCACAACTGGCCGCCGTTTTGAAAGTTTCCTTCCTTGTTCTTCGGTAATGTCTTTAGACTTTCTAAATGCAAAAACATTTTATTTGGCAAGCAAATCTCGAGTAATAACCAAACAATGTTTTGCTTGTTCGGCCAGTGCTTTAGGCTATCAACATTTATAGTGGTAGGATTCTAAAAATGGTCGTCCTGTTAAAATGCTCCTGCCTTTCTTCGGCAATATTTATCGGAATGGCTACACAGATAAACAATTTACATGGCAATGGCAAGGAAATGTCAAGTGACTGCGAAAATCAACACTTGCTTGCTGGACAATACTTTTGCCTAAAAGCATACTTTCTGTAAAGATTCTCAAAATAAAAAAATTTATCATTGAACAAGACAAATATCAACTAACTACTACAACGCTATGTTCGGTCTTTGGATAACTGCACTTACTTTCGAAAATAGATTCTATAAATTGTTGCTCTCTCGTTCCTCTGCTATATTTATTCGAGTTTCAAAACAGATCAACCTTTTTGACAAACAATCATCGAATAATGGTTGCTCTTTTGGTCAGATCTACATCTAAAAATCACACTTAGGCTACTTTGTTATGAAGATTCAAAAAATTGTTGTCCTCCTCGTAAGTTTTTGCCTTGTTACTCAGGGATATCTTTGTGAGTTACCAAACCAAATAGATAAACATTTTACTTGACAAAAAATCATCAAACAATGTTTGCTCTGTTGGTCAAAGCTTCATCTCAAAGTCACACTTACTTTGGTAAGAAGATTCTAAAAATCGTTGCGCTCTTCAGATATTGTAACCTTGTTCCTCAGCGATATTCATTGGAGTTGCAAAAGGGATAAACAATTTACTTGACAAAAAATCATTGAATAATGCTTGCTCTTATGGTCAAAGCTTCATCTCAAAGTCACACTTACTTTGGTAAGAAGATTCTAAAAATCGTTGCGCTCTTCAGATATTGTAACCTTGTTTCTCAGCGATATTCATTGGAGTTGCAAAAGGGATAAACAATTTACTTGACAAAAAATCATTGAATAATGCTTGCTCTTTTGGTCAAAGTTTCATCTCAAAGTCACACTTACTTTGGTAAGAAGAAAAATCGTTGCGCTCTTCAGATATTGTAACCTTGTTTCTCAGCGATATTCATTGGAGTTGCAAAAGGGATAAACAATTTACTTGACAGCAAATCTCAGTTAAATGTTTGATCTTTGATCAAAGCTTCACTCTAAAAATCTTATTTACTTTGGTATGAAGATTTTAAGAACTGTTGTCCTCCTCAGAAATTTTTACCTTGTTACCCAGCGATATTTTTTTTGAGTTTCCAAACAAAATAGATGAGCATTTTACTTGACAAACAAATCTCAACTGATCACCAGCAATGCAAGGCTTCTTCCTATGGCTAGAGCCAGTTCCTCAGTGATATTCATTGGAGTGGATAGACAATTTATTTTGCAAATGGATAAGCAATGTACTTGACAGAAAATCTCAGCTAATCATCGAATAATGTTTGATCTTTGGTCAGTATTTTACTCTAAAAATCATACTTAGTTTGGTATGAAGATTTAAAAAATTGTTTCTCTCTTCAGATATTATTACCTTGTTACCCAGCGATATTTTGAGTTTCCAAACAAAATAGGTGAACATTGACAAACAAATCTCAACTGACCACCAACAATAATGCTTCTTCGTATGGCTAGAGCAACACCCTAAAAATCACAACTACTTTCGTATGACGATTCTCAAAATGGTCGTCCTCTTCAGAAATCTTTATAGAAGTGGGCATGGGGATAGAAAGTGTATTTGACAAGTATAACTACATTGTTTTAAAACATTGCTTTCCAGTTTCGCCAGCACTTTTGTCTAAAATTGTACATTCTGTGGAGCTAGGATTCTAGAAAATTATCATCCTCTTGAATCTTTGAAATATTTCCTACCTTGTTCTTCAGCTGTGTTTATTGAACTACCCCAGATGGATAGACAGTTTACTTGAAAAGTAAAGCTATACTGTTTGCAAACACTGTTTTGCTGTGTTGTCAGTGCTTTAGCCTAAAAATCACACCTTCTGTGGAGCTAGGATTCTAAAGCAGTTCCGTCGTCTTGAAATATTCTTTATTTGTTCGGCAATGTTTATCAAAATAGCCATAGGGATGGACAGTTTACTTGTTTATGAAGAATGTTTTGCCGTTTTGCCAGTGCTTTAGCCTAAAATCACACCTTCTGTGGAGCTAGGATTCTAAAGCAGTGCCGTCGTCTTGAAATATTCTTTTATTTGTTCGGCAATGTTTATCAAAATAGCCATAGGGTTGGACAATTTACTTGTTTATGAAGAATGTTTTGCCGTTTTGCCAGTGCTTTAGCCTAAAATCACACCTTCAATGGAGATACGACTCTAAAAATTTGTCATTCTCTTAAAATATTCCTACTTGATTCATCGGCAATGTATATTAAAGTGGCCATAGGGATGGACCCCTTACTTCTTTATGAAGAATGTTTTGCCGTTTTGCCAGTGCTTTAGCCTAAAATCACACCTTCAATGGAGATACGACTCTAAAAATTTGTCATTCTCTTAAAACATTCCTACTTGATTCATCGGCAATGTATATTAAAGTGGCCATAGGGATGGACCCCTTACTTCTTTATGAAGAATGTTTTGCCGTTTTGCCAGTGCTTTAGCCTAAAATCACACCTTCAATGGAGATGCGACTCTAAAAATTTGTCATTCTCTTAGAATACTCCTACGTGATTCATCGGCAATGTTTATTAAAGTGGCCATAGGGATGGACCGCTTACTTCTTTATGAAGAATTTTTTCCCGTTTTGCCAGTGCTTTAGCCTAAAATCACACCTTCCGTGGAGATACGACTCTAAAAATTTGTCATTCTCTTGAAATACTCCTACGTGATTCATCGGCAATGTTTATTAAAGTGGCCATAGGGATGGACCGCTTACTTCTTTATGAAGAATTTTTTCCCGTTTTGCCAGTGCTTTAGCCTAAAATCACACCTTCCGTGGAGATACGACTCAAAAAATTTGTCGTTCTCTTGAAATACTCCATACCTTGTTCCTCGACCTCTAAATCTTCAACTTCCAACTTGATATCCTCAGATGATTTCTCTTGATCATTTATCTCCAAAATGTTCTTCATTAGAAATGGTTTTGGTGCTTCCATTCTTTCTTGTTTCAACTTCTTAACTATACAAACTTCTTAACTAACTATATCTTGTTTCAGCTTCTTCCTAACTACAGAGCTTGAAAGAGGTGTGAACTACAGCGAGGTTAGACGACATTAGGCCAGGTCACCTGGTTGCTGTCTTTACATACGAACGTAAGAAGAAATGGAAATTAACTCGTTACTGTAGAGAGAAGGCATGAATAAATTGATGACTGGCTGGGCTGAAGAACAGCTTCTAAACCATAATTATGAACAAGTGATATTTCTAGAATTCGAACACGGTAGATTTCGCACTGCGAGGATCCTTGGGAAAGATGTTGTGAATTCTATTCATAACACCATCTGTGATGGACTATCAAAGAAGCAAAGAGCGAATAAGTTGCGGACAATCGCGGTCAAATCGCTTGAAAGCGTTACATACGCCTTCCTAACAGCAGGAAATGAGCAACTTTATAATTTTATCGCCATTTTATAGAGTTGGTGTTTAGTTTTTGCGTTTACTATGCAATCAATTGGACATTAATGTGTGACAAACCCCTAGCAGTATAATTAGATCAGATCACTCACTGACCCCTAGCAGTAAAATGAAGATAAAATCAATACCGTTTGCCTTATCGTTTTCAACGAGGGTTTGATCGAAAGTTCAATTGAAGAGCAATTTAAGTTTAGTTTAGTTTTCAAGTTTGGGGGTAAATAACTGGGGTTTTTGTCTCTTGGGAATTGTAGCGACTTTTTCGCTAAGAATAGTACCTTATCCTCACCGGGAGTGCTGCTCAACCTTTCAGATAACTTAGATATGCGAGTGCGAGGAGGTTCCAAGGTAAAACAGCACTTTTTTATGTGAGTGGGCCGAGGGAGATGGGTGGGTCGATTGCGTTCCATCATGCCACTTAATTGCTTGGAAAATGCGTAGAATTGGCCTTTTGCAACTCTTAAATAGGATAAATTCCCATGGGAAATAGTTGCACGTTCCCTTAGGACTCTAAAAACTGTATGACCAGATCAAAATTTTCGTTATCTAGCGTTTTTCGCTTGGCACTGCCGGTAGGAATATTACACAAATATTTTTTAGATCATCTGAAAGCCCAATTCCTCCTGATTCCAAACATCATGTTACGTTTTGTATCAAACAAGTACTTTTGAATTGATTAGTTGATTTTGATATGGTATTTCAATGTGTTTCTGTCAAAATTTGGATGTCATATATGCAATCGGAATATCTTATGGGTTTCTTTTTTTCTTTCCGTAACTCTCTACCTTAAGATTTTTACCTGCTAGACAGAATTCTTCGTGAAATGAACAAAAATAAAAGGTCGGAACATACGGTGCCCTTTTTGCTTATGCCATGACCGCTTGCTTTTGCCCCGGGGGGGGGGGTACATGACTTGTGGATGGACGGGGGTCTGCCGCCCAGTTTTCAGAAAGCCACCCACTTTTATGATGAATTTTGGTGGAAAACCACCCATTTTTAGCCATTTTTTGGCGATTTCAGCCAGATCGACCCATGTTTATGGGAAATCTGCCGAAAAATGACCCTTGTTTAGAGAATTTTGGGCCCAAAAACCCACTTATATGGGCGGCACATACCCGTACCATCAACATGTTATGTACCCCCCCCGGGGCTTTTGCCCCCGCGCCCTGGGCTTTTTGTTTTCGCCTCAGCCTTTTTGTTTTCCTTGGAGCCTTTTTGTTTTCGCCATGGCGGTTGTGGGACACCGTCTTCACGATTTCTCTGATTACTTTTCTAAAAAAGCTGCAAATATTGTCTGAATCACCATTTACGCAAAGGAACGCATTTAATCACATCACATGCCATCAGGCAAAGTCTATTTTTGGAAAAATTTTCGCTGACGTTATCAGTTTTTCCATCAAAACGAGGCTTATTCAATATGCTGAAGGAAGAGATTCTTTTGAGTCACTTCTGCCCAATTTTGGCGTCACCTGGAAAGAAGGAAAACAAACGAAGAACATTGGCAAATAAAACAACCCTGATCAATACATATTAAAATGCCACCACTGCTGCAAGTGCCACTTAAGAAGTCACAGAATGTTGACCTCATCATACCTCTCACGAAATACATAAAGACGACTTTCTCTGAGGAGAAACTGAACGACACGAAAGATGCCCTCGCTGAACTGAATCAGCTTCGTGCAAATGCTGTTGTGAAATCTCTAGACAAGCATGAAACATCGCTGGACGTGTTGGGAAGGTATGATATGCATTTAGTTCTGGCCTTCAAAAGGAAAAATCCACTACGTATTGATTTCGATTTTCTTTTAAACTGGTTTAAACGCTTTGCTGAAAAGAAGAAGTTGCATTTTTATATTTATTATTCGGGGTGGGGCCTGTTGCTCACCTTCATCTTATTAGAAATTTCAGTCTGTAATGACTTAAATCGTTACTCTATCTTTTCATTCCTTGATGCATAAAATATGTTGGAATCAGTAAGATTGGAATATCCTTCATGTAAGATTTCACTGGCAGGATTGGTAAAGTTTTGCAATTGGTATGGATTGCACTGAACAATAATATAGTTTGTCAGTGCAATCATTGCTGGTTCCAAGACTTTACCAACAATCTAATATTTGTAATGGTTTATGCAATCATTAAATGTAATAGGTGCGGAGGATTGCACCGCTGTTTTACCTGTGTAAAGTTTACTGTGCATCAGATTTTTAACATTTAATCTAATTGGTAAATTTGTACCAAGCAAAGCCTATTTATACACTAGAATGATAGCAAAAGGAAGAAAAACTGGTTTGTTGTGCACTAAACTTGTACTGTTTCCTTTTCATCATGATATCCTGTGCTGTGTATACAAACATTCCTGACGGGAAACTTGATAACTGCACAAGCAAGCTACAAAAGAGCAGTAAAACCACAGGGGCATCAGTTTAAATGTTTTTTAATTTTTCAATATTTTTCTAAGTTTTTTATTTCCGATCCGCTTGCGCAGCGAATATTTTGGTTAATGCGAAGGAGAGCAGTAAATGCGAGCAAAATATTCGCTGTGCATACGCATTGGAAATATAAAATTAGAAAAATATCAAAAATTATTAAAAATATTTAAACTGATACCCCTGTGGAATAGTCAGGCGGATGGGGTTTGAGCCCTACCAATGCCTTATGAGTATCATTACAAGGGGTCACAGACTCGATTAGCACTTGGCTGCTTCTGTGATCCCAGCACTTGGTGGAAAAAACGGCAACTTCACCTTCACTTTAACCTTAAGTAAGTTAAAGGTGAGGTGGAGGAAAGTGCTAAATATTCGTAGCAAGACATGTTGGCCAATGTGGTTTGGTTTAGATGCTGTACCATGAATCTTGGGACCAAGAGTTGGATTCTGTACCAGCTCATATTTTAACTGTGAATTTTCTGATTGACGTTCTAGAAAGGTAACAATTAGGGCTGTCCAAATGGAAGATTCTAACAATTTGAATGTTCGGTGCTGATTTTATACTGAATATTCGGTTATTTGGCAAATGGAGGCTTGGCTAGGGTGTGGCCCTGAAAAATTGAACATTTTGGTGGTATGGTACAGATCAATCCTTGTATGGCAATTGGTCGATAAATGTCATTCTATTCGGATTATTCGCTATTCGGACTATTTGGTTGGCAGCGAATAATGGTTTCGCTTCATTGCTATTCGAATAGTGATCAGATAACCGAATAGCGATTATTTTACCTTTGTTGGACAGGTGTAGTAACAATCCAAGGGCACTGCAGAAATTAAAGTGCTTTTTTCTATCACAAATATCATATTGTTTAAATGATCACAAGGCCAATCTTTCTCTTTTTATCCATTCCCAGGGTCTCATGATTAGAGGTCTTTAAAGAGTTCCTGGAGTTCTCTTTAACAAAGGATTTAAGAGAGAATTACCTGCAGGGCCTACCCGGGTAAAATGGGTGAAGGAAAAAATATAAATAAATTTCAAAACAATCTTGATCCACAAATTTTCTCTACCAACTACTGTTTGAACTACCATCCTAGACGTTGTGAATGTTGACTTAACAGTTTCCAACTAGCGATTTTCCTGCTATCAACACTACCCATTTTACCCTAGCATACCCATTTTACCCTAGCATACCCATTTTATCCCTGCTGACCCTATGCTTTATTTTGTACATTTATCTCAGGTACTATGACCAACTGTGTACAATGGAATCAAAAATGCCAATCATGGAGGATCAGGTGTGTGTTGAAAGATATTTTGGATTCAATATTTATTTTATCAGTTGTAAGTGGATTATGAACTCGAGAGCAAACAGAAAAGCTTCAAGTTATGCTAAGAATCAAGAAAGAAATGCTAAACCCATGTAGCAAGCAAGGACCTGAACAAATTTCAAACTGCAAGGGATTTGACCCTGAATGATGGCCAGGCTTGAAAACTTCATCCAAAACAATTTTGTGGTCAAATTGCTTAATTCTCTATCTTCAAAACTTGTTTGTAGACTAAAGTTTGGGTGCTAAATCCAAATCCAAAGTAAACAATCTAACATGAAGAAATTTTACAAAATTTTAAGATGGGGCTGCTGTCAATAGAATAGAAGTGATCTATTTAATGGATGATAGCTTTCCAGAAGGTACTGAACACTCTCTTTTTATTTCAAGATAAGAATAAGCTTCTCCTGGCAAGATGCTTTTGATAAAGGTGGAATATTTGGAGTCTCCAAAGCTGGTAAGTAGAGTACATCCTTTGCAGTTTGTTTGACATCGGTAGATGCTACTGAAAGTGTCTGAGCAATTTTGCAGTTGTAAAAAGTTGACTATACCTGGTGCGCCAAAAAACTATCCACTTTTGACAGCCCACATGAAATCGTACACTAGCCAACTTTGAAGATTGATGATTTAATCTCCAGCCAAAATCCCCCCATTATGCTAAGAATTGTTTTTGATTTTTTGGTCACTTACTTACCGAGCTATGAGTGATTCCTTGAAACTTATTGGTCTGGAAACGGCCTAAATCAATCGAAAAACATCTAGCAAATTGACTAAAGACTGAGCTAGACAAGACAGTAGTGAACTTCTTAGAAACGACATGAGAATTAAGAAGAAGATGAGTTATGATCAGTTGCACAAACGGTTGCTCCATCCTTGCTCAATCTCCTAGGCCTCGTTTACACGATACCGGATTCACTTCATATCGGATTCGCTGAACTATATCGGATTGTTTTCATACCAGATAGGTGTCCTGTTTACACAAGAACAGTTAGTCCACACTGCGGGGTACAATGCTTTGTTTCAGAGCTTCTGCATTCGATCATCAAACAACAAATTTTGGAAAAAACCGCGCCAAAGATGGGGTTGAGGCCACAGAGTGTGTAATTGAGGTTGTGGAGTGAGTTAATACCGGATTCAAGCGTTTACACAGGCATTTTACCCAATCCTATACTTACCAGATTGGTTTCATACCACTTTCCAGTGGGGTGATTTCATGATTTCACTCCGCAAAAACGGAGCAAAAGCATATCAGATTAGGTTGTGATTGTGTAAAAAGAACGCCTATCTGGTATGAAACGGATCCGATACGAAGTGAATCCGGTATCGTGTAAATGGGGCCTTTGTATTACTTTTATCAATTCAAAAACCTTCACCTTCATGATTTTGATACATATTTATATATAAAGGGTCCGAGAACTTTTTGCGTTAACCTTAATTGGACATTCATTATATTTAATTAAATTATTTTCTGTAAAAGCCAATGTATTTAATGAATTCTTCAGTTGCTCTGATGATGGCCTTGTGGCCGAAACTAGTTAGCAGATAACTGAATAAAAATAAAATAGCGCAAAAGATCAACTCGATGCCTACTCTCTGAAGATGTTGTCCCTCTTCTTCTTCGTTCACTATATATTTATATATAAAGGAATATTTCACTGTCATTTGTTTAAATACTGGGAGTGGTTGCTGCAACAAAAAATCTTTACAACTTGGAAAATTAGTCAGGGTTTTGTGTACTTTAAATTATGAGTCCTGGTTTGAATGATGAGGATGGTATTAGTAAAGGTGGTTGCAACGATAACCAAGACGAAAATCAGATGTCTTTATCTTGGTTCTACTCTTTTTTAGTATTGATAAATGGAGCTTATGAGAAATGCTGCACACTTTTCAATGTTGGTGCACTCCTCACTCAGATTGCCTGCTCGCAAAATCTTGGAGCCGATGATGGTTTGAAGACGGCAGCTAAATATTTCCAACAAGCCGCAGGAATCTATTCTCATCTAAAAGACACAGTTTATCCTCAATTGCAGACCTTGCCCACTGTGGATTTGTCTGTTGACTGCTTAGGAGCACTCAGTGCTATCATGGTCGCTCAGGCACAAGACTGTTTTTACCAGAAAGCATCAGCTGGTGAGTGATTAGACTTATTACCTGATCCCCTTGTTTCCTTGTGCTATTTAACTTGCATGATATAATGTCACTTCGGTCAACAGAGACTCATAATATTACTCCGACAACTCAACCCTATTTTTTATGCACTCGCCCTTGTGGTGGCAATATTCACGCAAGATTTGACGAATTCCATTGTGATTCAAGCTTCAATTGACAGTGTGAACTTTACTCTACTTATGTATGCTAAATTTTTGTCATCAACTGTTTGCCGAGTTTTGCTGCATTTTTTTTATGCGAGGTGATAGCTGAGAATGGGCCTAAGCAGGGTCATCTTTTTCACTATTTCATTATGAGTCCCTGTTGAGCAACGTTTACAGCAGGGATACACTAGACTTAGGTGATCAGTCTAGGGGGTAATGTTTTCAAATTGTCTTTATACTGAGTTAGTCACAAAAAGGTGCCACCTACCGGGCGAGTAACAAAACGTGGGGCGTTTGCCAATCTATATGGCTGCAATGTACGTTGTAAATTCTTTTGGGACGACTGCACTTTAGTGGACCAGATTTATGTCATATCTCTCAGGAACAAATTTGGCCAATTACCCTGCTAACTCTAACTAAACCCTAACTAACTAACCAACCCTAACTAACTCTAACTAAGGCTAACTTACCCTAACTTAAACCCTAACTAACCCTGATTAAAACCCAAATTAAAAACAAATTTGGCCAATTACCCTGCTAACTCTAACTAAACCCTAACTAACTAACCCTAACTAACTCTAACTAAGGCTAACTTACCCTAACTTAAACCCTAACTAACCCTGATTAAAACCCCTTTTCCAAAACCTAACCCTTACCCCATGACACATAACGTGCCGGTATTGAAAGCTGGTCCGCTAAAGTGCAGACTAGCCATTTTTTTCTTAATGAAATTTGTTGCAAGGAGAAAAATTGGATAAGAAATTTTATTTGGTTGAAATCGGTCTTTTCGTTTCATAATTACGAGCAAGTTTAGTAAAAACGTGTTTCGAGAGTTTTCATTTGGATTCATTTTTTCATGCACGTGTGAACTTCTAAATTATGACCAACAAGCTGTTTCCCTGCCAAAAAATTGAAACAATTTAAATTATTTGTAACAAATTATTTGTTTCAAGCAATTAAAATTATTGAAACAATTATTGAAACATTCAAAAGTTTACTAAAAGCGATATCTTTTTCATCGATAGCCCTCAATGAAAACATCGCCAATAAACGTGGAAATAAATAACCGAATTTTGCGACGTAATTTTTTATGAATGATTTAAATCTTTCTAATTTAAATAACCGCAAATTTTACAAACCAAGATTTGTAATTCATTTTCATTGTTATTCTCCCATATTTTCCGTAACTTATTCTTTCCAATTTATTTATTACTTCTCGTATTTATTACTATATTATGTATCAAAACAGCTGATGACAAAACATTATTTCAAAAATACAGATCTCTTCTCTTTAAGTGTTGATTGCTCTTTTGTTTTCAATCCACCAAATATAGGCTAAAATATTATTTTTTTCAAATAGGTAGTACATTATCTTTCGTTTCTCTTCATCAAATTTACGAATTTTGACCGCTCGATCCAATCCTTATCTCTGACAAGTAAAACGGTCTATTGACTGTTTCAGCAGCTACCAAAATTGTTTGACTCGTCTGCTTGTTATGTCATTTGAAACTAGTTGCGTATTTTGTTGTTTTGCTTGTTGTTTTGTTTTGTTTTTCTTTTTGTCTGTTTCTTTGCCGTTATTGTTTTACGAATTTTAACACGTTTCTGTTGCAACACATTTGCCATGTTTTTGTCGTCATGTGCTATCGGTATTAAGAAATTCATTGTATATTCTTTTCGTACACTCGAAACATGTCTATGTCTAATGAGACATGTCTAATTAAAGCGTTGTAAATTTGCCTATTTTTTGCTTTTTCGTAGATAAAATGAAAGATGCAATTGTCGCCAAGGTTGCTGCACAAGCCGCTGATTACTATCAAGATGCGTATCGCATGGCAACTTCTCCGATGGTTAAGAGCATGTGGGACAAGGTATTTTCTTATCCAGTTATGACGCCCTTTTACATGAGAAATTTCAACTCGGGCTGAGGTTAAAGGGAATAGACATAGCTATGGCTATATTGAGTGGTCGCTATAAATAGGCTACGAAAACGCCCACGCACCCATTGTTTCTTCAGCTACACAATGAAACGGCACGCGCCAACAGTATCAAATACAATAGACTATATTTTTTTAACTTAGCCCTTGTCAGCTTTTAACTATGTCGATTCCCTTTAACACTGGCTGAGTTTTGAAAATATTGCTTATTTTGCTTTGCGTTTACATGAAATCTCAACACGGACTGAGCTTTGGTTGTATGATATGAATGCGGTTTTTGTCGTTGCTATTTAATTTTATTTGATTGCAACATGCCCCGAACTGAAATTTTTTCTGTTTACATGGACATTTTCAATAATCTCAGGACGGGCTTAGATGCTGAGTTGACTTCAACCCGTGTTGAGTTTCAACTCAGCTTCATTCATATAAACAGTTCGAAGTCTTAGACCTTCAAATGAATTGAAACTTAGGCCCCGTTCACACTGCTTCGTTTTCATATGAAAACAGAGCAAAACTTAGCCGTTTTGGCCTTGCGTTCACACTGCTCCACTCTGAAAACAGAGCTGTTCGAAAACGCTAATGAAAACCGATAAATTTGAAAACGATCCGTTTTCACTGTGAACGCCAAAAACGGAGACATTTGAAAACGCTTCACATTCCTTTGTATAGGCTGTTGATTACAATGGCCTACAAACTCGCGATTGACAGCTACTAACAAAAGGCTTTCTTTTGAAAAAGGCATTAACAACACATGTGAACGTCATCGTATTCATACCGTAACAACATCGTATTCATAGCGTATTCATTTGAAAACGTAGCAATGTGAACGGGCAGCGTTTTCATCAACAAAAATGAATAGAAATGAAAACGAAGCAGTGTGAACGTAGCCTTAGCTAGTGTTGAACTCAACACAGGCTGATATTTCTATTGTAAAGGAGACATTTTTGAGGAAAACAAGTGTTCTACACCATTTATATCCGTTACGAAGGCCACCATTTTTTAATTCAAGATGAAGTTGGCTCAACGTACAATTTTGTAATTTCCTCTGGCCCTCTCTGGCCGAAAACAACTCGACGTCTGTGTGTTTCATGATTATTTCACTTTCCAATGTAATCTTCAAATTTTTGTACCGCAAGAAGATTTGTCAGCTGTCCTTTTTCGACTAGGAATGGATTCCAATTTTGTCTGGAAAGCAAGCTTACTTCACAGCCGCGGCAGACTATCACCAGGCGACAGTTAGTGAAGGGAAAGGAAAGTATGGAGAAACTGTTGCAAGACTCCAGGTAAATAATTTTTGAATTTGAGTCTCTTTCAAATGTCCTGGCTCTTGGCTTAAAGTGAATGCCCTGAGCTATAAGGCGCCCGTCTATAAATAGGATAAAGAAAAACCAAAACACTCGATTGTTTTCTTTGGCTTTGCTTTCTTCGCCCACTTGCTGGATTATCAAATACAACAGGTTATTTATAGATCTATGAGATCTCATCTTTTAACTCAGGTTATTCCCTTTAATGCTATCCTCACGCGCTATTATAACACATATCACAGGAAGCAGCCCAATTTGATTAATTACAATCAGGAAATTGCTAACTATCCGCTCTAATCAAGAACTAAAGCAATAAGTCGACCCTTTCGTAATGATTCAACTCTCCTCTCCAAAAATTCATGCTTGCAGCTTCCAGGCTGCAATTATTGAAATCACATTGTTTATCGATCGTGTCTATCCGCAGCAACATTGCCTGATATGGCATCGCAGGGGCTATTATACCACTAGTATAGTCGGAGCTACTATACCACTATACCACTATAGGGGCTACTATAGTCGGAGCTACTATACCACTATACATAGTTACGTAGAATTGATGTATTGTTCCAAATTTCTGTCTACTAGGAGAGCAACTTTGGGTTTGGATGAAATCGCCATTTAATTCGAAGAAAGATGTAATAGCCATTTACACCAGCTTTTTCAGATTTGGAGCCTATACTGTTGAAATAATTTGCTAAGTTGTAGGTTGAATCATGGGTGTTTATACACTGCATATGTGCTTTTAAGGGGGAGCGCCGCAACTAGTATGCTTCCGTGGAGGAAAATTCTATTTAGTTCTGCGGAGGAGGTAGCGAAAGCTCCTATGAGAAGCGCCGCAACTAATATGCTTCTGCGGAGGAAAAATCTATTTAGTTCTGTGGAGGAGGTAGTGAAAGACAACAACAGAACCTCTTTAACAACAGAACTTTCATAATGACCGCTGACACAAGGATAGGAAACAGAAAAAGACATTATTTATACAGAAGGAAATCACTCCTTATCATGAAGGCAATGTAAGTACAACTGCGGTGTCTAACTACCCATGGTTGAATGTGTTGAGCTTCCCACTTGGTACCCAATCTTCTCCATTTCTCCGTTTTTCCTGGTAAATGCATGGCTTGCCCGGCCTCTTCTTTCGTTGTTTTTGCCTCGGTCATCATGCTTGTTTCATAATTCTAGAAAGCTGAAAAGTTCATAAATGATGCTATCAAGAATGGAGATAAATACTTAGACTCAAGGGTAAGAATATTATTATTTGGGTTGTGAAAAGTTTAAGAATTCAAACTTCGTAGGATAATTGGCTTGAGATACATCCGCAGACATAGCCAATTGTTTAGTCATGCCAGTAGTTGAATAATTGTCAAAGATTTCATTTATCCGGTAATCTCAGGTTATGTTTTTTCAATATACATTCAAATCGAAAAGTTTCAGCAAGGGCGCCTACCTTGTATGAATTAGGTTTATTCGCAGTCCTGTTTTCGTGACATAGTTCACACAGTAATTGCCGTATTGTAGTCTTTTTATCCGAACCAAAAGTCGTAATGGGGTAAGATAACGTAAGATAACTTTGTGGTTTCAGATTCAGGTGTTGATGTAATGCGATATCAACTGTTATAAGAGACGACCACAGGGAACCAGACAGGGCGCTTTTTGATTGGTCAACACTGATAGACGTTATAAAATATACACGGATTAACAGGACAGCAATTGCTCCTTGTACTATGTCACGAAAACAGGACCGCGAATAAACCCAAATCATACAAGGTAGGCGCCCTTGGTTTAAGACGGTTAAAGGACAATTCCGGGGTTTGTAAAATTAATATTAGAAAACAAACTTACCATCTCCTGAATCAAATGACAAACTTTTTTCCACATTTAGACTTGTGGTTCAGCTGTCGATTCAATAATCATTTTTGCCAAATGTCGCTGCCATTGATCTCCATTTTTTCCACGAGTTCACGATAAGGAGGCTAGTCACAATTCAGAGGCGAGAAAACAATAGGGCAGCCTCATTCTCGCGTTGAACGTGACGTCAGGAACGCTCTGACATTGTGCTTAATGACGTCACTATGCATTTGTCGCATATTGTTAGACATAATTTCGCAGAGAAAAAACAAAAAAGGTGAAAAAAGTACGATACACCATTCATAACAGTATAATCTTTCATGTTATCATTAATCATACCAACCCCGGAATTGTCCTTTAAAGTTTGGGGCAAAGTTTTTTCCGAAACTTTTTTGTCCGAATTGCCTTTAAAAGCGTCGGGAAAATTTTTTGAGTCTATTATTTGCTCTTGATACTTTGATTTGAAGCATTTAGTGCCGATCATTGGTTAAAATTAGATTGATTCTTAGCCTGCGTGCAGACTATACTTTTCCACTGTGAAGGAGTGCCAACGAAAAAGTATAGTCTGCACGCAGCGCAGGCTAATTGATTCTGTGCCAATATAACTCATTTCAAGCGAAAGATTTGATAAATGAGCTGCAAACAAGGAAATGTTTCCGATTTTTCAAAAAGTTTCCAAAACTTTTTTGTCCAAAGGTTTTCCTCCAATACTTTATGTACGAAACATTTGAGTTTTAATGTGTCAGTTAACTGTGTTGTATCCTTGTTATGCTTTTCAAAATCGAAACCTTTTTAAGAGCTACGAAAATAAGCAGAGGGCTCTTGGGGGACTTTATTCACCTGATAGCTATATGGTATCCGATTTGTTTCCTTGCGAGAGTTATAGGATCGTTTGGTCCCTTGTGTTGGATCGTTGGGTCCCTAGTGGGGCCTAATTCATCTTCTCTTTTTTTGTGTTCAAGGAAATGGCGGACAAAATAAAGAAGAAACTGGCTAGTGCAAAGAAAGACAATGATTTCATTTACTTAGATCGTGTGCCAAGTTTAGACTCTTTAGAATCTGTTGGAAGAGCTACATTGGCAAAAGCTACCCCCGTGTCATCACCCATCTCCAGCTCGTTTAAAGACTTATTCCCTTCGCTTGTTCCTGTCGCTGTTAACCAAGCTATGGCTACTTATGAAAACAAAAAGGCTGAGATGGTAAACAGAGAAGTTGGTCGCATGAGAGAAGCTACTCAGGTCCTTAATGGGTATGTTTTGTATTTGTTGATTGTTAGGCCCCGGCTAAACTAGACCTGCTCCAAATGTTATTCGTTTAGTCAGGCTGAAGACACAAGCAGCCAATGTTTCCAAACATTTAAACTTTGCTTGCCAAGCAAAATGTTTGTCTGTTTGGTCACCTCGCAAAACATTGCTAGACAAACACATTTTTTTGCTCGTGACATGTTTTTTAACTCTTTTAAAAGCGTTGCCCAACAAATTCTTCTTACTTCTGCTTGTCAAGCAAGCAATGTTGGCCTAACCGGAAAACATTGTTTAGCAAGCAAATCGGACATGTTTGACAATCAATGTTTGCGCGCTTGGTTGGCTTCACTGGTTGTGCACTTGGTCTTATCACTTTGCAAAAGCGCAGAGAATGTCGTGAAATCTTGTTTTGCAGTAAAAACTGTGATGTGTCGAGGTGTTCTTGAGTTGTGTTTTGTCGTGTTCGGTGTAAAAGTTTGCTGAGCTTGCGCAAGAGAGACTAATATCTAATTTTTGGAAAATCTGATTTTGGAAAAGCTAGCTATATGATAACTAAAGTCTGTCTCACATTGATGTCAGGCGAAAAAGTCTGCGAATAAAAGCAGTTGAAGAGTTTTCATAAATGCGTTTTTCAAGTTCTGGGGAAAAACTATGGGTTGCAAAGAGAAACAAGTGGCATGGCTAATCAAGTAGATTGACCAGAATGTTGTTGCTGCATGGAGCTGTTCGCCGTATTTTCTCGAACGAGCAGCCGCGACTATCCCTCCCTCTGGATTAAGGGACACAGCTTGCCAGTCTAGGCGCAAGTTATTTAAAGAAAACGCAGAAAAAGATTACATTTGATTGCCCTGAGCGCTTTGCTTTTCTTGCAAGAATATAAATATTGTAAATTATATATACAAGTGAGCTAAACTGAATTAAATTTGTAAATTATGTAAACTTATATATATACAAATGAGCACCCTCCAGAAAACTGGGACAATTTAATAAGTGCTTTGGACGCGCTTTCGAGGAAATACGATACCCTGAATAAAGCTGTAGCTATCTAATTTCTTGTTCTTCTCTTAGAATCCTGGCATCTCTTAATCTTCCTGCTGCTATTGAAGACTTGTCAGGTGCCAAAGTACCTCAATCAGTTCTTGAAAAATCAGCTGCAGTAAGAGAAAAAGGCGGCGTTGGTGCAATTGACCAAAGCATGCAAGATCTTCCAGAATTATTGACAAGGAACAGAGAAATACTTGACGAGGTAAGTTTAATATTACCTCGGGGGGGGGGGGGGTATCTTTATGTGTTGGTTGTACGGGGCTTGGTACTTTGTTTGAAAAAAATTGTTGACCGATGGGTATCATTTTAAGGCGTTTTGCGAAATTATGGGTGCTGTTCTGAAGAAAATTGGTAAAAGTATAGGAATTACAACAGTTGTTTAATAATTTACGGAAGTATGTCCCAGACTTACATTAAATTTACGGAATTATGTCCCTAAATTTCTCAACAATTTGCCGAATTATGGGTACGATTTTACGGCCAAAATGGCACGTCCCCGTCAGATAGGTCAAGATGCCTCTCCGAGAATTCTCCTTCAGCATCCCCTCCTAGACTGATAAATTTTGTTTTAGCTATAGACCTTTTTACTTGCCAGAAAAGAGGTTTGGATCGAGCGTCCAAATCTGGTAAATTTTGTGAAGAAAAAAAAAATCATGACCCCCGTTCTCTGTAGAAACACTGCTAGCTGTGGCATGAAGTTCCTTCGGATCTCGGAACACTTTTCAGAAAATAAATCAACGATAACTTTACTCAAATTGAGTTACGAATCTTTCAGTTTGTACACAAGCAAGTTTTATTTGCCATCTAACCTTGTTTCTCGTTGTTTTCGTTCATTGTTAGCTGATTTTGCTGTGTAAAAGTTGCAGAACAAAAGTGCGAGCATGCAAGGGTTTCATTTTGCGAGTTAGCGATTCGAAGTTNCTAGCCTTGTTTCTCGTTGTTTTCGTTCATTGTTAGCTGATTTTGCTGTGTAAAAGTTGCAGAACAAAAGTGCGAGCATGCAAGGGTTTCATTTTGCGAGTTAGCGATTCGAAGTTTGCTGTTTTCAACCGTCGTATTCAAATGAAAAGAAACTTTATTTTGATATTATTATTGATAAAATTAAAAAACGTAGAGGAGAAAACACAGACACCTGCATACACCTATCGAAAGAATTTGGGCACAACATATCAGTCGAAGGCCTCAAAATGCTTAAACGGTGAGAAAGATTTGCCGAGAGATCGCTGTGTTTTGATTAAATATGGGCCTATACTGCTGTATAACAAAATCAGCTAACAATGAACAAAAACAGCGAGAAGAAGGCTAGAAGGCGAATCAAACTTGCCTGTGTATAAACTGCAACATTCTTAACTCACTTTGAGTAAAGTTATCGATGATTAACTCTCTAAAAAGTGTTCCGAGATCCGAAGCAACTTCATGCCACAGCTAGCAGTATTTCTACTTAGAACGGGGGTCGTGCTTTTGTTTTCTTTCTCAAACTTTACCAGATTTGGACGCTCGATCCAAGCCCCTTTTCTGGCAAGTAAAAAGGTCCATTGCTACTACTACCTTAACTATTGCCCCCTCTCGTCGCTCAAACCACAACTTGCTACTACCTTTAGTAGTACCCCCTCGTCGCTCAAACCACAGCTCATAATTTTGCATACACAAAAACTGGACCAATTTTTCGAGCTTTCCTAATTTTCTGTTGCGGCAATCCCTGCACAGTATTTAAACGAATAACATGAATGTAAAATATTTGCAATCGAAACATCGACTAAACATGGACTATTGATACACATGGCATGACGTCACAGCAGCGTATAAAACACGACGCCACCTTGTTTTGGGGTAAATCTTCAGAGAATTTCTATAGGTTTCTATAGAAAAGTTGCATAAAATTGCTCCTCTATTCTACCTCGCGATAGTGAATAGGGAAAGGATAGGTAGAATTTGTCAGTCAGACCTATTCCTATGAAATAAACACACGAACATGCTATTTTTAAAAGCAAAACAAAAATTTAGGCCAAGAAAGCTGTGAAAAACTTGCCTTTGCGTCGATAATTTCATAGTTAGCATCACAAACTCTGTCGGCTGTAAGTTGTAAAATTGTCAATATAAAAAATTGACTCAATGTGCTATTTATTGTTGCGTGTCAACAGTGGATACTTTCTTGGCGCACCCGGCATAAACATTGCAATGGTGAAGGTGAAGGTGAAGTTGCGGTTTTAGCGCCAAGTGCTGGGATCGCAGAAGTAGGGAAGACCTAATGTTGGGGCTCGAAGTGGGCTCGAACCCTGTCCGCCTGACTGTTCTGGTTGCAAAGTCGGAGAATTACACCACTGCGCCACAGCACCTTCATATTTTTATTATGAATTATGTTTGATCTTATTTGCAGGCAATGCGAATGATGGATGAAGAAGAGCGAGAAGACACACAAATGAGAGACCGATTTAAAGAGAAATGGAATCGAACCCCATCTAGGAAGTTAACCGAACAACTACGCGCAGAAGGCAATAAGTATTTATCTATCCTGGATAATGCAACAAAAGCTGACGCAATTGTGAAAACAAAGTACAATGAAAATAGACGTGCTATGGACATACTCTGCAAATCTGAGGTAATAATTTTAATCCATACAGTATAGTTTGAATTAAAGGTGAAGTGAAGGCAATTTTACGGCTTTCAGCCCCAAGCGCTGGGATCACAGAATTAGCTAAGTGCTAATCGAGTCTGTGACCCCTTTCGTGACGCTCAAGTGGTGTGGGTGGGGCTTTTTGAAGCCTGTCGGCCTGAACTGTTGTGGCTGCCGAGTCGGAAGATTACACCGCTGCTTACATTCCTAGCCCACCGTTACGCTTAGATTTGAAAAGTCGCTCATTGTGTTATTCATAACATAACACTATTCAAGCCTTGAAAAAACTAACATACAACCCTTTCTTTAGTATCTACTTGATTTTGACATTGCTAGAGAACAAAGGAACTGCTGTTTTTGAAGCAACCACTTATCTTGACTGTTTTGTGCCATAAATCAGCACTCACTTGTCAGACTGACTCAAACAAGGTCTCAAACTCTAAGTTGAAGCCTATCCTATGCAACTGTATCTAAACAGGTCAATTAAATTACAGCTCCTCCACAGCAGCCGTACAAACGGGGAAAATTTTTTTGGGATACCCCTGCATTTGCTCCTATTTTCTGTAAGAAACCCTTTTTCGTATGCACTACGATTAAATTAGCCACGTAGGTGTAAAGTAGACTGATTACTTTGTATCCCTGTGGTAAGCCTTGCTCAACAGGGACTCATAATGAAACAGTGAAAAGCTAACTTTATCTTGTGCATTCATCAATCGAATCATGATCGAACCACGGCCTAGGCCTTTTTCAATCGTCACTCCTCAGAAATGAAATGCAGTAAAACCAGTCAATCAACAAAACCTATTGTAAATCCGACGAAGAAAGTTCATTTTACCTGTTGAATGCAAAATAAGTCTTTTAATGCAACAATTTTCATGTGTTTAAATTAAAAGTTACCTGAGAAATCTCCAGCCAGCTTCCGCAGCAACTCGTCCAAATCTAATTAATTGCGTCAATCGAATCAAAGTTCGAACAAATCTCGCAATATTTTTGTCAACACGGGATCTTGTGTGGGAGGGCCTAAATAGGGTTAAGTTTTTCAGAGTAACATTAGGAGTCTCTGTCGACTGAAGCGACATTATAAAGTCAAAGAGCACAGGGAAACAAGGGACTGAGGTAATCAGTTTAGGTGTCAGCTACATCTGCATGCAGGATGGTTAATTCATGTTGGCAACTTGACTAATCAACTGTTGAAATCCGTTCATTTGGAGTCACTAATCGCTTTGTGAACGGAAAGCAACAGATGCTATTGTTACAAGATCTGTTCTTGTTATGCTGTAGTTAATATTTCATTACATAGTCATATAGACGTGTTTTCATAGCGTGTCACACAGGACAACGATGGATGTTGAATGTTTTTTGCTAATAGTAGAAATTAATCAAGGATTTTCCAAGTGATTAGTCCTGTTATTCTTGAAATGGGCGGAGAGACACAGCAAGAGCTTTGATGTTTAACGTAATAAATATTGATGAATGAAGAAATTTGCTCAAAATCGACGCTTGCTTTGCTATCAAATTGATTTTTCAACACATTTACTTTTCTTTTTGTTATTCAAGGATTCTACATATCTAGCTGAGCATACTTAATAAGGCGGACCCGATGTTCCCTGGACTCCTAGGATCCTTAAAAACTGTTTGCATTTCAGATTTATATTCTTAGCCCCTTTTCACATTTCATCACGAGTGCGAGGACACTATTATAGTAGATTAATTATACTAAATTAGATTCTTTGCCTACCTTGGAATGCGATAAATCTCTCTTCCTTGGCATTGACATCCTTCCTCAGCCTTATTTGCTCGTAGTAAGTTGGAGTTCTCTGTCATTTGTTAGGTAGGCCTAAACCGCATTTTCAAAATAACGATTCTATCCCTCCTGCACAATTTTTTTCTACGCCACAGTCGATTTTGAGAACGTTGCGTAGGACAAAATTGTGCAGGAGGGATAGAATCGTTATTTTGAAATTGCGGTTTAGGCCTAACACATCACACAGAACTCCAACTTACTACGAGCAAACATGGCTGAGAAAGGCTGTTAATGCGAAGGAAGAGAGCTTTATGGCATTTCAAGGTAGGCAAAGAATCTAATTTAGTACAATTAATCTACTATAATAGTGTCCTCGCACTCGTGATTTCATTTTGGTATTTCAAGGATTCTACACATATATCTGAGCATACTGAATAAGCCGGAACCGATATTTCCTAGACTCCTAGGATCCTTAAAAATCGGTTGAATTCCATAAAGCCAAGTGATTTGCTATCAAACTAATATTTTCAGCCATTTACATTTCTCTTTACTATGTCAAAAATTCTACAGATCTGACTTGCCATTGACGAAAAGTAGACACTGTTCCCTATCCTTAGCTATCGTAAGGTGAAGAGCTCGAAGATCGTTGATCCAAGAGGACTAAAATTTTACAAAATTGAAATTGTTTATGAGAGAAAATTTTGCTTTGAAGTTGACTGGAAACTGACCGTTAGTGTCATTGGACGGAGAATTCCGCGCGTAGCGACTTGCAGAAAAACGACCTTCCATTTCCATTTTCATTTATATTCTTTAAAATACGGTAATCTCATCAGCTAAGGCTGCTTTTCAGGGGGCCGTGGGGAACGTCCTTCGAGAGTTGAAACCCCTTAAACTATCAAGAGGAAATCGCTCTGTTGAAAAATGGGGATTGTTGCCTAGAGGAATTTTCCGCCAAGTGGAAGTTAGGCTTAACGAGAGAGGCACATGGCAATCTCAGACTCCAAAGTTACAATGTAAAGATTGATGTTTTTTTTAAGAAACGAGTTAAGAAGAAGTTGGAGATTTTCTAATGCCAAGTTTGAGAAACACTAAAAAGGAGACTTTAGAAGGCTAAATCAAATCAAAATTCAAAGCATATTATGATGAGGATTTCACTTCACCCTGTTTCTTCTGTGATATTCGCGACAATTATATATTTAGAGCTTTCTTTTTCTTCCCAGATATTGCCTAAGACTTCACAAAACACGTATATGTGGTAGAATCTACGTGATAATTCTGGCACCAAAAGATTCGGAAGCTAATCGAGAAACTTTTATACTAAAGCATTGGATATTTTCGCGCTGATACAAGTTAGAAAGTTGGCTGATCCACCCGTGATAAAACGTGTATTTCAAAACAGAGTTACTAAACCAATATCTACATTAAAATCCAGAAATTTCGGACGATTAAAATTTGGACAAAATATTGTCCGAAATTGTTTTCGTCAGAATTACCTTTAAGAGCATCCGAATATTTCTTGGGCTGAATTTTTGTTCACGATACTTCAATGTCGTTGTCAAAATGTCCGAAACTTTTTTTTCCAAACTTTTTGTCCGAAGCTGTTCAGTCCTAAACATTTGGATGTTAATGTAGGTCGTAGGGGTCCTTGTATCGCAGGGTCTTATTATCCAGGATCCTACGTGTTGTTATGATAGTCCTACGAGCATGGGAAAACCCAGGCTGTTGAACAATCCCCGATTAAATGATTATATTAGAAAAGTTCGATTGTTATGAACAGTTGCTAGTTTATTTGATGTTTTAATGATTAACCATACACTTCTGTTCTCCTGACTTTCGACAATTTAGAGAGTAAAACGCAGTTTTTTACCTGAGTGCTCAATTCAAGACCTAATCTCATGAAAATGCATTCGAAGTTGCGAGACTAATAATTAGGAGGTGGAGCTTCTGTGCGCTTTCCGAGTCATGTGCGTCGATCAGCTGTTTGAGCTTGATTCGTACATTCGTGATTCGCAGTATGGTAAAAGGATTTACGACGGAGCACAAGCTGTTTTGGGACTGTTTGCCCTAACGTTTTTCTCACACTTCCATTCTTACGTACGGATTGATACCCACTACCTGTGGGCGCAGTGAAGTACTTAAATCAAACTCATTGTGGGTTAGTCTACCCATTTCACCAGTTGTTTGCTAAGTGTGAATTTCGAATTTTTATTGTAAAGTTTAATTGCGGAGGTTATCTGCGGATGTTCTGTTACAATAAGATAAGATGCGGCTGACGAATTTTGCAATTTTATTGTTGACAAGATTAATTTGACCTCAGAAACTCTGCTATCGAACCACACTCGTTTCTTAATAAGCCCACTCAAATCTCGACAATTTTCAAAATCTCAAAATTGGAATGCTTAAAAACTCTTTGAAAATCTCAGAAAAATTCTCAGAAATCTTTGAGAAACCTGAGAGATTTTTAAAATCCCAAAATCTCGCACGCTATTTTTGGAGTGGTTTGCCCCTCGGCTGTTCCAATTTCAAGATAGTAATTTGAATTTGCAGAATTTTGGTCTGTTGCAATTGACAGATATAGCATTTATAGCTTTCTAAAACGCTACAAAGTCAATGAATGGACTCAGCAGAATCATAAATCAATATCAAAAAGACTGATAAGCAATGAAAGTTTGCCTTGTTTCGTCTTATTCCTCTGGCCTTGTTGAAGGCCTGTATTTTTGCCCTTTTTAGGTTTTCTTGAATTGGTGTTGGGTTGAATATATCATTTGTTGTTATCATAAGTGTATTGATTTTGATTTCTGCCATGTGATGGAAGTTCCATGCAAATCCCTTGAACACAGCCACTCTTGACTCGTAGTAGGACTTCAACTGGAGGGAGGTGGCTGCAGAGGTCTTCGAACAGATGGTCCGGGACTTTGTTGTTTGCTGGCATTTCTTCTGTCAGCTCCCTTGGGCATGNCAAAAAAGTTTGAGGAAGTAATGTTTTTTAAATAAATTGTTTGTATTGTTCTGAAAGTTGCTGTTGTTGTTTTTCACCTAAGTTGTCTTGGCTCACATTCTCTGCCACATGGGGGGCTTCTTCTTCTTTTATTCCCACCTTGGGGGTTGTTATGCTGGTTTCTTCTTTTGTTTTTGTTTCGTCTTATTCCTCTGGCCTTGTTGAAGGCCTGTATTTTTGCCCTTTTTAGGTTTTCTTGAATTGGTGTTGGGTTGAATATATCATTTGTTGTTATCATAAGTGTATTGATTTTGATTTCTGCCATGTGATGGAAGTTCCATGCAAATCCCTTGAACACAGCCACTCTTGACTCGTAGTAGGACTTCAACTGGAGGGAGGTGGCTGCAGAGGTCTTCGAACAGATGGTCCGGGACTTTGTTGTTTGCTGGCATTTCTTCTGTCAGCTCCCTTGGGCATGGTTGAGGTATCTGGTATGATGTAATACAGTCTTGCAGATCCTCTCTTGTTGCTGATTTTGGTTGCTCTTGTGAGGGCCAAGGACAGTGATGTTTCCCTTGGTGGCTTTTTGTTTTTATTTTTTGATAGGGTCAGCTTGTTTGTGCTCTTTTGCTTTTTAGTTGTTTCGTTGGTGTCTGAGGGGTAGTCTTCGTGGTCCATCAACTCGGTTTTTTGCAGCAGTTCACCTGTTGTTCTTATTCCTGCTTGGCGTTGGGCAGGAGGTATTCCTCTTATTGATGTAAGTGCGGTTCGAGAAACTCCATCCGTTGCTATGGGTAAAAGAGGTAATATCATATTAGTTATGTGCAAGTCGCAAGATCAAGCATCAATAAAGATCAGAGCGTTGGCTCCCTTGGCGTATTTTTGAGATTACACAAACAGAGTTTTTCAAAGCTACCAAGAAGAGTGCCAGGCCACTGGCCGATAATATGTTTCTCACACTGATATGCCTTTGTTGTGGCAAACTTCCTTAGTTGTCTCTTTCTACAACTTTATCTTTATTTTAGGCACCGTAAAGCATCTTAATAGAAACAANAGATTTTTAAAATCCCAAAATCTCGCACGCTATTTTTGGAGTGGTTTGCCCCTCGGCTGTTCCAATTTCAAGATAGTAATTTGAATTTGCAGAATTTTGGTCTGTTGCAATTGACAGATATAGCATTTATAGCTTTCTAAAACGCTACAAAGTCAATGAATGGACTCAGCAGAATCATAAATCAATATCAAAAAGACTGATAAGCAATGAAAGTTTGGCTACAAACATCAAAATCCATGTACACCAGGCCCAACCTCGATTCCAGGGCTATCAGTGTCTTCAGCCTCCCTTCAGCGCACTTGATAACTAACAACTGGCCGCCCATTGTTACCCTGGGTCCGAGGTTGCACCAAGCCCGTTTAAACAAAGGCAATAAGATTGCAACATGTTTACATTTTATAATAACGGGTGGACCACAAAAAACTTCACATGTTTGAAAATTCGTTATGTGGAAAATACTTGAGGTATTGAAATGAATCAAAGTTTGGTTGATAGCCGAAACGCTGAAGTATTTTTTGTGATTTTTATTCTATTTTTCTGAGGATTGTAAATATAGGTAAAAGTAGATTTATGAAAATTCTTTTGCTTCGAAATGCATGAAAAAGGAATGAGTAATTTCCTCGCTTAGAGCAACATGCAAATACATTTCATTTTAATTAAGGCTTATTTTAAACCTTCGGTCAAGCAACGGAGCTAGAATTTTCAAATCGGGTGGATGGTTTTTGTAGTAAGACTTTAGGCTGACGACGTGATTTCTTGTATTCGTTCAATATTTTCAATTTTCTGATTTTTTATTTTCTCTCATACAATTTGAAGCCATAACCATCATTAAATTCAATGCGGAAAACTGAGACTCGTGTAGTCGGTCTAGTATGATTTTTCAAACAGTGAATACATGTTTTTGACTCACCCGGCCGGTATTCTGTTATGTTATCATTTATCGTAGAGAGAAATCGAAGAAGCCTTGCCGAAAGCTGGATCAAATGTGGGTGGTGGTGGAAAAGGTGCCGTCCAAGAACTTAGAACATTGATGGCTGAAGTAGAACAAATAAAGAAGGAGAGGGAAACCCTGGAGGAGCAATTCAAAGCATCATCAATGGACATGGCTACGAAATTTTTACAAGCTTTGTCATCAGAAGGATTTATTGATTGCGAGAAAATTAGTAACGTTGGTTTGGAAGAGACTTACGGCACGTATCAAAAGGATGTTGATGAAAGTTTGCAAAGTCAGGAAACTGTTATGGCGAAAGTACAGGTAGGATGCAAAATTCATTCATCCTATCGATTTTTTTCAAATTTATTGTGCAGTTTTTGTGTGCAGTTGAACCTAGTATAGGTTCCAAATCTTTGAAAAGATCGGTGTAAAATTCTATAACCTATTTCTTTTAATTGAATGGCTTAAGAGAAACTTTAGCTACTTTGCGATAGTTCTACCGTAGGAATTTTCAGAAATCTTCAATATTTTCAGAATTAGAGGGTTTTTCTTCTTTTTTAAGAATTCAAGAAAGGTTTTGAAAAAACTTAAAAACATCGTAGTTTCTAAATTTTTTGAGGAAACAGAATAATTTTCAAGAAAACTATTGTTTATGAATGTCTACAATATGGTATCAAGCACAAGTCTTTCACTCTTCTGCTTTACGATTTAGAAATTTGATGACGTCACATCCTCAAAGCAGTTAGATAATAAAATACGCTGTAATTTCAAAAAATATTCCAGATTTCAGAAAAGTCCAACGGTAGATTTATAGCAACATAGCAAAAATTTCTTTCAAGCCATTCAATTCAAAGAACTATGTCGAAGAATTTTACAACGACCTTTTCAAAGTTATTTAAAGATTTGGAACCTATGCTGTTGAACTTCGATAACTCGAACTCAGTTATCTCCAGCTATTCGCTATCTTGAACAGTTTGGTAATTTCCCTCAATTAGCTCACGTATGGGTAGAGCTGCGATTATCTCCAAACCTCGCCAATAGCAGATTCTGAATGCTAGTTGGATAAATAATGATCAAGTAAAATTTGGGCTCTGTAAAGTGTCAGCATCCCCCCCCCCCCACCCTTGGCTCCAATCTGCAACACAATTTAGTATTCTGACCGCATTATTCAGTTGCCCTACAGGCTTTACCGTTGAGAAGTATCCTCGTTCGACGCGTCACGAAAATCGCTATCTAGGTCTATTACAGAGGCTGAAAAGCTATTTAGTGGCGATGCTAACTTGAAATATGAAGTGAAGGAACCTAGGTAACATTTACGATGCCTTTAAAAACTTATGCTCAATCTCAATTGACCTTTTCCAGCTGTTATATTAAGATCTTTCAGCAGCGAGATCATGATTGGTATTGTTGCTCAAATATTTTGGTCTTCCAACTGAAATTTCAATTTAAACTGAACAAAGTGAAAATAAACAAAGTTTGCTTATTTTTTCAAATTTATTGGAAAGTTTGTTCTGAGTCACCCTGTAAATGCAGATCTCGTGGGAGCAGACATCTTTTTTTTAGCTTGGGAGTTAACGTATGAATGTCGTGGAGCAGAATTTTAGACAGGTATATGATGCTCAATGGCGGACTCAACACTCGGTTTCGCAGCAGCTATGTTTAATCCATCAATTTTTTTTCAGGATGCCAATAACAGATTTGTAGCTGAAAAGCAAAGCAGTGGAGCTGCAAGTCAACGAGAACAAATGCTGAAGGATCTAGCCCAAGCTTATGATGCTTTTAATGAACTTCTCGCCAATCTCAAAGAAGGGACCAAGGTAAGATGCCTGTAGGATGCCTGTCTTTATTGAGGCGCTAATATCTAACCCCTGCTGCTTTCGAAAGCCGCACATTTTTAATTGTGTTGTGAGTTTTGTACAAGTATTCCACGCAATAGGGAGTAACCCATATTAAGTGACTTCTGTGAACTTTACCCAACGACTACAAATGGGTCGATCATTTCTTTCCACTTTATCGATATTTAATAATAAAAGATCTTTTGACTTGTGATAGTGTGCGGAAATATGTTGTCAATTTGAAATATCCTTGTCTGTTTCCAGTTGTTTATTTTAGGCAAAGAACTTCTTGGCTCACCCGGTATATCTTCTTGAAAACCTTGTTCTAATTTGCAAAATATTGGGAAGCATTTGAAAAGTTTTAATCGTTTTAATCATCATTCTTTGCTTTCTTTTCCAGTTCTACAACGATCTAACCAATATTGTTCTCAAATTCCAAACTAAAGTTAGTGATTTAGTATTTGCAAGAAAGACTGAAAAAGAAGATCTTTCGAAGTAAGATTTTCTCGCATATATTATCTTCTTCTTAAATCGTAGGAGGTGCCAGATGTTTTTGCGCACAAGCCAAATCTTGTGTGGTCTTTCCTGACTTGGTTATTTCTTGTACTCTGCGTTTTTATACTTTTTTGGCATTCTTTCATGTAGTTCAACTCCTTTGGGTAAGGAAGAATCTTTCTCACCGAAAGGATTAAAAACTACGCGAAACCAGCTGCGGTAAACTGAAGCTTCTAATTGCTGGCACAAGAAAAATTTGCTATTTGAAGAAAGTCAATTCGCTAGCAAATTTGATTTCATGCTTTTTGAAGGATTAGGATCCGTAGGAAAAGAATCTCACAAAGCCGTTGACGATTCAATATTTTTGTGAAGCTTTAAATTCAATGTTTTATGCTTAGGCCGATGAACAACGAATGCTTAACTAACTAAAGAACAGACACTTGCGTATGCTGCTATGCTTCGTAGTTTGAGCACTCAGAATTCAAATCAATAGCAGTAACGACGTCGATTGTAGTAAGTCTGCATTTCTGGCAAAGCGACATTGCACTTAAAAGAGAGGAGATAAAATTAAAGGGTACTTTTGGCAAGTGTTTTTTGAAAATGTTTTCTTGAAAACGTACCTTCCCACTCAACGAAAGAGATCTACGAATGTTAATAATCCGACCTGACATATACCGGGTATCCCAAAAAGTACCCCTGTTTCAAAGATCACAAAAATTTGATCGCAAGGCTGATATTAAAATTTCTTTCTTGGCAAGTAGACCAAGGATCAAGTTGTTTTCCTGAGTATAGCTGATCTTGTAACTGGTTTAGAAATTAGCAAATTCAGCTCTTTTTAGGGCTTCCTGGTTTTGAATTATACTGCAAACAAGCACTGATGATTACCAGATCAATTTCTTTGTGTATATTAAGCTTCTAGTTTGGTCATAAATCACAGAAAGAAGCACACACTATCATTGGAGACTTGAAGGATAATGAAAAATCTCAAGATTTTGGCTCTTAGGCCAATTTTACGATGTTGCTTAAAGAGTATTGCTCAGAATAAGGTTTCTCGACCTGTCATTTTATACCCTTTAAGTAATGAAAACAAACATTTTATCATTTTTAAATATATTTGGATCATTGACAAAACAGATCAGAAAGAGAATTTTATGGCAAGGTTGATAATCGAGTTTTCGTGATTTTTTAAACAGGGGTACTTTTTTGGGACACCCGGTACTTGAATTGTATACTTATTCGTGAAACTAATGCTATTTTCTTCATTAATACAGGGATATACAAAATGAGTTAGCAAAAGGTGGCCCTGAACGCACCCCGACTGTTCCAGCTCATATTCAAGGTATTAAAGTCTCTGCTTGTTGATGATAAATTGGCAGTTACTACTCTGTTACCCTCCACATATTGGCATGCTGGTATGACTGAAAACTTGTGATTTTTCCAATGTCAGTGGTGCGAATATTGAATATTATAAGGATTAGGATAAATATGGAAAAATGGGACGTTCCAGTTTTGGCATGTTAAAAGATCCTCTCACATAGCTAATTCAATAGAAATATTCTACTGCGCATACAATTATGGTGCAAAATTGTTTCCAAATTTTTATGACAATGGCATTTGAAATTAATGAACACAAATTTAGATTTAAGCAAAACTGTGCGAGTTTTTGAAAATTCAGTGATGCCAATAGCGAATGTTATAGGAGCACAGTCAATAGATCCTCTGAGAAATCTATTTAATGAATGAAATGGACAAGGCGTATGTTAGCGTGATTTTAAAATACTTTGCTCTCAAAAGCTTGCAAAATATCTGAAAATCTCCAACAAGAACAGTGCGCAAATGTCTGTAAAAACAACTTCTAGGTATGCAGTCAGTTTCAAGTAGAAATTGAACGTCTAGAATTAGAAGTCAAATCATAACTTTTGACGTCTGTGAAATCAAATTCTAGATATGTAGTCAGTTAGAAAGAGAAACGTCTACCAGAATGAAGTAAAAATCTCAGAAATTAAGATAAATTTGATAGTTCAGAACTTGGCAACTAGGTTTCTGCAGTGTGATTTTTCAAGCAGATGTTAACTTTTTGACTCATTGGGTATTTCCTGTTCGTTTCCGTACTTTATTAAATCAAAATATCGCTTATCCGCTATTCACCCAATGAAATATTTCGTTAATAGCCCAGTCTGCAAGAGTACCGGAAAGGCCACCACCGCCAAGAGCCGCTGCGCCACCACAGCAGCAACCACAGCAGCAACCACGGCAGCAACCACAGCAGCAACCACAGCAGCAGTTTAATCCCCAGCAACAACAACCACCACCACAGCCGTACGCCCAATGGACGCAAGCAAATGCTCCAAATGTCCCAAATGCCCCTTATCCGACAGCCGCAGCCCCAGCCCCGTATATGCCACAACCAGGTATGTATGCTCCCCCTGGTGGAATGGCAGGTTACGCACCGGCATATAACCCTTATCCAATGCAACAGTACCAACAAGTACCCCCAGGCTACGGTCAGCCTTATGGCCAACAGCCTCCTGTCGGATACTCTGGCTACCCATATCAACAACAGCCTCCTCCACAGCAATAATGATTTAAAACACTCGCCACGGTTTATTTGATGTATTATGTTTAAAATGGACGTTATGGTAAATGCAATAGTATATTTTCAAATCGAATAGTAAATGACACGTAACACAAATTTCGTATTGCTGCAAACCAACATTTTGCAATGTTACAGAGTTCCGCTTCTTCAGCCATCAGGCCATCAGGCCATGGGCCGCCTTTTAAAGATAGCCGTTCCGCTTCTTCAGCCAGATATGTTGCGAATGATAGTTTCCGGTAAATCTGCTGGTCTGTAGCTAGCAAATGTAAATAAGACAGTTTGAACAGCATGTTCCAAATTGTGGTATGATGTTTCAGTTTGTAGACTTTTGCATCAATTAGCTGCAATTTTATGGAAAGAAATGATTATATAGTTTTGAATGATCCTCACGGGAATTTTTATTGTGAGAAGCCTTTTCACATAGACTTCTGAGCGACGAATGAATCAACGACTTCTACACAACTTCTATGCGACTTGATTTGCCAATTTTTCATTTCACCTAAGCATTCTTTGCTTGCTGTTATTAATACAAGAAATGCCAGCTACAGGATTTGGACTCACAGAGGACATTTAGGAGCTTATATGATTAAAAGCTTAAATTTTTAGTAATTAGTTTTTTTTTGGGGTGAGCAGTTTGAAAGTTCATGTAGAAGCATTGACCTTGGTAGAAGATACTTTTCCAGCAGCCAATTTATGGATTCCACAGATTATGCCCCTTGTACTGTCAATTGGTTGCAAGGACTACATCCTAACTTTGGTTGCGTTATCATCTAGTCTAAGGTAATTAAGGTGCTATATCCCAGATTATACAAAACGAGCATCTCAATTTGATTTAAATTTGGACTCGAATACTTCTTTCGGTGTCTAACATCGATTGAACTTTATGATGCGAAAAGTCTTTTGAGAGAAAACTTTACTAGAAGCCTTACAGCATTCCCTTAAAATCTATTTCAACTGTTCATTCACATGGTTAATGGCAGAGCTCTTAGAAATCAATTTAAGAAAATTCTTCATTTGTAAAAAAGGCGAAAAAGGTGCTCTGAAGATAAGTGTTGTTTTCTTGCCTTAGAATTCTTGAGAAAATCTTTAATCTCTTTCTGGTGGTCTTGAGAACTCATGTCATGTTCATGTTTGCAAGGCCTGTGCTGTAGCTGCCTGGTGTTGTCTCTCGGGGGCCTCGATATATTCTTCAGCCCTTACGCACATTGTATTTTCGTAGTTCGAATTCGTTGCTCGTCAGATGTAGCTGGCAGTTTATATAAAATATCGTTAGGCCTTTAGATCGCAGAAGAGAACATAAAGTGTTTGATTAAAGGGAATGCACTATGTAATTAGTAATAATTTGTTTCATACCAAAAATGATCACCGCAGTATTACAAAATGCTCTTTATTCGCACTTCTGTTTTGCGTCCACTTAACTGCCTTAACTCTATTTGCCCCTATTGTAACTCTTGTTCAATGGTTCAATAAAAATACACAGAAAACTATATTATATATTAAATAAGAGCAATATGCGAACCTTGGGAATAAATTTGCCGTGCGACCACTAAATCCGCAACTTTTCCAAAGATCACTTAAGTTTTATGATATTACTGATCTTGAAATTCTCTTTATATGCGATTGCCTGAAGGACCAAACTGATTTCACTATAATTTTCTCCATTCCTCTTTGAAAGAGATGATTAAATCATAGCTTTATATATAGCGCTAATTACAGCAAATGCAGATAAAGAAATTTTCTTAATTGATAATGTACTCAAATTTAGATGATTTCCACACCGTGCAAGTCGAAATCACTTCTCAAAATAGTGTACGTGATTTTTGTGATTTTAAAATCACGTGATTTTTTTCTGTGATTTTTTGTGTGATTTTGTGTGTGATATTTTGTGATCTTTTTGTGATTCTGTGATATTTTTGTGATTTTTTTGTGAGTTTTTGTGTGATTTTTTTGTGATTTTTTTGTGATTTCAATGAAGGTGTACGTAAAAAAAATCAGTGATTTGCCCCTCGGTGCAAGTTGTTTTACTCACCTGGTCACTCGCATAGTCCTGCTGAGGACACGTTCTAGGAAATTAGATAATCAACATAAACAAATTTCACTGTGCAAGGAGGTCGATTTATGTCCAGTTATGGAGAACTAAGAATTTGAATCAGCGGGACAATTTTAGAACCGTTGTTGTCCTGCTAGTTCTGCAAACAGTGTAGTTAGTGGGTTGCCAAAGATTGTAAAATTTGTAAACAGTTGTCGATGAGTTGATTTGCAAAGAAGTTATAAAATCTGAAAAAAATGGCCAACAATCAAAAAGTGTAAGTATGTCATAAAGCTTTTTTGGGCAACAGATATTTAGGATCACACGTTTTTTATAAGAAACTTGGATTGGCCCATAGCATAGGACTACTAGTTTTTTTTATTTTCTCATGAAAATTTACACTTCCTGGTACTAAAGATTTCTTAATTTGTTTCTTATTTTTTCGGTGCAAGAATCATGATGTGTAGTTTCTACCACTGCTACAGATATGTTGCTAAACAAATAATCATCCAGTGAATATTACTCAAGGATAAGGGTGTATGAAAAATTTGCTGTAATTTCATGTAAGGTTTCTGTTAGGTAAAAACTTGATTTTGAGTTCCAAAATGGTACTCTGACCCCGAGGGGGGGGGGGGGGTACTTGACTTGCATTAGTACGGGGGTGTACACTCTAAGAAATAATTTTTTGACCCGGCTCTAGAATTTTACCCTCCAAATGATACCCGGCTTTAGAAAAAAACTGCGAAAAGTATACTCCAAAACGTAAAAATACACAAAATACGCCTTTTGACAACCGGCTTTAGAAAAATTGCCTTCTTTCGATACCCGAATTTAGAAAAAAGAGGCGAAAACGATACCCGGAAAGGAGTGCAAATATACTAAATACCCCCCCCCCCCCCGGGACTCTGACATGTAACCATAGTATTTAGGACTCAAAGTTATGAATGGGGAAAAGGGCNGATACCCGGCTTTAGAAAAAAACTGCGAAAAGTATACTCCAAAACGTAAAAATACACAAAATACGCCTTTTGACAACCGGCTTTAGAAAAATTGCCTTCTTTCGATACCCGAATTTAGAAAAAAGAGGCGAAAACGATACCCGGAAAGGAGTGCAAATATACTAAATACCCCCCCCCCCCCCGGGACTCTGACATGTAACCATAGTATTTAGGACTCAAAGTTATGAATGGGGAAAAGGGCGCCATAACGGATATAGCAGAATCGGTGCCGTGGGTGGCAGACCCATGTCTTTCTTTCTTGGTGGGACACTTTGGGGATGCCAAAACTCCTCCACAGAGGCTGTAAAATTTAATGCAACAAATACTGAGGCCTCTGTGAAGGAATTTGGGGAATCTCCTTGATCTTGAGTTCAAAGGTCAAATTATTGTGGGCACGTGATTTATGCCTGATGCAGGTTCAAAATGGCGGCAAAAACAGTGTTGAAATTTTCGGTCACAAGTTTGGAGTAGAATGCAATTATTAGATATCTGTAGATTACCAATGACAGTATCTGCATTACATAGAATTAGAAGAATGACGTCTCTTTCAAATAAGTAAGTATCTTTATATGCAGATCTGTTTTTTGCAAACTGGGAATGCATAAAACTTAGTTAGGCCTTGTGTAGGCCTTGCTTAGCCTTGCCTTGCTTGTGGCTAAAAAGACAGTCAAGCTCAGCTGCAATGCAAAATTTTAGCTGCCAAAATTTTGTTAATTGTGTTGCCCCCTCGCTTTCTTTCTTTGTTTTCTCTGGGCAATTCACATTGTCGCCTTGCATTTTTTCAAATCGTGCAAATACATGATTTTGTTTGTTGTTGCTCTTTCTTTGTCTTCATTTTCATCATGTCAAAAAATGCAATACACAACTTCACACAACACAGTTCTTTCGTAATTTCTTCAAGAATTAATAAGAATTGTCAATAACTTGAAAGAATTTATGAAAGAAAATGCATTCTATTCCAATATTGAACTGCACACAGTCTTTGGTTCCAAAATTTGGAAGAATTAAAGAGTTCACAAGATATTTTATGAATTCGCAAGAATTCTTAAGAAAGAAAAAGTTGTTGAGTTGCAAAAGAACTGTACTGTTTAGCATGCTTCGTGGTAATCTACATGTTCTGTTTTCTTTAATTTAGTTTACCAGAAACCTACATAGAGGGCTACCACAACCTCAAGAATGTGCAAAACATGGAATATAGAGCTCTTGGAAATACTGGACTTATGGTGTCAAAATTGGGATATGGTAAGAAAAAAATTCCTCTTTAGTTTTGATAAAACTATGTACTAATGAAATTTGAGCTTTAAAATGTCGTACTTCAAAGAGGTTTCCACCCTTATGGAGGAGTCCGCTAACATAACATAGAGTTGACTGTATGTTAAAGGGGCCTTTGCAACTAGCATGCTTTGTGAATGCATCCTTTTCAGGTCTCTTTGTTGTCGCCATTTCAATGGGTCAATTCACTAATGTGACTGAGAGCACATGCAAGGTACGCTAGTTGCAAAGGCCCTTGATTTCATATGTGCTACACCAAGCAAAGTAAATGAAACAGGAAAGGCCACGATACCAACATCAATCGTCAGATCCAAAGATGCTTGCGATGACAAATAAAGGAAATTATTTGTAGGCAGAAACATTGCAACACAACGAAAGCAACACAGCAAATATGTATAAATTTATTGAATATACGTATACACCGAGTACCCTGAAAACCAAGCATAGATAAATTGCTAAAGCAGCTGGTTTCTTAAAAATGACCCTTTTTTAGCTCCAAATGTTTTTGAACCATTGTGCATCATTATTCGAAGTGTCTACAATTTTATTTTTACTTCTATAACAACTTCTATAGTAAAAATATATATCGGCAGTACTTCCAGGAAGTCATTTTTTCTGTCCCTGACAGTTTTATTTGTCCCAAAACAGGTGTTTCCGCCCTTGGTAGCGTTTTTAGGACAACAATAGACTCAGAGGGAATGGCAGTGGTTGAGGCAGCAGTAAAAGCTGGAATAAACTGGTTTGATGCAGCACCTTGGTATGGTCATGGCAAAGGAGAGACTGTCTTTGGAAGAGTATGTAGTATTGTTGAAAATTTTTGTTTCATTTTGTTTGATTTGAACACTTTTTTAATTTCAAAACTAAGTAACTTTAAATCAATTGATTTTAGATCACAGAAATTGTTTTTGCTGAAAGTTTCATGCAATGCCCTTTCTCTATTGTTGTGAAGTTAGAAATTTTGCCTCTTTCTTTTCCAGGCACTTGTGAGCAAACGAATTCCAAGAGAAGCCATTTATGTTTCAACGAAGGTATTTTTCTTGAATTGTTTGTTTTATTCTTACTCTTACCTTCACAGCAGAAATTATTCCACAACCGCTACGATTGAGTTGAAAAGTTCTTGACACTTAAATTTGTCTGCGAATCACCTTTGTTTTCCTCTTTTTTACTTAAATGACATCGACTCTTACCATAGCACAGCAAACAAGAGAATCAGCTACTAAGTCTACTAGCCCAACAGGAAGTAGATAGTAAACAAAGGAGATATTAAAAGCATTGGTGCATTACTGTTGGTGAAACATTAAAGAGGGACACAGCTACGATATGATAACGCTAAAGATGGTGACAGGAAGCTTTTACGAAGATGCATTGCATTCTATAATCGATTTCCTATAAAATCGTTAAAGATTCTTAATTACCCGTATTTTTTATAAGAAACTGCTTCTAAGAAACTCAACTCTGAGATCGCTGAAAATTTAAGAAACTCTAGTACTGGGAAAAAATATTTAAGGAACTAGTTATTTTAGTCAAGGAAATCCCCAGCATATTTTACTTTATTTTCACTTCTTGCCTGTATCATATTACTTGGAAAGGTACTTGATGAGTAATATCTAAGCATTGGAAAGGCTTAAAAATCTTCGTTTTGACATGTTCAGGAGGGCACAGGAAGTAAACATGAATATTGTTGTGGAATTCGTATGAAACTCATAAGAAAGTCCAAGTACTCAAAATCTTATAATTTTAAGAAAGTTTCAGTACTGGCTCAAATTCTTTGTTTCTTACATTCTTACATTAAAAATATGTGTAGAGGGCAATCCAAGTTGTTCACCATCTTTAGCGTTATCGCCTATTCTCAGGAGGAGCCAAATTTTACTGGTTTCTAACAAACACCTATTTTTCGAAAAGGACCATCTTTTCAACATTGGATTGTGTGTAACAAGGGGGTACAGATTTTATGCTATGTTTTTCAAGCTGCTCTCCATGTTTCCTTTGAGAGAAACAGGCTATAATACTGTTGTAATTGATATATTAATGTTAAGATAAATAGGGCAATTTGAATCTAATTCAGGGCAATTTGAATTAGATTTACCGTGAAAGCTCTATTTAGCCCCCTCTCTAATAAGCCCCTCCCTTCTGAGTCAAAATTATAAATAAGCCCCCCTCTCTTTTAAGCCCCCTCCCCACTTATATCAAATGCGAGAGGATACCGAAGATTTTCCGTTTACTAAATAAATAAAGTTTGGATGTTAATTTTGATATGGTTAGGGATTAAAACTGCGTTGAATTTGTGTATTTGACTCGTAAAAGTGTATGTTGACTCCGCAAAATATGAGATAAAAGACCTAAAAGCTATCGTTTATAGCCTTGTCATCTGACTTTGTGAATAAGCCCCCCTCTCTTTTAAGCCCCCCTCTGGAGTCTCCGAAATTAAATAAGCCCCCCGGGGGCTTAATAGAGCATTTACGGTAGTAAGAAAATATCGTACTTCAACATGAGATATTTTTCTCTTCTTTAGGTTGGGCGTTACGAGCCTGAGGTAGACAAGATGTTTGACTTCAGCGCTGAACGTGTGATTGCAAGTGTTGACGAAAGTCTACAAAGAATGGGACTAGAATACGTGGATTTAATACAAGTTCATGATATGGAATTTGCACCATCATTGGATATCATTATCAATGAGACATTACCTGCCTTGCAAAAGGTGTGTTATTAACCTTATCTAAACTTCTCGATGAAAGTTTAAGTTAGACTTTCTTTTACTCATGTATATGGTAGTCTAGTTCCATGACGTCATTTTCGACCAGAGGACTGCGCTCCACGGAAGCTATCTAAAATAACAAATCAGTAAGTCAATAACAAGTCAACAAATCGCTTCCCTGGCGTCCAGGACTCCCACGCGAACGCGGTACCAGCTGAAGATATTTTTCATTTCATCGCTGTGAGTTAATGCATTTTTCTTGATTTTTACGGTTGAAAACAGACCTTAAAATTCAACGAAAAATTTGAACTCAGTGGGAACAGCAAGGGATGCACGCAGGCTCAAAGGGCTATCAATAATCACAGGCTTTCGAAGGCTAATTCGAAATCGAAATTTTTCGTAAGCTAATTCAATAATCGTATGGTTTTATCGAGATGAAGACGTTTTGATGCCACAGCAACTTTTTCCAAAAAGCTTCAGTTGCAATGTATGTTTTTCACGAGCTCGGTGAAGGTTCAACACAACTCTTTATCAAACAGTAGAACCATTCGACGCCCATGATTCTATTTTATGATGATTCATATTTTCTTCGGTTACCACCAGAACACAAGTATCAACATTTTTTGTCTCTCGAATTTTCCAATTTGATACGAACTAAAATCTAGTAGACATTGTTTTAGATTGCCATAACGGGATAGGGTAGTTAAAGATGATTAAATTGGGAAGTTGAACAATTATAATTAAGCAGAAAGCAATATACCGCTGGTGGAATTTTAGTATGGTAAAAAATCAGTGTGTGGTTATGAAGTACCAGCCTTTTTAGAGTATGATTGGTGTCTACTTTGTCAGGTTTTTTGTTCTAGTTCAGTGAAATACCGGGTGTCCCAAAAAAAGGTAACGGATTTGGTTGGCTCCAGCAATGTGAATATAGCTTTGATCGATGGCTAATCACTCTCAAAATGTTCCTCGATAGTTAACTTGAACATAGATACCTCGTCTGTTGGTATTGGTGCCTTGAGAGCAGAGATATTAATCTTGATAGCTCAAATTTGTACGCACGTGCAAACCAGAGCTTTGGCCTTTTGGCCTAAGCAAATTCTTGAGGCACAGCGAATAAATCAACGATATCCTTCATAAAATTTGAAAAATATTACATCTTATTACATTCTGTTTGCCAAAAATCATCCCCCAGTCACCCAATGGGCAGTTTTTTTATTGTTCTTTAATTTAAGTTTTTAATTTCGAGATGCATCAAGAATTTGCTTAGGCCAAAAGGCCAAAGCTCTGGTTTGCACGTGGGTACAAATTTGAGCTATCAAGATCAATATCTCTGCTCTCAAGGCACCAATACCAACAAACGAGGTATCTATTTTCAAGTTAACTATCGAGGAACATTTTGAGAGTGATTAGCCATCGATCAAAGCTATATTCACATTGCTGGAGCCAACCAAATCCGTTACCTTTTTTTTGGGACACCCGGTATATATATTTTCTTCTTCTTTTATCCAGGTAAAAGAATCAGGCAAAGCAAGATTCATTGGAATTACTGGCTATCCTCTCGAAAATTTCAGGTAATTTTCAAAGATCTATGCATTCTTTTGACTGCTAAGAGCCTTGGTAATCTGCCAAAAATCGAAGGAAATCGTACGTATTTCTTGTTAATGAAACCAAAACATACTTCTTGTTTTTACAGAATGGACACTCTCAAAGATTGTGAAATGATTGTGAGATAAAATGTCTAGAAGCTTCTTACTTCTGAATTTGCAGAAAATTTACACAGGCTTCACGTGTACTTAATCAGTTGGTGAATTACGATATTATAGCTGGAAAAATGTGTTTTTGTGCCTGCGACCCACTCTGCAGAGTGTGGCACTTGCACACCCGAAAAGAATAGTCCACTCAATATCAACAATGAAAACAAAAGAAAGTTGGCTGAGATTTCTGATAAGATTTCTGAGACACATCCGAGATCTCTGAAGAATATAGCCTTTGAATCACTCCTGTTGGGCCACTGCCTGATTTCCTACAACAAATATTTTGATACATATCCTTTCTGAATCTTCTTGTGTGATGTTTAGGGTTTGGTGGGGGCAAAATGGGTAGAGTGGGGCAACGTGGGCAGAGTGGGGCAAAATGATTCATTGACAAATTCATGGATTTTACCATTATTGCGCGTTAGTTGAATAAAATCAATTTCTGTAATGAACAAAGACAATATTATTAATTGAAGAAGCTGCAAGTTTACAACCAAGGATATTTTGCCTCAATCTCAGAATCAAGAATCAAGTGATCTATTTTGTCCCACTCCGCCCCATATCAAAAATAGATTGATTACTTCCTTTCCTTTTATCAGGACTGTGTTGGAAAAGTGCCCAGTAAAGATTGACACAGTGATGACTTATTGCCACTATTGTCTTAATGACTCTTCACTAGAAAATTATCTGCCTTATTTCAAGGTGAGTAAGATTTTCAATTTTTTATTTTCATGGTTCGCAAAACTCATGGTCATGCACCCAGTCAATCTGCCAAGTGGTTTGTGAAATTCACGTTCCAAGATTAAAATTTGAAGCAGACGAGGGTATTCAAAATACTTAACGTCGTAATAGCTTTTTGAATCGAGAACAAATTTAAATTCTGAGAAACTAATGAAATCTTATAGCAACGCTTGGGGATAGATCAATAAATATGTAGAAGGACCACCGACTAAAAGTTCAGTGAAAAGCTGGGAATCGTTGAAAAAAGGTCTGCCCCAAAACAATATCGCATCGCGGTTGTATTGTTGTTGTGACGTCAAGGCAACTGGGCGAATATCAATGTTTTATCTTGTATCTTCTTTGCTATACTGTTATGACTTGTAGATCTTCATGTTTAATTTGTGCAACCTATATAATCTGCAGCTTCAGATCGAGGCTTTACAGCGTAGAGGAAAGGTAGCCTCACTGCATAAGGCCCTCAACTTACGCTCATCTCATCTCATCTCATTGGATTGATGTTGTTGTTGTCGCTGCAGTGAGGCTGTAGTTGTAGCGTTATCAGCTCAGCCAAAGATTGAAACTACGACATGTATTGAGTCTAGAGGAAAGGCCAATGCTAACCTAAATAAAAGTCTGTCTCACAGGTGCTTTGCACGACTGATTTTGCGTTATCGCAAATCTCACCTGACATCTAACTTGACACAGACTATAGTTCTGAAATCTCGTTTGGAAGAAAGAAATATCTATACATTTCCAAAACAATGGGTGCATTTGTCAAAAAATAGAGGAATCATGAAAACTTTGAAAATTTTGAAATGCAGAATTTGAAAACTTGCAAAATCGTCAAATTTGTCTCTGAATTAAATGGTAAAAACTCGAGGCACCAAATGTTTCTCTTGGTCATGGGTGATTCTTAAATTGATCAAAATAGTGCCTACCTCACTTATATTTAGAGCGAAGGATCTTGTATTATGGAGTTCACAACTCGAACGGGAGAGGGGGGTATTAACAAACAATAAAGAACAATCTAATTTCCTTTCAGGAAAAAGGAATTGGTGTCTTAAATGCCTCTCCTAATGGCATGGGACTATTGACCCATCGTGGCCCACCAGACTGGCACCCAGCCACTGATGACATCATTTCAGTATGCAGGGAGGCAGCTGATTATTGCCAGGTAAACTTGATATCAATTAATCAATTACAGAAGACCGTTTACTTTTTTGTCTCAATTCTGTTGTCTGTGTAGCAGCAGAGAATTTTTCTGCTGAGACAGAGCTTAAATAGGAATTAAAGAGAATTTTCTCAAACAGAAAAGCGAACGGCAAATTGACAGAAAGTGTTCTACTTCCAAATACCAAATCGTTCGTTCCTACGTGTCAATGAAATTTTATCATTTTGCAAGAATTATTTTCATCGATGAGCTTCCGCGTCTGTTCCTGAAATAAATCCTTATTATTGTCTTCCTGGCGAATCTTCGAATTTTATCTCCAGAACCACATCTCTGTAGCTTCAAATCCGTTCTGGGATATTTTTGTACAGCCTAAAGTCTCGTGAGTCACCCAGTAGGGTCCCTTTGATTGTAATTTCCAGCATTCTGAGGCATACAAAGCATTGATCTCACATAAATGTAGTACTGCCTTTTGATTATTTACCTTTGCATTTGTAGACCAAAAATGTTGATATTTCGAAGCTTGCTGTCCACTACACGTGCAAAAATCCAGATATACCAACGACGCTAGTCAGCACTGCTAGTGCAAAGAATCTCGAAACCAATTTGAAAGCAGCCTGCAACCCCCTAACACCTTCGGAGCAGAATACCCTTGATCATATAATGGAAAAGTAAGTAGAAAATTGCGTGTACTTGCAGAGTCATTTGTTGAATAATTTGCTTGACATTGGCCAAGTTGTCTGATAAAGTTTATACTTCAGTATCATTCATTTTTCAACAAATTTTTAAGGGCGTTTTGTGTCATATTTACAATCATTTGGAAAATAAGACCAACTTTTATTCGGTAACATTTGTTGGCGTAACAAAATCCCATGAGACTGCTCAGTTTTATTTGATCAAGGACTTTGGGTAATTGTTCTTTGTTTTGAGACGGAAGTTTTGATGAAAAAGTATTTTATTACAGGCACAGCAATTGATCAAAACCATCGAAAAAGAGTATATAAGTTCAATCTAGTTTTTCAGCTGCGTACAAAAAATTTTATTCAACAAAATCGAATCTCAGGTTTTTTATTTATCACCAGTCGAACACACCGAACTCTTTTTTGACTCACCGATTCACCCGGTACTTTCTTTTTTAGGTACTTCAAACCATTAAATAATCGAACATGGGAAGGAGTTGAAGTAAGAAAATACAAAGAGAAACTATGGAAAAAGAAACACGAGAGAAGTAGTCTTGAAATACTTGATGAAATTATTAACTCTTAAATTATAGCAAATAGTAATGTATGTGAAACCAAATGCTACAAACCAAACTGCAGGCTCCATAAAGCCCCCCCCCCCCTCCCCCAGGTTACTGTAGAGCTGGATTTTGAAAATGTAAATTTACGGAGTACTGCTTTCTTGGCTATAATCAAGAAAGCAATGCTCCGTAACAAGGACAGATTTTGTAACACAATAGCATCAGTTGCTTTGGATTGACNAATGGAATAGCCTATAATACCAACGAGTTCTTCGGCGATGTTTACATCAAGCTTAGTTTCATTTATAGCCAGGATATGTATACCTAGCTCCTTGACAATCAAACGAATCTCGTCGATATGGAGGAGAAGGCTATTCACATTCAAAGTTGCAACCACTACACCCTTCCTATGACCCAACTTTGTGTCATATCTACAATCATTTGGAAAATAAGACCAACTTTTAGTCGGTAACATTTGTTGGCGTAACAAAATCCCATGAGACTGCTCAGTTTTATTTGATCAAGGACTTTGGGTAATTGTTCTTTGTTTTGAGACGGAAGTTTTGATGAAAAAGTATTTTATTACAGGCACAGCAATTGATCAAAACCATCGAAAAAGAGTATATAAGTTCAATCTAGTTTTTCAGCTGCGTACAAAAAATTTTATTCAACAAAATCGAATCTCAGGTTTTTTATTTATCACCAGTCGAACACACCGAACTCTTTTTTGACTCACCGATTCACCCGGTACTTTCTTTTTTAGGTACTTCAAACCATTAAATAATCGAACATGGGAAGGAGTTGAAGTAAGAAAATACAAAGAGAAACTATGGAAAAAGAAACACGAGAGAAGTAGTCTTGAAATACTTGATGAAATTATTAACTCTTAAATTATAGCAAATAGTAATGTATGTGAAACCAAATGCTACAAACCAAACTGCAGGCTCCATAAAGCCCCCCCCCCCCTCCCCCAGGTTACTGTAGAGCTGGATTTTGAAAATGTAAATTTACGGAGTACTGCTTTCTTGGCTATAATCAAGAAAGCAATGCTCCGTAACAAGGACAGATTTTGTAACACAATAGCATCAGTTGCTTTGGATTGACACCGCAATTCAAAGCGATTAGCGATTGCAGACAAAAGAAATTCTCTCGACCAGTAATTCAAAACAAAAAAGCCGCAAAAGTTGCCCTGAAACCAGTAGGGCAAACTGTTGCCTTGTGCACGCGAAAGGTGGTTTTTAAACGAAGTCAGGAACATATATCGAAAGAAGAAGGATATATCTAAACATCTGCCTCGGGCATTTTGTTTGTTTGCTTCAGAAGCCGATTGGTAGGCGATTCAATTCTCGTATTTTGTTGTTGAAATTAAAACACTTACTGCTCAGCTTCTGAGCGAAATAAAACGATTGCCCGGGGCAGATGTTTAGATATATCCTTCTTCTTTCGATATATGCCCATGTCTTCTCTTAAAAACCATTTCTGGAATGCACAACGAGCAAGCTAGCTACCTGGGTTTCAGAGCAACTTTTGCGGCCTTGTTTGTTTTGAATTACTGGTTGAGAGAGCTTCTTTTGTCTTCAATCGCTAATCGCTTTAAATTGCGGTGTCAATCCAAAGCAACTGATGCTATTGTGTTACAAAATTTGTCCTTGTTATGCTCCGTAAGATTTTTAAGCAATTAAAGATTTTCAGAATTCACATTTGCAAAATATGAAACATGAAGGTATAGTGATGAAAAGGGGACACATTTTGGATACCAACCAGGAGAAATTTGGAAATAAATTAGTATCATTGTTTACTGCAGAAAGATTTAGTAATTTATTTTCGAAAATGTTTTTAGTTTAAATCATCTCAGTCGCTAATCGCATACTCGCTGAAACGAGAATTCGTAATTATTCTTTCCATTGCTAACTTTTAAGGATGTCTACTGTTTGCATGCATCAATTCACGAGCTCTTGCAGCAGCAGACAGCAGATAATATACGGTTGTGTTTTTTGTAGGCTTCAGGTTTTTGGATGGCTTCAGGGAATATTTACCATGGTCCTTTGCGTCTCAAATGATTTCGATTGATTTGATTGGTTGATTTTCTATGAGACGCAAAAGATCATGGCAAAAATTTCCCCAAGCCATGTTTAGCGCAATTATCTATGTGTCTAGTATGTGTCTAGCAAGTATGTGTCTAGAACTATCTATCTATATGTGTTATCAATGATCTTTAGCGCTATCCTCTATTGCGACATTTTTTTGTCATCGACCATTTCCAAGCTCAAATTATGTATTTTGTAGCGTTGATATTTTATAGTATTTTAGACCGTATTCCATAGTCACTAATCTATAAATCGCAATATTTTACTTGGCAGTGCAATCTCGATATGATATACGGCGCTTGAAGCACAAATCGGGTAAACCCTGTTTAAACGCACCTGGCAGTTTATTGAACAAAATTCAACGTCTTTAGTTTGATGATAATTTCAAGGGTTTTTGATCTCTGATTAAAAAGTGATTATTGATAAAAATTGTTGAAGATCACCCACCTCGATTCCGGGGCTATCAGTGTCTTAAGCCTCCCTTCAACAACTGGCCGCCCATTGTTACCCTGGGTTCGAGGTTGGAAGATCACGAAAATTAGCTCTAACCTAGTCGTAATATATATATATATTTGTGTCATGTGGAGATTGTACCAGCCGAAACAGAGCAATTGATTCAATAATTTTTATAAATTTTATGGGGAAGAGGACAATCTTATGAAATATGCATCTAATGTAAATCAAAAGAATCTAATTTAAATTTTAATGTGAAAATATTTTATGCAACTGATTTTGTAAGAATTTTCAAAGAAATATGCAATACTTTAATTTAGAAATATTTACTTTATCTTATTACAACTCTGTCTTCTTTTTTTAATTGGCAGTATACACTTGTGTCACATCCAAGAAAGTACCCAAACAAAGTTTGTCTCGTTTGGCAAAATATTGCAAAAAGGCGATAAAAGCATACCACATTTTGCATACTTTTCCCTTCAGACGTTAAATTTAAATTTGATACAATCCGCGTGAAATCCGTTGGAAAACTGACGGAGTTATTGTGTTCGCAGGCCCAAATTTGTAAAGAAAGACTCCATTTCTTTTGCAACCAAAGTGTTGAAGAATTGAGAAAAAACTGAAAATATTAGACTTCCCAATTCATTGAATTATAAAAAGGATATTCTAATAACTTAGCTTGAAGCTTTAAAGAAAACAATCACAAAGTTTAACAGATATATAAAATAATCTTCAAAAATTGCTATATCTAGTCTTTTACAAAATTATTTAAAGCGTCATTTCACAATTGTCATTCGAATCAAAGCAGCTTACATTTCAGTAAATGCCCGCATATAAGAACCTACGAAAATATGAACCTACAGGCTGTTTTTCCTAAATTATGCACCTCATAATTAAGAACCTGTTCAGTTTGATTGTTATGACAAATATTGAGAAGGGTGATAAAGTTGATTTTGATTGTCCATATTAAGTTCGTTTTTGTTGCAGTTGCCTGTTAAAATATGAACCTCCTCCCCAGCTATTTGGAAGCTTAGAATTAGTTATTAAATCCTATTGCGAAAACAAATAACAGAGCTGAAGATCTCAAAATTACACAAGGGACCCTTCAAATAAGAACCTTTAAGAATCTTTATACCCTGACATTAACATTAGTACCTTTAACATCAGAACCTAATTCAGCCTGGCTTTCAAAAAACTAAATTCTTATACGCGGGGATTTACTGTACACGGAAACGATATCATTTCCATACAAACGCATGGAAGGAGAAGCACATGTATTTTTCATGAGAAGCAAACAAATTAACCCAGTGCTGAAATTTTCTTAAAATTATCAGATTTTGAGTACTGAAAGTTTCTCAACTTGAAGGTGAACGTGTTGTGGCGCAGCGGTGTAATCCTCTGACTTTGCAGCCAGAACAGTCAGGCGGACAGGGTTCTATCCCAGTACGAGCCCCACCACTTGAGCGTCATGACAAGGGGTCGCGGACTCGATTAGGTCTGCTCTACTACTGCGATCCCAGCGCTTGGCGCTAAAACAGCAACTTCACCTTTATTCCAACAGTTTCTTTCATGTTTTCTCAAATTAACGTTGCATTTATTGGTGGGGATCTCCTGTGCCTTCGTGAACATTTTATGAAACGACGCCTATGTTTATACCATAACACATACAATTCAATACAATTCAACTCAACTGGTACCGAGTAATAAAGTACGAGAAGCAAGCAGAAGGTGCTTCAGGCGAAATCAAAATCCTCAAACCAAATAAGAACGTTTCTTAAGTAATATTTTTCCAGTACTGGAGTTTCTTAACTATTTGGTGATCTGAGAGTTAAGTTTCTTATAAAGAGTTTCTTATAAAAAATACGTGTAGTTTTGTTTCTAACCAGCATCCGAAGGTAGTTTTTAGGACCACTGAGAAGCTAAGTTTATCTAAGCAGTCGCTCGGTCGTCCTCTCGATATGACCACACCCCGTGATTCCTTGCAGAGAGTTGGCGACTCTCCTCACTTTAGGTAACAGGTTTGCCAGGGTGGGGCTTGAACCACCAAACTTCAGATTGGTAGTCAAGCGCGTTACCACTGAGCCATCCTGGCAAAGGGGCGGAGTTGTTAGAAAAATAGCCAGTTGGGGATCATCTGTGTATGACTAAGTATCCTCGAAGGGGATGAAGCTACCAAAATTGGATATAACATTTGTAAATCTGTTTAAGGCTAGAAAAGAAAGTTGCACAAGTTACTAAAGACTGGTGATGCAATTGTGCAGTTGAGGAGTTTTTGTATAGGAACCTAATAACAATGATAAATTTTTGTGTTAAATAAACTAAAATGCCAAGATTAAATAACAACCTCAGAATTGCAACTTTTGTAATGTGTTGATGTCAACCTAAAACTGGAGTTCGATAGATATTCCTGACCCAAAATTGGTCTGCGCAAGTCCCCGTCTTCCAATATGGGTAGCTCCTCCCCCCCCCCCTTCTCCCTATTTTGTCTGTGGTGGATTTCCTTCTTTCCTGCTACATATTTCCAATCAAGGCTTCCTTTATTTGATCTTTAATTCCAATAATTCTCAAGCAAGGAATAGTTGAATAATCAGCGAAATCATTTCATATTTAAGCCAATAGTAATAGGATTCATTTATTATGTTTTAGCGATAAAGATGCACAGCTGCAAATTTGCCGTAGAATCGATTTGCAATCCGTTTAAGTTGCGGGAGACTTTTTCGGTTAACCCATTCCCTTACATGAAGCAACGATTTATCATGTTGGTTACAACGAGCTATTTTTCCATTCGCAAAAAGAGAATATATTATTGAATCAGATATAGGGAACGTTATTTTTTAGCATAGTGGCGAGCTGCAAGTTGATATACATGATAAAAAATTGGGTCTTTGGAGCTCGCAAGGGGCCCATTGCCGAAGCCGAACAGAACACCCCTACTGGCACCTCATCACAAGGACTTTAAGTTTTTTCCACCCTCCGAGGAGAGAAAAGAANCCCGTCTTCCCAAAAGGGTTGCTCCCCCCCCCCCCCCCCCCTTCTCCCTATTTTGTCTGTGGTGGATTTCCTTCTTTCCTGCTACATATTTCCAATCAAGGCTTCCTTTATTTGATCTTTAATTCCAATAATTCTCAAGCAAGGAATAGTTTGCCGTAGAATCGATTTGCAATCCGTTTAAGTTGCGGGAGACTTTTTCGGTTAACCCATTCCCTTACATGAAGCAACGATTTATCATGTTGGTTACAACGAGCTATTTTTCCATTCGCAAAAAGAGAATATATTATTGAATCAGATATAGGGAACGTTATTTTTTAGCATAGTGGCGAGCTGCAAGTTGATATACATGATAAAAAATTGGGTCTTTGGAGCTCGCAAGGGGCCCATTGCCGAAGCCGAACAGAACACCCCTACTGGCACCTCATCACAAGGACTTTAAGTTTTTTCCACCCTCCGAGGAGAGAAAAGAACCGCACAGAACCCCTTGGGATGAGTGATGGTACTCCCCAAGTAGCAAGTCCAGGATTTGAACCCACAACTTTCCTCGCAGAGGGCGAGCGCGCTGACTTCTAGGCTAACCTACCGATCTTTACTTGGCAACAGAACACTCAACATCACCCTAACGCAAATGGGCCTGCTTTCTCGTCAGGAGCATTTGTAACGTCACACCAGTCTTTTATCTTATAATCATAGATATCAGGTCGCTGAAGATGGCCAATTTTTTCTCTCTCGTTCTGCCATCCAAATTTCTTCTCTATTCGTTGCATCAATGCACTATGTGATGATCTTCCTTTCTTGTATGCCTGCCGGAGAAAGATTCGCTTAAATCTAGTTCTGGGTGACGATGGTCAGAATTTCACTTGCATATGAGAGGTAGGAATAGAGAGAGGAATTTGTCGTACGGTGGTGTAGCCAAGTCGTTAAGGCGAAGTGTTTCGAATCCTATGGGGTCTGCCCGCATGGGCTAGCAAAAAGAGACGTCTAAACATCCGCAGCCCAAATTTCATTTATTCAGTTCAAAGGATGAACAGTAAGTCACTGCAGAGACGTAGGAACCGGGGGGCACTGGGGGCACGTCCCACCCAAAGATTTTGCAATAAACAAAAAACTGTCCTTTTTGTTTCCGGAAGTGCCCCTATGAAAAAAGTGCCCTTGAAGTGTCCTGCCCCTCCAAGTTTAAGATTCTTCTTACGGCCCTGAGTCACNTATTTACAATATTTAAAACCTATATACAATAATGTTCAAAATTTACAATTAAAAGAAAACAAATCCTCGTCACTAAATTGTTTCAAGTACTTTCAAGTACCTTTAGCCCAGGGGGGTACTCCCCAACTTTCAATACGGGGGGGGGGGTCCGTGCCAATATTTGGGGTCCAAAATCTTAAATAAAATAAATATTTGGGGTCTGTGAACAACAACATAAACATAATTCAATATTTGGGGTCCATGAATCTGAAAAAAGGGAGACTCGTGAAATTTGGCGCAATTCATTACAGTGACAGATTCAATCATTTGTATGCCCCGTACTTTAGTGTTCATCCGTTAATATATAATACAATAAATAACCACATTTGGGGTCTCCATGACCCAGAATAAAAATAAATAATAATATTTGGGGTCTCCAAAGCATTAGACTCAATATTTAGGGGTCAGCAAAGAAATACTGGCATAGACCCCCCGTATGAAAGTTTGGGAGTACCCAACCCCCCCCCCCCGGGAACTGTTGCGGTCTGCTTCGTTTACATCCGTGGCTGATTGCTTGACTGTTGAGATTCCTTTGTCTCCAGTCACTGATAGCTTTATACTGGCGTGTCAATCAAAGGCAATTGATGCTTTTGTTGCAAATCTGCCGTTGCTTACTGTCAGCGGACGGTAACGGAAAGATCTTAATTTGTTGAAAGAGGATATCTATGATTTACTCACCGATCTTGGTAGATGTAGCCGTGGTTCCCATTTGGCTGGGTATTGAATTTGTGGCATAGGTTCTGACTGGCATGTTCTGATTGCAACTTGCTTTGTTGTGCTCAGTTCTAGAAAGGAATAAATATTACAGTACAGTCTAACAACTTTTCCAATTCATGTAAGTCTGTTGAGACGAGGGAGGGGTAGGTAATCATTTTTTTAGTTTCAACATGATGGCTAGTGAGACACCCTAAGTGAGCTCCAATGGAGGAGCGCCACACCTTGTATGCTTCTGCGGAGGAAACATTTTATGCTACCTCCTCCTCAGAACTAGATATATTGTTCCTCCGCAGAAGCATACAAGCTGCGGCGCTCCTCCTTAGAAGCACACCAGCGGTGCCTAACTACCCAAGGTTTCAAGGACAAATAAGAGGGTTTTCTTCTTGTAAAATGGGGTTTCCTGAGAATAGTAAGGTTGCAATCTATATTTACGGTCTTCTTTAGGATAACTTCTAGGATCCTTTCACAGTCACCAAAATTTTGGTTATTTGGCACTTTTGGTTCACAAAAAATTTGGACATTTTGGTTTGTAAGATATGGATAATTTAAAATGTGGTAAGGCAAAAAAAGGGGATGGTTGGTCCACATTCTCAGACATTTGGAAAGCAGAACAAAAGACTAATGTGATTGTGTTATTGTTGTTATTTGCTTTGGCTGTCTCTATTGACTATTGTGCCCTCCAAATAACATTTGACAAATGCAAGAGCTTCATTGTCAAAAATTATCTTCTTATTTCAGGCCCGTAGGAAGCGGGATGCTGGGAGGCTTGAACCTGCCAATAATTTTGAAGACACATTCCAAGCATAGATTAGATGCATTGTTCTCTATTATTTGAAGAAAAGCCCCCTCCCCCCAATCAGCAGCTATTTCTTGGCCCTGTATTGTCGAATTTCTCATAGATATGATTGAATAGAATTTGATAGGGTCCTGACAAGTGTATCATGGTGGATTGCAAATGAGTCTTTCTTTGATTATCAATCTTCTGTCAAAGGCACTCACCTGGGTTTGACGCTTGAATCATCAATCTTTTAAATTTCAAATTCCCAGGATCTGCTGTGGATGTGGTTTCAAAATCTTTTATTCCATACTTCTTGAACTGCCTGAAATTTTCAAGCTGAAAAAGAGAATTAAGATTTAACCTTGAAGGCATAATTTTGTTAAGGAGGGTTAGCTGCAATTAGGTAAAGATAGCAAATGAAAAAAATATGTTTTTCAAAAGACAGGGGCCCATAGAAATTATTTTATCTCTATATAATATATTACTGGATACCTTCCTGGGATGAAAAATCCAGTGAGACGTGATTCACCCAAGGGCCTGTGGCTGCTTGGATCTTGACACCCCTGTCCATTTCAGTATATATACAATGAAATCAAATAGTTTGCATAAGGAATAAGCTGTTTCAAAAAGTATGTAAAATCGCACAACTAGCTTGGCAAACATGCACAGAATGAGAAACCTTTGACCATAGTGCTTTGACTCCCTGAGAAGTTCAGTGATAAAGTGAATGGTTCACATTCGCTGCCTTTCAGCAAAATATATTTGTGCGGTACAGTAACAAAACACTGGTGGTGAATCAACCTGGTGGTGGGGTGATTGCAAAAAATAGTTTTCAAGGCTACAGACTAGAGCACAAAAAACCATCCCCCTCTTTATTGACTGTCACTGAAAAGAGATAAGCTGAAACAAGAAAAATGCGAAAGGTGAAGGATACAATTATACCTGACGAAACATATCCCTTTTGTGAATCCTGACGCTTTGTGTCACATACTGATCTGTTTTAAACTTCCCCTCTCGTATGAACTGTATTTGAGCTGTCTGCGAGCTTGGCGGTCGACATTTTCTGTGGAAAATAGGCCTGCTGTCCTCTTCTTTTACCACAAGAAGTGACGGCAGTTGCAACTTAGGCACAGAGGGATCTATTGTTCTTTTTCGCTCAGACATTTCCTCCATTTTTACAGCACTCAATTTATGATCTTTAATCATCGATTCTCTGCTATTTCGAGGAAATGGCCGTGGCTGGTATAACTTTACCGAGAAATCGATTGGCTTAATATCCCAAACCGTCTTCAGTTTCCCTCTTTCTATTTCATCCTTTCGCCTTGCGATAGACGTTAAAAATGCCGCACTTCTTGACTTCTCGAGCCCCTGGACGGCATCTAGCATTACTCTGGAGTCAAATCCCATGCATGATTTAGTATGTTGGACTGTCGTACTCATGGCAAAGCTTTGCAATGTATAAATTAATTATAAATGACTTTCCCACAGATGTAATCTTGCAGTGTAGTAGAATGTTGTCAAAAGGTTAGAAGTTGTTTACATTGATCATTGCTTCCATAGAAACTCAGATGCAATGATTTATTGCCCTCTATTTCAAAACGAGGTTAATAGAAAATGGCGAGTACATACATGTGCAAAGAGATAACTTTCAAGTTTTCCATGGTACCGTCTACTGAGGGTGGTAAAGGGGGGGGTCAGGATCACGAATCACAGGGAAAAAATTGCTTTTCATGTTTCACGTAAATAAATATTGGCCTTTCACGTTTCACGAGAAAAAAATATAGCCGATCACGTCACGAAATACCCTTCACCACCCTCTCTACTGGCTTGTGCCATTCAGAGCATGAAAGTACCATCCATAGATCCGGAATATTTTCTGAAATATACCGGAAAAGGCTGCTTGAAAAGCATAAAGGGGACCATTATGAAAATAAGGTCAGCTTGAGCTTTTAAAATGCTAACCCTGCCACTGTGATTAGGGGTGTTCTTCTTTACGTTTTTAACGCTGGTTTCCAGTTAGAGGAATTTTCCGAGAGGGCGAAATTTTGCACAATAAAGAATAAAAGGTTATTCGTACGTAACTTTATATGCAAATTCAAAGCGACATTTTCTCTTGTAAACAACAGAATTTCCGCACGGTCGGAAAATTCCACTGACTGGAAATCAGCCTTTAGTGCTTTCTAAAATCGGGTCATTCGGGTCATTCTAACTCAGGAAGTCGTTAAGTGCTAAGATCTGACTTTGATTTTGAGCGATGGGTATTTGAGCCTCCTGTAATCCCTTTCTTTCTCTCTGGTTTCACAAAAGATTGGCTTGAACATTTTGAGACACCCTATACATTATTTGCAAGAATATTGGTTTGGGATTATTAACTATCTAAAATTCATCTCTGTGAGGAATAACTTTTATAAAAAAAAATGAGGAGTATTTTTAATTGTCATCATGTCAAAATTTCTTTCATCCACTGCATTACACTTTTCACAGTTTCTGGCATGTTCTCCGCAGCCTCTTCGGTATCCAACACTTTAATTTCACCAATCTGTTTCCCCTTGTCCACCATTCCTTTGCTGAATGTTTCCTTATCCCCGATTCCTCCTCTTGCTGGTATGTATCTCTCATTTTCAGACGAAGCTGCCNGATTATAAGGAATCTCCTAATTTAGATCTATATGCAAAATACATTTCATTGCCCTAAAGGGTTAAAAAGTGATCTTATCAAAGGTATTAGATAATATACGTTAGTGCCTTTATAAAGATTCGATTCTGAACTCTTTAAAATGAAATGTGGATCAGTAACGAGATTCTTTATACTGTAATTTTGATTGGGGGGTTTTCAGGCCAGTTTCACGCATTTTGCAATAACTGATTGTTCGCCAATTGATTTTTACCTATATTTCCACAGCTCAGAAAAATAGAAAAACAATTGCAGAAATATTTCAGCCTTTCGAGTATCAAACAAACTTCGCTTCATTCCAATTTATCAAGTAGTCTCTGTATAACACATTTTAAAATGTGTGAAGTTCTTTTTGGTGCACCCAGTAAGACATAAAATTTGCAGAAATTATGTTGAGATTTTCAGCCATTTTTGCAAGTTTTGAAGCCTCAACTTTAGAAAAAATCGCAAAATGATTTCGGAAAAAAGTTAAATTTTAACATATTAAACTCTAATATTTAGTTAAAGACATTGGCAATTCAACAAATTTCGATACTTTATCGCAAGAAACCGTCGAAATACATTCCTGCAATGAGTCAGATTAACACAGTTTTTCCCGAAAAAGGGCACTTTGGCCCTTTTGACAAAAAGGGCAGGGGTCTGGACCCCCAGGACCCCCCCCGTAGTTGCGCGCCTGCATTTGCAAGAATATTGGTTTGGGATTATTAACTATCTAAAATTCATCTCTGTGAGGAATAACTTTTATAAAAAAAAATGAGGAGTATTTTTAATTGTCATCATGTCAAAATTTCTTTCATCCACTGCATTACACTTTTCACAGTTTCTGGCATGTTCTCCGCAGCCTCTTCGGTATCCAACACTTTAATTTCACCAATCTGTTTCCCCTTGTCCACCATTCCTTTGCTGAATGTTTCCTTATCCCCGATTCCTCCTCTTGCTGGTATGTATCTCTCATTTTCAGACGAAGCTGCCTTTGCAAGCAAGAGAGGGCTCTTGCCAGATTTGTCCATCGCCAGAACAAATGCAAGTGAGTTCCAAAGACGTTGATACCTTCAAAAACCAATAAACAGATCTAGATGCGTTCAAATCATTTGTGTGTGTGTGTTTGTGTTTTTATTTACCGGGTGTCTAAAAAAAAGTACCCCCTTTTGACTGGAAAAAGGAACTAAACGATAAGATATTGGGGTTTTTCGCATGCACAGCTAAATTTTTTAATCTTTAACTTAAATGCACGTACCTTGCATTTGTAAATCGTCCACCAAACACCAGAAATACGAGCTCCCAAAGTCAAAATTTTGAGTGCACCTGAAACCAGAGGTTTTGAGAAAGGGCCTAACCTTGATTTGATATCATGAGCATGACCCTAATTCAACAGATAGAAGAAAGATGTGCCAAGAATAATAAACTCGTGCCACATCTCCAAAATAAGCGTGCATGCGCTCCTTTTTGTCTTCTTTGAAGCAAATAACTTTTCAATTGAATGTACGGAACGAATTTTTCATCAAAAGAAAAGTTCTGTCAAGAACAATTGGAACATCTCAAAGTAGAACTCTTTTCAAAAGTAAAAGCTAAAAGAAAATGAGTTGAAAACTCCTTTGGAAAATGCCCATTAAATCAAATTATTTAGTTCCTCTCTCAAAACCTCTGGTTTCAGGTGCACTCAAAATTTTGCCTTTGGGAGCTCGTATCTCCGGAGTTTGGTGAACGATTTGTAAATGCAAGGTGCGTGCATTTAAGTTGAAGATTACCAAATACAGTCGTGCAGTCAAAAAGTCCCGACATTTTATAGTTTCGTTCCTTTCTCCAGTCAAAAGAGGGTACTTTTTTTGAGACACAGGGTATTTTTATTATAATTTGATGAAAAGCAAAATAGATAAAATAGATACATTATTTGAATACCGGGTGTCCCAAATAAAAGGTAACAGATTTGATCAGGGCTAGCGATGCCATTAGCTCCAATCAATTCACAATAACTTTTAAGCTAATCACGAAGAGTCAACTTGAACATAGGTACCTTTTTTATTGATATTGGTGGTTCCTAAGTTGAAATATTATTCTTTAAAATTCAAATTTGACTCCACCTCCAAACCAGAGCTTTGGCATTTTGGTCTATCAAATTCTTGAAGCACAGCGAAATTAAGAATCAAAATTAAAGAATAACAAAGAAATGCATTATAGGTGAGCTCCGGCAAATACCGTATAATATAATTTAATTTTTTTCCACATTTTATCTAGGATATTATTGATTTATTCGATATGCTTCAAGAATTTAGTTAGCCCAAAGCGGCAAAGCTCTGGTTTGAATTTTTGTCCACATTTTGTCAAGGCTACTATTGATTTATTCGATATGCTTCAAGAATTTAGTTAGTCCAAAGCGGCAAAGCTCTGGTTTGAATTTTTGTCCACATTTTGTCAAGGCTACTATTGATTTATTCGATATGCTTCAAGAATTTAGTTAGTCCAAAGCGGCAAAGCTCTGGTTTGAATTTTTGTCCACATTTTGTCAAGGCTACTATTGATTTATTCGATATGCTTCAAGAATTTAGTTAGTCCAAAGCGGCAAAGCTCTGGTTTGAATTTTTGTCCACATTTTGTCAAGGCTACTATTGATTTATTCGATATGCTTCAAGAATTTAGTTAGTCCAAAGCGGCAAAGCTCTGGTTTGAATTTTGTCCACATTTTGTCAAGGCTACTATTGATTTATTCGATATGCTTCAAGAATTTAGTTAGTCCAAAGAGGCAAAGCTCTGGTTTGAATTTTTGTCCACATTTTGTCAAGGCTACTATTGATTTATTCGATATGCTTCAAGAATTTAGTTAGCCCAAAGCGGCAAAGCTCTGGTTTGGAGATGGAGGCAAATTAAAACTTTTAAGATTAATATTTCAACTTTGGAAGCACAAATATCAACCAGCAAGATGTCTATGTTCAAGTTAGCTGTTCAGGGTTAGTTTAAAAACTTATTGTGAATTGATTGGAGATAAATTGGCGCATCTGATCACATCTGATCACATCTAATCACATCTGATCACATCACATCTGATCACATCTGTTACCTTTTATTTGGGATGGGACGCCCGGTATCACAAAATTAATGTTGTCCTAAACTCAGGGGCGTCGTGGCCGGGGGGCAGGGGGGCCATGGCCCCCCTATTTTCAAAATCATCGGATTTTCGGAAATATGAGTGCTTCGTCGGAAAATTCTCGGAATTTTTTCGTCTGTTAAACCAAAGGGGGTGAAATGCACTTTTTAGTCTCAACGTGCTCTGGAATTTGTAAATTGAACTAAATTCGGATATCATTGACTTCAAAAGGCAGAATATCTTTATTTGTTTATAGAAATCAAAAGTGATCAGGTCCCCGCTTCTGTGAAAAGATGGTCCTCGAGATTCTTCCAAAAACGAGGAGAAAGTAGCTGGATATAGGTAGGGTGTGTAAGAATTTTTCCAAGAAATGCAGGAAGGTGACCGGGAGAGTCATTCTAAGCCAAAGTAAAGGTTGGTATTTT
>REGM01000279.1:360503-376377 GCA_004194415.1 Aurelia aurita | reverse complement strand
TCAAAAATTCTATGTTAATACCGGCAACCAACAGAGAAGCATTCTAAGCCAAAGTAGAGGGCGTGTCCTCAAACAATTTTCTTCCCTCTCATTTAAAACCCCCCAGTTAGTTTGTCCTGGCCTCACCGCTGACACCTACAAATTGTAGGAACAATACAGTGCACTTCTCGAAGAATTGCACAGAATTGCAAATACACACATACTAGTATTCCTTGTCAATTTAGATTCTTGCAGCGCCAAAACCCTAAGTTCAAGCAGGCCCCCATTAATTTCCACTCTTCCACTGCTGCTCGTAACCCTACCTGTGACAAACAAAAATTTCTGAAAAGAATGCAATGTGTCAGTTCTCCTATTTTGTAGTGCCCCTTTTTAAGTGCCTGCCCCCGCCGCTTCGTTCTCCTTCCGGCGCCTCTGCATCCCCACTGGGATTGCATAAAATTCAAGTCAGATAATTTCTACCCTCAAGATCGCTCGTTGTGGATTAGATCTTATTTCGATAATTTGTGAATTTCTCATGAAAAAACTTTCATAAAAGATCCGTGAATTTGCCAAGATATCTTAGCTTGATGCAAACAAATACAAATAATACGAACGAAATAAAATCAAAAGATTCAATCATATGTGGTTGGACGACGAATAAACTTTGGAAAAAGTAGTATGTCTCCTGTTGGCTGGCAAATGGGCACAGAACTTTTTGACACCCCCAGTAGTACCTAGAAAGTTCATCACATCAAAGAAGTCCCTTGGATCCAGTCTTTTAATTGTACAATTAAGACCTTCAAGGGAAGCCTATTCTAATTATATATATTGCAAATCTTTCACTGCAGTTACAATAGTTATATTTAGATTTTATTTCTTTAACAGGGCCAACTGTAAAGCAAATTTTGATAACTGCAATGTTACCCTGTATAAATGAATTTTGAATAAAATTAAAACATTGATATGAATGAAGTCAAAACTGAGAGTGACACTTTCCTCCTCTCCCCGTTGCCTCTCTCCTAGGCTAACATGGCCAGCAGAGTTTCGAATTATGTTTGAATGTGAAAATAGCTGGCTTACCAAACCCGAGATCTTGGCATATCGTTAAAAGGATTGGCCTTCCATTGATCAACAGCCTTCGTTTCCCGCATCATTGCCTTGATATCCTTGCTTCCACCAGGTTCTCCGGTCTCAAAATCACTAAGAATATAGCAAGCCCTTTCAGCTCTTTCACCACGGCGTAAGCAAACATTTGCCCTCTCCAGCCAGATCAAAAATTCACTGAAACGTCCTTCAGTTACAAATACTTGATTTAAGACAGCATCTGAGTAATAGAATGAAAAGAATTAGAGGAAATAATTTTGTAAAAATGATTTCAAGATCAAAGGATATCACCGAAATTTATCAAACAGTACCATAGGCACTACCCTGGGTACCAGAGTGGTCTTGTCCTCAGGGTACATAGGCACTAGACTTATTACATCATCGTAATTTGGTTCCTTGCCTGAAGTTATATACCGCTACAACTACGACCCATAATTTAACTGTAAGTGGACACAGGGAGGAAAACAATTTTGCAGGAATAACTACCGCGTTTCTTAACGCCCATGGATAAGGCTCAAGAAATCATCCAATTTCATGCTAATCAGCCAATGGCATCGCCGCTTTCTAATCCCTTAATACAAACTCGGCTGTTCGAGGCACAGGAGGCCCAATGTATAGTGGCGAGTGGCGAGGGGGCCTTGACATCTATCCGAACGCATGAATTTTCAAATCTTGTCTTACCTTAGAATCTCTTGTTGAATAGATTTGTATATGAAGTTTACTTGCCTATGTTTCATGTGAGAACCATTTCTTATTTTTATGTTATTGCTCTTGGTCAATCAAAATGCAAGTTAAATCCATCATTCATGAAGGATATTTTTATGCAGCGAAACATTAGCTACAATCTAAGGCATGGCAATGAGGCTCAACTGCCAAAGGTACGAGCCCAGTCCTTTGGAGTTGAGTCGATAACGTACCTTGGAAATAAACTGTGGCAATTTTTACCGCAAGAAATAAAACAAGCAAACACTCTTCCTATTAAAAAAAAAACAAATTAAATGTTGGAATGGTGATAAATGCAACTGTAGGCTCTGCAAAGTATATATCCCAAAAGTTGGGTTTCTAACAGGATAGATGTCTTAATGTGCTTTTATCTTGTGTATATTGTAAGAAAAACACTTTTTAACCATTTATTTCCAGAAATTATAACTTTTTCTTTAATTTTAGTTTAGTAGGCCTTAATTAGCTTCAATTCAGCTACCATTTACTCAGCCTACGTTAAATAAATAAAAAATGATGATGATGATGATGATGATGATGATGATGAAGTACAGTGCCTCGAAGAAGGCTAGCGATAATTGGCAATAATAATAACAATCGAAATCCTATCTGTTTTGAATTGCATTATTAGTACTGTACTGTAAACTGCAGTATCTATAAATAATATAAAGACAAGGAGCGCAACTTATTTCCAAACAAATCAGCAGCAACTGTTTTTTTTCCACCCGCGTTGCATCCACATTGACCCAAGCATGCAAAATGACACATCAAAATGTTGCTAATTCATCAGGCAACATTCTTAGATAACTTTCTGCTTGAATCTTTTATCAAGATTCAACAAATTCCGCGGCTAAAGCTCATGTAGTCGGCCTGATTTCTCTTTCTTGTTGTGAGGGTATATTAAGTTATTGTTAAGGAAACAAAAGGACACTAAAATATTGAAGCATTTGGCTACATTGATAAGGTTTTAGGATATCTTAAAGGATTTCGTTATCAGAGATTTTGCAGAAGGATTGACGTTTTAGGAGCTTAGTTTAAGGGAACAATGAACAAAAGAGTTTGAGCATTTTCAGTACACAAGTGAAGTTGTACACGATGAGTTTTGCGATTTTCAAGAGTATTTTCGGTACACAAGTGAAGTTGTACACATCCCATGTGCTTTAATTAGGTGCAGGTTAAGGTTACGGTAAACGTTTGTAGCACAAGATTGGGTTTTCTCTCCCCAAAATCCAAACTATTAGCGGAATCTAGTTAAACTATACATCATTCGATGCGTAAGAATGTAGGGATTCTAACCATATCAAAATAATTGGCAAAGATTGTAAAATGATATTTTCCAGGCAACTTTATTGCTTAAGAGAGTATACCTCCTACAAAAGCTATTTTGTACCCTTGCGTTTAACATAACAAAATCTAACTTATATCAACAGGAAGTGCAGACTCTAAGCTACCAAAGGCTGTCTCAGATTCTTTAAAGTCCTCCTTTCCTTGATAATACACGCTGTCATAAATTTGCAAATAAGTTCTCTGCCCTCGCACAGTAGTATTTGGCTATAAAAGGCGGACCAGAGGACATACCAAGATTCTGAGACATGCTTTGCTTGCCTGAAGCCTGCTCTGGTAGTGGGCAAAATGTGGAGCCATTCGATTGGTTCCTAGGGTACAAAATAGCTTTTTCGTACCTGTACCTAGTGGATTTGTAAGTCCTGAAAAAAGAGAATTTTACTGATGGCACTTCAAATGTAAACATCAAGGTCACAAGCCACACTATAATCCGGGTCAAGCAATTACCGCTTAAAAAGCAATCAATCCATTTAAACAAAGGAATCGATACATAAAATGTGGTTTCATGTTTGTTTTGTAACACACGACCGAATTAATAGGTCAAAAAGCTAGGATTATAATTTAAACCACACAGAAAAACTTTGCGTGAGAAGTTGTAGCATCCTTCCTTCGAACAAGAATTTTACTTGTTCAACATTTCTGTTACTTCCAAAGATGGTATCTTTGTGTTTCTTAAAAGTTTGGTTTCTGAGATTTGAAAAAATCCGAAAATTGGCTTTGACGGCCTACAAATGTTTACCGTAACCTTAAGCACGCTGCAAAGGTAGAGTAAGGCAAGTTGATAAGGTATCCTTCGCCAGATAATTCTCTCAGGAGCTTGTATTAGCACACAGATCATTAGGTAAGTTGGTATCACGTTTTTGGATGAATGCGTGATTGTTTATGTGTAAAAGTCTTGGTGTCAACCTGCATCTTGCTTTTCAGCTCCAATGAGCAAGGTGTCCTATTTTGGGGTATTCAGGGTAGTCGGATTCATGCCCCGCATGTATCCTAAAATCTCCATTATCCTAAAATTAAGTTGTATCTCAGGATAGCAAGGAGAACAACTCATCGAGTCGAGACATCACTTAGTTCTATCCAATTTATAAACATATCTCGATCTTTATAATTATAATTAAAGAAAACCAAGACTGTGATCTTCATCGATCTCTCTCTGCCGTCAACAACTCCCATAGGGGAGGCAGCGAACTTCACGACCAGAGCGAAGCACCATACATCGAATAACCGAATAAGAAAAGAAAAGAAAGAAGCAATTTACCAAGAAACAAGAAAAGTAATACAACAGAAAGTAATATATTCTTTTGGTTTAAAATTTTTGGGGGCTGCCGCCCCCAAACCCCCGCTAGTTCAGTAAGTATATTTCAATCTAAGTACTGATGCATTTTCCACCCAAAAATCAATACAAAATTCAAACACGGGGAAATGTTAAAAGTGTGTCCGCTAAAGTGCAAACTAGCCAGAACGTTGCCTGATCAATTAGCAACATTTTGATGTGCCATTTTGCATGTTTTGGGTCAAGTGGATGCAACGCGGGTGAAAAAAAAAGTTGCTGCTGATTTGTTTGAGAATAAGTTGCTTTCCTTTTTGTCTTTATATTATACATAGATACTGCAGTACAGTTACCTTGAAAATGCATGCGTTAGGATAAATGCGAAGGCCCCTTCGCCACTATACATTGGGTCTCCTGTGTTCGAGGTGAATTTTCTAGTGCCCTCACAAAAAGTGAAATGGATGCTAAATTACTACAGTTATTCGCAATGTTTTCTAATAAATCAGTTGCAGAGATGTTCATCCAGAGTTGTTTACATGTACCGGGTGTCCCAGAAAAAAGTATACAGATTTGGTCAACCCTATCTAACGATCAGAATTTAGCATGAAGCAACCCGAAATCATTTTTAAAACATTACTCGATAGTTTTTTAACTTGAACATAGATACCTTGTTTGTTGAAATTGGTGCTTTGAGAGTAGAGATATTAATCTTCAAAGGACAAATTTGCCTCCACCTCCAAACCAGAGCTTGGGCGTTTTGGCCTAAGCAAATTCTTGAAGCACAACGAATAAATGAACAATAGACTTGACAAATTTGAAACAGGAGGAGAAAAATTAATAACTGCACAACAAATGCGTTTCACAAAATACAATTTACGTGACGCTTATCATCAAGGAAGCTCCGAAGTAAACTTCATTCATTTTAAGTGAAACAAATTGTGGATTTGTTTAGGCCAAAACGCCAAAGCTCTGGTTTGGAGGTTGGGGACAAATTTGTCCTTTGAAGATTATTATCTCTACTCTCAAAGCACCAATGTCTACAAACAAGGTATCTATGTTCAAGTTAACTATCGAGTAATGTTTTAAAAATTATTTCGGATTGATTTATGCTATATTTTGATCGTTAGGGTTGACCAAATCTGTATACTTTTGTTGGGACACCCGGTATAGAAACATATCTTATTTGAAGCCGGAGCTGCATTCATTTTCCGGTCGAAGAATATTGACCTTCGCTGAAATATCGATAGAAATCGCTACAAATGAGATATAAAGATGAGGATTTCAGCGATTATACATATTGCCATGAGCAATAACCTTAAGACATTCGCTTCTATTCGATTTCAAAATGGCAGACAACTTTCAGTGACTTCAGTGACTCCTCGCATAAAACCATTTCCATTGCCACGAAAAAGTTTAGTAAATTCTTAAGATAGATGATTTACTTACAACTTTGGTCCATATTTTGATCTGCACACTCTCCGCCTCGGACAACTGCACGGAAACTTTCACAACGTCAACTGTACGTTCACAAAAACTGAACGAAATTACAGATGTAACTGACAACAACAACAATAGAGACCCACCTTTTTTTTATATAAATTCAATGTGAAAAATTGACAATTACGAATTACCTAACTACGAATGAGCTACCATACAACACTACAAAAACGATACCAAGGGGAGCAATAGATCATGACTACCCCAAGGCCATCACATGAAGAACATAAACCTAAAATACAACTAAATATACAACTTCCAAAAGCCAGGCGCACAACTACGGGGGGGGGGCCCCTTTTGTCAAAAGGGCCAGAGTGCCCTTTTTCCGAAAATACTGTGTTAATCTGACGCATTGCAGGAATATAATTCGAGGGTTTCTTGCGATAAAGTATCGAAATTTGATGAATTGCCAAGGTCTTGAATTAAATATTAGAGTTTACTATGTTGAAATTTAACTTTTCTTTCCAAATCATTTGCGATTCTTTCTAAACATGAGGCTTCAAAAACTTGCAAAATGGCTGAAAATCTCAACATAATTTCTGTAACTTTTATGTCTTACTGGGTGCACTAAAAAGAACTTCACACGTTTAAAAATGTTTTATTCAGAGATTACTTGATAAATTGGAATGAATCGAAGTTTGTTTGATACCCGAAAGGCTGAAGTATTTTTTGCAATTGTTTTTCTATTTTTCTGAGCCTTGGAAATATAGGTAAAAATTGATTTACAAAAAATCAGTTACTTCACAATGCGTGAAACTGGAGATTCCTTATAATCATTTTCACGCATTTTGAAGTGAAGGAATTTTCATAAATTTAATTCTGTCTGTATTCCAATGCTCAGAAAAGTAGAAAAATCACAAAAAATACTTCAACGTTTCGGCTATAAACCAAGCTTTGATTCATTCCAATTTATCAAGTAGTCCATGTATAACGAATTTTCAAATATATGAAGTTCTATTTGGTGCGCCCAGTACATGGCCAGCACTCCAGTTAATTGCTAAAAGACTACAAGCCTTTTAAGCGGGATTGTTTCTTGTCTTTACCAGCCCGGTATTAATTCTTTATTCTCTTCTCAGTTTTAATCTCTTTTCAAGATATACGCTCTCCAATGATCTAGGGGTTTTGATTTTTGAAAAAATTCCCGGGGACAAGCCCCGGACCCCTCATACCTCGCTTCTCTCGCGTTTCCTTTATCAATTTTCAAACCGCTGACGTTGTGAGTTGACATGTTATTGATTGGTATGCTTTACAGAAGCAAACGTCGAAGAAATATCCCTTGATTTCTGCCTTCGGTTTCTGAATTTGAAAATTGACTCTCAGGAGAAATAATCAGGAGCGTGCCCTTTTTCTGGTTTCGACCCCTGCCCTGTGAAATTTCTAGTTGCGCGCCTGAAAGCTACATATAAACTACACTACTAACGATTAAAAACTAATGGATACTATACTAGATTCTGTCTGACATTAGATGTCAGGTCAGGGTTGTGTTAAGTTTTAATGGATACAATGCCTGACATCTAATGTGAAACAGAATTTACAAAGAAAAAGAACATTTACGTTAAGGGACTTGGTGGCTGCTTGGTACATTATTTAAATGCAAATGCACTACCTCCATATGAGGTATGGCAGCAATACAAAATAACGCAACACGAACAATAATTATTACCAAAATAACAGTAACTAAATTACAAGAATCAAAGAAAACAAACAGTAACAGTAATGCAAGGGGGCAGCAAGGCCTTTAGGAACCGTTTTCATTTCGTAATTTGAATGCTTCTTTTAGAAATTTGGATAAGGCATATATCACTGGCTCACTCTTACTCCTCATAAGTTGAACGACTTGCAGATTAGGAGGGAGTGATTCTACGTTGGCCAATCTTAGGAGGGGCATTCTAAGTTCCTCATATGCTGAGCACTCTGTGAGGAAATGGGTCTCATCCTCTATGAAATTGTCTGGGCACATGGTACACAGTCTTTCTTCGACTGGCAGACCTTTGTGTCTCCCCTTCTCAATATGTAAGTCGTGGTCGCTGCATCGGGATCTCGATAACAGCTTTTTTTGGCTGAAAGGCATTTGACTGGTTGTATAGGGTTCCATCTTAAACTCATACTTAAACAACTTATAAGATCGCAGTTTTCTATTACGAATACTGTCTTTGTCAGCAGTGCGGAGCTCATTTTTCCAAAATTGTTGGAAAAAGAGATTGAGTTTCTCTTTGCAAAGTGCACGAACTCTATTTGTACTATACAGAGATGGGTGCTCCCATAAATCTGTAAGACCTATTAGCTTTAAAATAGTTTTAGCAGTAGAATGCCAGCAAGATAAGTCCCCTAAAGAGTTTGTTGTTGTTCTAAAAGCTTTTTTAGCAAGGCATTCTTCATCCATTTGGGTTAATCTGTGCCAATATTTTATCAGTCTCATAAAGCCGGTAACTGTAATTGGTGACAGACCCAGTTCTCCTAAGACAGCAAGAGAAGGGCAGTTTCGTTTAAGACCTAGGATCTGCTTACAAAATTTAAGTTGAGATTTTTCTATATTAGAGGTAAGGATGTAATTCCCAAGCTGATTTGTATCATTGTTTATAACCTTTAGTTGATGAGTAGAAAGAGAGCCCCATATTTCACTACCATAGAGCAAAATGGGTTTTACCAGACTCGAAAAGAGGTTAACTGATTGCGTAGCAGTCATTTCAAATTTGAATATAGTATCAATGAGAGGGAACATTGCTTTGTTTGCTTTATCCTTAAGATTATCAATTGCTTTAGAAAAAGAACCATTCAGTGAAATGTCTATCCCTAAGTAAGTAAAGTCCTTAACTGGTTCTAATTCATTGTCTTTAAGGCAGAATTTATGGTTATTCAGGTTCCTAGACCCTGGGTTAAAAATCATAGTTTTACTCTTCTCGATGTTAACTCTTAAGTTCCACTTGTCACAATAGTTAGCAAGATTATCTAGACAGACTTGGAGTCCTTCTTTAGTCCTAGACATTAGGATTAGGTCATCAGCGTACAGCAGATGATTTAGTTTGACATCGTATAGATCTACTGGTTCAGTCTTATCATAAAAGATATCTTTTAAATCATTAATAAACAAGTTAAACAGCATAGGACTCAGCACACAGCCTTGCTTCAATCCTTTACTGCTTTCAATTGGGCTGGTTAAGCCATCATTTAACTTAATACAATATTTTACAGAAGTATACATAGCCTTTATAGCATTTAAGAACAATCCACCAATACCTGCGTCCTTCAACTTGGAGAGGAGGTGATATCTATCAATAGTATCATATGCTTTCTTGAAATCAATGAATGCAACAAAGAGTTTACTTTTCTCTTTCTTAACAATTTTATCAATCAGCGTTTTTAGTACAAATATGTTATCAGATGTTTGTTTCCCTTTTAGAAAGCCAATTTGATGGTGGGAGATTAGTTTATGCTTGAGAATGAATTGATTTAACCTTTCAAGAAGAACATAGCTGTATAGTTTACTTAGACAAGAGCTTAATGCAATACCTCTGTAGTTATCCGGATCAGAGATGTCCCCTTTCTTATGAATAGGTCTGAGCAAATTCATTGCCCAGAGCTTGGGGTAAGATGATGAGGTAAGGATCAGATTAAACAGGTCGCAAATAGGTTGTAGAAGATATTCCTTCCCAGCAATCAAAAATTCATTTAGGATTCCATCAATTCCTGGTGACTTATTTTTCTTTAAAGAATTAATTGCACTAGAGATTTCCTGATGTTTTATACGGAAGTCTAATTCATTAAATAGTATAGACTTGCATTCATCTAGGTGTTTAGAAGAATCTTTGCCAAAAAGTGTCTCAAAGTGTTCTATCCATTTAGGTGTTTTGATGGTATCTACAGGGTCACTTTTTTCACCGCTCCAGCACCTCATCTTTCCAACTATCTTCCAATACTCTTTTGGGTTCTCATTTTCAAGCGTTAGAAGTTTATCTAGTAGACGGGTTTTGAACTGTTTCTCAGCTCTTTTTAGACAACGTTTGTAAAGTTTCCTGCATACGAGGTAGTTGCTAAGTGCACTTTGATCAAAAGGTCTTGTTTGCAATTCCTTTTTTGCTATGTTAAGCTTACTCTTAAGTTTTCTGCACTCATCATCATACCATTTTTTCTTATTCCTATTTCTAAGAGGGTGTTTCTTGCGCCTAATGGTTCTAATCTTCATAGTTTGATTAGCTGCTGAGAGAATAGCTTCATTAATTTCCGCTAGGGCTAAGTTTACATCCTGTTTGTGCTCAGCGCACTTTTGTATTGATAAACCTACCGCTTTCTTGAAGAGGCTAAGGGAAATTTGGTCTGGTTTGAAATGGGCAGGCAATGGTGTTAGGTTTATGTTAAGGTCTTCAGTATTGGTATCTTTAGATAGGTTGGATGATATTGATGAAATAATACAGCAATGGTCAGAAATGTTAGTAAAAGGTTGGATTTTAAAGTCCTTAATATCTTTTAATAGGGTAGAATCAGCAATAAAATAGTCAATTGCACTGGGGCTGTCACCAATTTTAGTTGGGAATCTTGTGAAGGTACCAGAATCATCACTGTACCTACCATTTAGAATTCTGAGTGAGAGTGTCTTACAGAGATCTAAAATTTTCTCACCATGAGAGTTACAAGGAGTTATATCCATATTATTCCTTGGCAGAGGCTGATCAGCTATATAATTATCTAAATCACTGACTGGGGAAAACCTGTCATTGTAATCTAAAACAAAATCAGGTTGGTTGTTTGTTCTTGCGTTCAGATCCCCAGCTATAAGGATATTTCCTAACTGCTTCTTGTTGCAGCACTCTTGTTCTAATTCAGAGAACAAGTCATAGGGCAAGGACCTATAATATGGTGATGTAGAGGGGCTAGCATAAACAAGGCAAAACAAAATGTCATGAGCAAAGCCAAAACAAATTTTCTTCAACTTTATCCGGAGTTTATCTGGGTGTTTTTGTCTAATATTTGGATTCCTTTAGAGATGTAATTTCTGTAAACTAGAAGGATTCCTCCAACTATTGTTTCCACTTTTAGCTCTGTTAAAATGCTTGCATATGTAGCCAGGTAAGGACACATTTTCTATGTCTTTTGGGCCACAATGTGTTTCCTGTAGGCATAAGATATCCAATTTTTCTGCAATGTCCCTAAATTCCTCACTTTGAATTTTGCAATATTTTTAGCCATTAATGGTTTCAAAAAGGCCTTGGATGTTCCACACCCCAATTTCAATAAAATTTAAAAAAGAGTTTCTTATAGAAATGTTTGACTGGTTAAAAAAAAAAGAATGCTAGCTCAACTTGTCTTTTACTTACGATACTTGAAAGAATTGCAGTTAAATTTTCTTCGGTTGTCTCTAGGAGATTGTGACCTCTTTCTTTGATATCTCACTTGTTTTATATCCAGGGCCTCGCAGATTGCAGATCTTAAGTTCTGTGCAAGAACTTTCGATCCTTCTTCATTGAGGTGGATCTTATCGATGGCATAGAATTTACTGTTTATGTAGGCTTGGAGCATTGTTTTCTTAATTTCAGTGGCAGATTACTACTTTCATTTCTGAGATATTGTGGGCCTAAATAGGCTTGGCTTAGCCGCCATCGTGAGTTTTGATTTTCTTCAAAGAAAGTTAGAAAAAGTAACCGATTTTTTCGATTATGGCTGGAACAAATCATGTATTATATCTAGATTCCAAATGTCTTTTTCCATATTACTCCGCTAGCCAATTTTATTGGCGGTGGTCTGGTGATCGTTCTGAATCCTAGAGATATTTGTCACTGTCAGGCTCTTTGTGTTCTACTACTCCGCGATCGATCGATCGATCGAAGATAGATGAGCCACTTGACATAAAATGCATGGTTTTGAGGTTGTTGATGATCAACGTTAAGAGATGTTCGAGTTGTTAGAATTGTAGAGTGTTTCTTTTTTATGTTCAGGTTGCCTGGTCCAAGGCAAGCACAGTGATCCAGAACAAAAGAAACTTTTGCAAAAATTCCAAAAAATAAAGTTTTAACATTCGAATTTATTTCATGCCCATATCATCAGGCACACTCTGAAGGCTCATGAGCTACAACAAATTTTAAATTGGTCAACAGATAGCCGAGAAAACGATTTTTGAAGTTGGGCCAAATTCATTGATTTGTTTTCAAAAACACTTCCAGAAAATCGTAGCTTGGACTGAATTTTTCAAAGTAATATTTCTCTGCCCAAAAATGTCAGAAATTATTCATCTTGATCTTATTTCAATCCCCTAGTGCCTAGTCATGTACTTTCAAACAACTTCACAATGGCGGAAATTTTCAAAATTTCATTGCTTCAAAAATTATTTCAAAGATTCAACAGTTGAAATATAATAATTATGACATAAAGTATTTAACAAAACAACAACAACTTAAAGCCACTATTTCTGCAAGTTTTTACAAAAAGTTTGTTCCAAATCGTACCCAAAAAATAATTATGGCCATTATTGTTTTCTAGCAAAGCAGATATTTGTGATATTTTTTCAATGTTCTCTGCATTAGAAACTTGTCGAGGCTTGTTAAGGCGCCATTGACTGACTTGTGGTCATCTCTTTGATATAGAGCCATGGTATTTAACCCTCTGAAAATTTTTATTTCATTGATTTACATAAAATCATTGGTTTAGTTCGATGATTCGATGAGTACCTGAATTTTGCTCGTTGTTGTTGCTGCTGTTGCTGTTATCGCTTCAGCGTAGTAACAAATTTTGTTTTATATACAGGTTGTTAAAAAAAACGCAACCCACTTTTTTCGAGATTCTTCAGGAAATAATGATATGTGAATTAATTTGACGCATACCATCAGAAATCACAATCTATCTTCTTTCCAATGATATCCAGCTTGGGCACGTCAGTTGAATCATTCATCCCTTACTTGACATTTTAGTAAGTATGGCCTATTTTAGATGCAGGAAAACGTTATGACATTTACATAGGCGAAAAGTCATCTTTGTGAGAGCTTATTTTTCATGTTTAATTGATGCATTTAATGGGAGTAAATTTGTATGTTTCCCACCTAAGGGCATCAGTTCAAGTGCTTCTAGGCTTGAAATATTTTTACAAGTGTGTTTTGTAGCATTTTACGGTGAAAAATGGTCTTGATTTTGCTCTTACAGCACGCTCCATCTAAAACAGGGCATACTTGCTAAAATATCAATTTCATGATATCAAAAACACATTTGTACAAATAATTCAGGCCTAGAAGCACTTGATATTCCATTAATGCATCCAAACTACATATCACTGGAAAGAAGTTAAATTGTGCTTTCAAATGATATATATCACATCTATCCAAATCTTACAATTTTCCCTAAATTTTCAATATCAGTTGGGTTGCGTTTGTTCTGAAACACCCTGTATACCGGTAACCCGTGGCTCTTACAACAGTTTTGCTCTTCTCTGTGTCCTTGAAGGTTGTTGTTGAGGGATACAGGGCACATGGAAACAGGGAAGAACCAGGAAGAACAACGACTACCTACTAAAAAGTTAAACTTTCTGAAAAATAACCTTAGTTTGATTATATTATTGATCTTAAAATGTTCTTTCTCTGCATTTGAGATCGTAGGTTTTAAGGTTATGGATCAACTTCTTGGCCGTAATAAGTCGACTCTGGTTATTCGGATTAGGCAAGTTTTTACGCGCAATTTGATGCCTTGTTATATATTTCTGATGTATTTTTTGTCATTTGAAATGCAAAATAAAATCGTGGTTACTGAATTTGGTTTGACTTTTTTAACTTGTAACATGAGTTGTATTTACTTCCTCAACAATACCAAAACTTAAACCACACGAACTTTCATGACATTTAAAAAAGTTGGTGATGGGGGAGCGATGACAGTTCATCGTGCAGTGGGAACCAGCCTTTAATCAACATTACATTGTTCAAGGGTGGGCATGTGCTGTGTTTTTGGTGGTCCTATGTATTTTTTGGAAAAACGAATTCACCAAGCCATTTTTCAGGGTACCGGTATAATTGCGCTGTTAAAAAGACTGGTTTTGAGGACATACACTTTTATAACACTCCTAAAAAACCCAATTTTGAGGACAAATATTGACCAACATTCAAGAACATGAACAGTCCAAGTTAGTTGCAAAAAGATATTGTTGAAAATAGTTTAAAAACCTTGATTTTAGGGACAGACATTAACATAGTATGGAAGATATATAAACCGGTTATGAGGACATACATAGGACCACTGTGTCCTCACTAGACTTATGACATTTCGTCCCTTGTTTCCTTGTGCTCTTATATCAACAGGTCAAAGAGCACAGGGAAACAAGGGACGAAACTTCATAAGTCTATGTCCTCACTGCGACATGCCCACCCTTGATTGTTTAAAACAGTAAATGGATCGAGATGGACACTTCCAACAAGAACAACACTAACGAAACTCTCACCTAACATTACAAGGTATTCTAATTCGGTTTAGAAGCTTATCGTTAAAAACATGCTACTATTTACGTTTGAGATGCATTATCTCGACTGTAAGCGGTCCTAACTAAGTTCATCGTGAAGTCATTTCAGTAGCTTACATAGTCATTCTGCCAATTCCGATTATTCCAGAGTCTTCAATTTCGATACATCCATTCGTTGTTATGCTATATCATTTACCACGGGCGGGCATACTTGCTTTCATCCAATCCATTACATGTCTAACTGTTCCAGCAACATCAGCTCGAGACGCTGCTACATCTAACTGAAGACCATCAATTCTGCCTCCTTCCCCTACAACGCCTTTACTAAAGGTCTCCCCGTTACCGATTTGAAATCTATGAGCTGTGTATCGCTCATTTTCACTAAAAGCTGCATGAGCAAGCAAAATTGGGCTGTTGTCTTCCTTTTCCGCTGCCAAGATGAACGCAATGGAGTTCCAAAGCCGGTTGTACCTAAACAAAATAGAAACCAATCAAATTGGAAAGGAATACAGTACTACCTTTACGAGATCTTGGGCCTAAATTTATTCATCTCAACTGGGATTGCATAAAATTCAATTCAAATAATTGTCTGCTCTCAAGATCGCTCGTTGTGGATTAGATCTTAGCTCGATAGTTTGTGAATTTCTCATCAAAAAGATTTGATAAAGGATCTATGAATTTGCCAAGATATCTTAGCTTGATGCAAACAAATACAAATAATACGAACGAAATAAAATCAAAAGATTCAATCATATGTGATTGGACGACGAATAAACTTTGGAAAAAGTAGTATGTCTCCTGTTGGCTGGCAAATTGGCACAGAACTTTTTGACACCCCCAGTAGTACCTAGAAGGTTCATCACATCAAAGAAGTCCCTTGGATCCAGTCTTTTAATTGTACAATTAAGACCTTCAAGGGAAGCCTATTCTAATTATATACATTGCAATTCTTTCACTGCAGTTACCATAGTTATATTTAGATTTTATTTCTTTAACAGGGCCAATTGTAAAGCAGTTTGATATCTTTAAAACATTGATATGAATGAAGTCCAAACTGAGAGTGACACTTTCCTCCTCTCCCCGTTGCCTCTCTCCTAGTCTGACATGGCCAGCAGAGTTTCGAATTATGTTTCAATGCGAAAATAGCTGGCTTACCAAACCTCACATCTGTGCATATCGTTAAAAGGATTGGCCTTCCATTGATCAACAGCCTTCGTTTCCCGCATCATTGCCTTGATATCCTTGCTTCCACCAGGTTCTCCGGTCTCAAAATCACTAAGAATATAGCAAGCCCTTTCAGCTGCTTCACCACGGCGTAGGCAAACTTTTGCCCTCTCCAGCCAGATCAAAAATTCACTGAAACGTCCTTCAGTTACAAATACTTGATTTAAGACAGCATCTGAGTAATAGATTGAAAAGAATTAGAGGACATTTTTTTGCAAAAATAAAAATGATTTCAAGATCAAAGGATATCACCGAAATTTACCAAACAGTACCATAATAGGCACTACCCTAGGTACAGAGTGGTCTTG
>REGM01000279.1:309425-345083 GCA_004194415.1 Aurelia aurita | reverse complement strand
TAAATCATTTGGGTTTTGTGATGAGTAAATAGAAGATTTTATTTTGAAAATTTCATGCATAAAAGATGGGTTTATATTTTTCAATGTCTTAAAAACCTCTATACAAAGAACTCTTCTGCACTGCCACTGCCAACTGGGGGGGGGGGCAACTCAAAGATCCCATACTGCCACTCTTGTTCAGGGACCATGGAGCGGTTTTAAAGTGAGGGGGCAAAATTGCAAGTGAAGCAAGCAAAGATGGGGGTCCAGAGACTTGGAATTTTTTTGCAACCACACCCTTTAGAACATCAGAAAACGCCCTTTTAAGAAAATTAAAGGCTTCTTTATTTACAATTTGCTTTTTGAGAAGAGATTGATTCTCATTCAAATAGACTGCTTTTGTATACTTGAAGCAGGCGGTGGTAAAATTTTCATGTGAGTATCATGATTTATTACTTTCAGGTAACATAGAATTATCTCAAGTTAGACCAAAACCCTGTTTTGGTCTAACTTTGTTTTGGTCTAATTTTGGTTTTCAGTTGTCGAGACTTTACATCCAAGATAAGTGGGATGGCGCAATGGTAGCGCGCTTGACTACCAACCTGAAGGTTGGTGGTTTGAGTCCCTGCCCTGCCAAACCTGCTACGTAGAGTGAGGAGAGTTGCCAACTCTCTGTAATTCCAGGCTAAAGGAATCGCGAGGTGTGGTCACATCGAGAGGAAGGACCAGGCATTGCTTCGATTAGCTTAGCTTCTCAGTGTCCTAAAACTACCTTCGGATGCTAGGTAGCAATATAGAAAAAAAAATCAAAGATTTTACAAAAAAGCAACTTCCCCTAGGAGACGAAATTCTCCTGGTTTAAACTCGCAGATTTGAAAAGTCATCATAATACGTGACTTCATCCTCATCAAACAATAATATCTATATAGGTGAACATTCTAAAGCTTATCTGCGAAAAAAGTGGGGGGGGCTTTAGCCCCTGCTACCCCAATGGCTGTGAGGTCCCTTCTCCTGGCGAGCTCTCCTCTCTGATATGGACATTAATTCTTCTTGCAGGTGAAGTTATACTTGATAAAAACCCAAGTATCAAGACTGTTGTGAACAAAACCAACAAAATTGAAGAGACATTTCGTTTCTTTAAAATGGAATTAATTGCTGGTGAAGACAAGACTTTTGCATGTGTTAAACAGCTTGGTAGCAAATTTGAATTTGACTTTGCCAAAGTTTACTGGAATTCCAGACTAGAAACTGAACACAAACGAATTGTGGACCTTTTAGAGCCAGGCGATGTTGTTTGTGATGTTTTTGCTGGTGTAGGCCCATTTGCAATACCTGCGGCTAAAAAAGGTTGTATTGTGCATGCAAACGATCTTAATCCTGAGTCATATGCTGCATTAAAACATAACGCTGTCATAAACAAAGTAAAGGATCATATTATTCCTTACAATATGGATGGCAGGGAATTCCTTAGGAAACTCTTTAAAATTCAGAAAACGGAAAACGATTGTGTTGGTTCGGCGATGCAAATACACCACGTCATAATGAACCTGCCAGTCACTGCTACTGACTTTCTTGATGTTTTTAAAGAGACAACACAAAATACTACAAATTATGGCTTAAATAATAGCACTTATATTCATTGCTATTGCTTCTCAAAGAGTAGTGATCCATACATAAATGCAAAGGAAAGAGTTGAGCAAACACTTGGTCGAGAAATTGATGACTGCAAAGTGCATATGGTGAGGAATGTTGCCCCAAAGTTGCTTATGATGTGTGTCTCATTTAAGCTTGGGCATGGTCATCAAGAAAAATCTAACATTGTGGATGAAGGTATCAATAACGATTCTGTGGGTCAAACAAGGGGAATAAAAAGACGAGCTGAAGAAATATGACAGAAGAGACTTGTTGTTTGAACTGATAAATTTTCATATTTCTAACTGAGATATAAAAAAATATGATACTTAACTATCGAAATAGATGACTATGTGTGATGTTTTTATATCATCTACAGTATGTATGTATGGTCGTTGGCTTCAAAGTTGGAAGTTTCATTGGTTGGACAATGATTATTCACATCAGTCCTATTTTTCTAGGTATTTACATTCTCCTAAAACGTACAATCTACTAACAAACAAAGTCCAGTTAAGGCCGTTATAAGATCCTTTAATAAGAGATACGATACGGCGCAAGTCAGATTTTGATGTTCCATAGAAAAGGCCTTCATTAAAATGTATGCCATCTTCATTCGGATATATCTGGAGTACGAACAATGTAACCGATTTTGACAGAATCGAGAATGTGTTGGATTGTCTTCTTTGATAATTAAAATTTTGATACCTTAGCTGCCAATATTGCTGCCAGGAAGGTAGAAATATTAAGTTTGGAAGTTCAAAGCTAAAAGCATTAGCACCAGAGCTGTGCATTTTCCAAAAAAGTAACCCTTTTCATCTTAGTTGGAACCAACTGCTTCTTTTGGGCAAGTCGTACCGTTGAGATTCTTCGTACGAACATTTAACCATTTCACCACCACCAAGTAAATGAGTGTTGTCAGCTTTTGTGTTCATCTTTTTCGACCACAGACTTGATATATTGATGTGCGAGTGGTACAAGGTATTTGAAAGTCACAGTAAAAATCAAAATTGCATAACAAACCATTTTCCAGGAATTGAAAGACAGCCCAGCATACAATTTTTCCATTACTGTAAATTGAAGTAAATTTCATCACAATAGGTTTGTCCCTTGTATGTGGTACATAAATTTGGTGTGCCCATGATGAGCAAGAAGTGTTGTCATGCTCTTAACATTTGAGTCAGAAAAATTTTCGGTGTGTGCCATCATTACTTTATCCAATAAACTTCTTCAATCTGAATCATAGATTTTGTGAAAAGGCTAACTTGGATGTGGAAATTCATTTCAATAAAATTGGTCATTGAAAGTTTCGATCCAATTTTGAGAAGCCGTACAATAATAATGCTGTAACAAGGACCACGGCATAGGGTTGGCTGGGTCTTCTATAGCTCGTACACTTTCTTCGCAAACATGACTACCGGTACACTTTTTCGCAAACATCATGTTATTGGCATTCTGATCTACAGTTTTATTGTCGATTGGTTTGTTGGTAACCAAGAACCATTTAAACTGAAATTTTGTTCGAGAGCCGAAAGTAAACCATGATTTTGTACCTAGCACTTTTTTAAACTAAATCTTTCATGGCATTTCGTGGCATGCAAGCGGCTCATGGCAGAATTAAGCATGGAGACGCAGAACTCACAAATAGATTGAAGATGACCATTGTCGATGTCTGCTTACGGTACATGCAGGTATCCATCCAATGTTGTTAGATCGCCATCAGTTGACTTCTGAATGGCCAGCTCTATCCATAAAACGTTGACCGTTTTCATAAAATGGGCGTTATTTTCCGGCTGGAAGCCCCGGACCCCTCTATACTCACATTCATCTTACCAACTTGAGACTTCTAAAACCTCTCTGCGGTTCATCATGTGTAACGATAAAACTATTCTGTAACAGGGATGGCGCCAGGAATCTTCCGACGGAGGGGTTGGAACTTCCGACAGGGGGCTACAATGGCAAAAAATGCTGTTTTCGTACGTCATTTTGCCAAATTTCCTCCGACAATGACCCAACATTTCCTTTGACTGGGGGGCTAGATGCTTCCGACGGGGGGGCTGTAGCCCCCTAGCCCTCCCCTGGTGCCACCCCTATTCTGTACCTCCTGTTTGAAAACTCGTACTGCAAAACCATGCATTTGATTTGAGAAAAGGCTAAACGCTAAGTATTTTGCCACGATGAAATTCAACTTAAAATACCAAACGCAAACAATAAAAAATGTAAACTAGCATACCTATGTTATAAACAACTGGATCGTTAAGCCGCTCTGGATCTTTAGGGAAGCCAATTCTGTGGGCAACAACTTCAGCCTTGTAGCCCTGTGAAACAATACGAATAAATTATCAGATTCAGCGAAAATAGAAATTTTGAGGGATTTATCAAATAGGATTAGAGTAATGGAGGAAAGACGCTCAGAACAGTGTTAAACTGGATGATTTTGTTACCGAGAACACAACGGTTTATAGTATTATAAAACATTTACATTAAGAGCAGCCTCGTTTTTTAACTGGTTTATAAGAAACCAGTACTAGGTTGGCTGAAAATTTAAGAAGCTCTGGTACTAAGTTCGGAAAGAGCTAAGAAATTTTCAAAAACTCAGTTCAATAATGTTATGGTAAATATGTCGACCCATATTCTTGAGTACGGTTCGTTTTAAGTTTTGATATGTTTTATGAATCTTTTCACTTTTTCGTCCCACCTGAAGTTTATATGTAAAGAAACATATCTGCAGCAGTGTTAGAAACTGCATGATAACTCATGCACTTAAAAAATAAGAAACAAATTAAGAAACTTTTAGTACTAAAATGCAGACGTTTTTATGTTCAATTAAGAAACTTTTAGTACTATGGCCTGACCCAAGTTTCTTATAAAAACAATGTGCAGTCGAATTGATTACCTAGTTGCGCAAACATTGACCCATTAAGTACTTGTTACAGGCCATGGTAATTCATTAAATGATCGGATTTTGAAAATACAGTTTGTGGCTCGTAGCGGAGATGCTAACTTTTAATTTTTTCCTTATGGCTTCTGTGACTATAAAAAAATTCAAAACGTATGGGATCTCAAATAACCCTGAAAAACAACCTTGATCAAAATCTCTTGCAAACTGAGACCACTGGGACATTTTTAGATCAAAGCCTGGGGCTATGAAAGACAGCATCGAAATATTGCTCATGAAACAGATATGAATGCGTCGATCTTTGAATTCTTGAGGAAACTTCGAGCTTTAGTTTTACTACATTTTCTAGTGATTTCCCCAGATTTAGGCTTCTATGACTTTAAGAAGTTTTAAAATGGTTTATAACTAAGAAGGAGGGTGTACAAATCATCAAAAATCACTTCAATGCCAAGGGAATACTTCAACTTCAATAACGATCTAATACTTGTATACAAACATCGCTAAGGCTCAAAAAAGTTTTCCATACACATGTAACTACAATGAATCTAAAGTTTCAAACTCTTACCTGTGTAGACAGGCCAGTTGTAAAAACTGCTTTTTCGATATTTAGCAAATCCCTTGACTTAAAGTGTCCATCCTGTTTTGGCTCAATCACTCTTATCGTGAAATCAGTTGGAACCTAATTTGAAGGAAGTGGAAAATTTACAGTTGATGTAGTATATAAGATGGTTAACAAGAACAACGAAGTGATAAGATGTCACTTCAGGAGAATATAATATGGCTTACGACATGTGACTTTGTATGATTTAAAGCAGGAAGATTTTAAATATTAATTTTCTAGTCACATATTTTTAGAGTCACTGATTTATTTTGCTAAATATCCTACAATTTCATTCAACTTTCTCAGTTCTATGCATTCAAAAAGATATCAGGTACCCTAAATCAGTGGTTTGTAATAACCCACGCTGAGCAAGCCAAAATAAGCCTCTTGTGACCTTGAACAGTCTTTTATTACGTTGTTTGGTGTGACTGACATAACATAACATAATTCAACATAAATTTCAATCTTCCAACAAACTATTTTAAAAGGAAACTCTTTCTTTGAATGAAATGCTGGAGGTAATATGTGATTTTGCCTATCACAACGAGGCAGTTCAGGGTCATGCAAAGTTTGTTTTCGCTTGTTCTCTTTTCTTGCTTACTAATACGAACTGTTAATCAATGGTACTGGCGATGAAAAGCAAAAAAGAATTAATTTCTTATATTTTAATTTATTAGTACTTACAACTGCTGGATATGATACTCTTATTTCATAAGTAGTGTTCTGTTCAAGGTTAGCCAGGGTGTATAAAGATGCTTGCTTGTGAAACAGTGCCTACAATAAAAATTTTGTCATAAACAAGATAAATCAATCATAAATAAAACGATTAACATAACTTAATTGTACAAAACTTAAATCAATGTGGAGAGTGGAAAATACTTAAAATTATAGGAAATCAATGCCAAAAGGAAAGGAAAATGTTAGGATATCAATGCGCAAAAACAGAATGAAACAGAACAATTCCAACAACTTGAGCCAAAGCAATCTTAAATTAAATAGCAAAATATACTAAACCCAAGAAACAAGTGCGTGACAGTGACATTGAAAAATCTTCTAAAATCATAAAATGAAAATGTCAATACTTGATCAAAGATATAGTGCAGTTTTTTCATAACTTAACACACTTTTCTTTCGTAAGAATTTCCCCCACAGTCGTAAGGATTCGTACAATTTTTCCCAAAATCAAAGACAAAATACAAATCGATTTTGTAAGAAACTGTATGAATTCGTAAGGAAGCATCTGAATTCGTAAGAAAGTGTATGATCTGTTTCGTTTTATGACTCACAAGACAACATTTTTGAGTGATGAAGTACAATTTTTAGTGGGAAGAAAACCTTCCTGTAGCCTAACAACTATTGGAAAACGTCCCAATAGTGCGAGCACTGCTCTCATGCTCCCACACTTTTCCTCAACCACTGGTTTAAACAAAACATACACAGGGCATGCCTCACTGACCTGGTTGTAGATTGTTTTCTCTGGCTCTAACCTGTAATTACAAGAAAGAATAATCAGTTAACCTGTAATGTAATAGATACTGCGGAAAATTCTATGTAAACCTTAAATAGCTAAATCTGTTCCACATTTCTAACTGTTATTTAAATTCTTAGCCAACCAAAAAGAATTGTCATGGTCAAAAACCACTGATAAAACAACTCAACATGATTCTTTCATAAATATCATCTAGTTCTCTACTCTACAACTTATTCCCTAGTAGTGCACAATCATTAGCTAAATTGTCCAATTTTAAGGGGGGGGGGCACTCATTCAAAACTTTATGATATTGTGATATTGTTATTGTAACAAAAGTATGGCCTTAAAAGTGATCAAATGTGATGTTTTTTCGTTTCACATTTTACGAACATTGAAATGAGAGTCTACATCAGCACAGTGTCTCCCTAATTCCCAGACTGGAAACTCTTCTTTCCGCCTGCAAGTTTACCCCCTAAGTAAAACCACTGTGGTGAAATTAGCAGTTAAAAACAATAGAAAAATTATGTAATCATTTGTTTAACAGCTAATGTGCACGGCCAAGATCAACAAATGCGAAATTTTTGCGTGTGAAAATTATTGCACGCACAACAAACTTTCCAGCCTGGCTTAATTCTGAGGGGGTGCTCACTCAGCATGGGCTACATATTTTTCTTTGATGTAAATTTATTATTGAAGGAACTGCTTAGCTTGTTCATAATCTCCAAATTGAAGGATGCAGCCTTCCCTTGCCCTCCTTCGAGCAGCTATACGCCTGTTTGTAAAGTATGGCACTTGCACGCACACCTAAGAAAACAATAGGGTATTCAAAATATAGGGTATACAAACATACCTACATATAAAAATAGAGGAAGTTTTCTAGCACACCCAAGAGAGCGCGCTTTTTCAGGCTGTTTCCGGCCAGACTGCAGAGTAGGGCAGTTTCCAACGAGATCTCGGGTGTGCAAGAGCAAAATTTCAAGTGTGCAAGTGTGCACTTTGGTATCAGTTTGCACTTAAGTGTGCACTTCAAGTGTGCATACAAATTTTGAGCTTCACCTGGATGCTATTTTCTGAGAAATTCAAACGAGTTTAGTAAAATTTAGCTTGACATACACAAGAAAACTCTTCCGTTTTCCTTTCTGTCAGTCTTTCTATTAAAAACAGTTTAGGCCTAATCTCTTAACAATGAAAGAAGAAAAAGTACACAATTGATATTTCTTATTTTGTTTTAAACATACAAAATTGTTTCAATTCATCCCCTTCTTTGGGCCCTTGAGGAAACCAAATTCTTCATTTGCTCCGAACAATAAGGCCACACCCATGCCACGCCCACCTCACACCTGCCACACCCATTACCAGGTGTGCAGTGACATTTTAGGAAAAATATCTCGGGTGTGCACTTGCCATACTCTGCAGTCTGGGTTTCCGGGAAAACTGCAATACTTTCCATTCACTAGGTTAAGGCAAAACTACTTACACCTGCAACGATTCAACTCCGATGACGTAGAGCAGTTGTAGCAACCAACTTGTTCCGAATAACAAGTATGTTTGTCTTGTGATAAACGTGTCCATTCCATCTAAATAAAACCTTTCTTTCTCGGCCTCATTAAACTCTTCAACTCTCTTTAATAGCTGGTCATAGAAATAGGCCACATTATTTGCCGTGCCTGTCCTTGCTGTGATTATTTTGTACGAAATCTTTCCAGCTAACTCTTAGTCCTGTCAGCTTTATCATTTTTCTACTCTGACTGAATGCCAACGGATATACAAACTCAAGCTAATGCAATAAAAAAACTTCACAAGTGACTAGGCCCATGCGCAGCATTTTTATCTGGCCTCGTCTCTACGAAGAGCCTTGTTTACATGACCTCTTTCTGGCCAAATTTCGAAATTAATAAATTATAAATTGATAGTAAATTGACATTGAGTAAATAAGAAAAAAATGTCTGTTTAGCCTCTACGTTCAATGTTATTACTTATTGCTATCAAGGGTTTTCTTGGGTTCTAGAAAAATTTGTAAGGATGGTATGTTGTTGATACTTTTTCAAGTAGTTGTAAATTGTAATGTAGATATCTGAGACTCAGTCCCGGGGGGGGTACTCCCATTAAGGCCTGACAGGGGGTCCGGTCGGTTTGAGGGTCTTAAAAAGATTTTTTTGCGTTTAGTTTTCAAATTTGAAATGAAAGGCGAAGTTTCGAAGTGCCTCTCTTGTTATAAAAGTTGCCCTTCTAAGAGCTGAGCCCTCCAAGTAAGAACTGCTTCAAACGCTACGCTCTGTTAATGATACAGTGGGAATAAAGAGCAAGAAACAAGCGAAAATATACAGCCCCAATCCATAGTCACTATGCCCGATCACAACACACAAGCTATTCTGGGGGCGATGATGCTTGAAGAAAGTTAACACCAGTTTAACGTACTCAAAAGTGCCAAATAGAAGTCCCCCCGTTTATTCAAATTTCGATTTTCTCCATCCCCAAGCTTTATTAGGACCCCTGGCTCATTAATTTCATTGACAGTGTCAACAAACTTTGTCCTCAACATAAGATAAATCGATTAAAAGCTGCTGGAAATAACACTTTGATTTTGGAATATTTACCCCCCCCCCATTAATTTAACTCCCCCCCGCTTAGGCTTATTAAATTTTCAAATTCTCCCCATAATTATAAATGTCTACCTCTTTTATTTGGCACCAGAGAGTAGGCGGAGTCTGGAGAAGAATGGCCCTTTAAAGGATAACAGTTTGATTAAATACACCTGCAAAAACTTGATTGTCTCTTTGATATGAATTTACAGAGCATCAATGCTAAAAGCAATCACTCGAACTGAATCGTAGTCAATTTTCACATCAAAAATAATTTGCGTCTTCTTCGATTGTTTTCAAATATCGTGCAAGAAAGTTTTCTAATACGAAAGGTAAGCCGACTATATCATATTCTGTATAACTTGTTCAACTATTACTAGCTGTCACTAGAAATTACGTTAGAACCTGCAGGCAACGAAATTTGTTAATTTCGTTTCCTTACTCTTGGCTTTCTGGACAACGAGAGAAGATCTCAGTTTGATTGTAGCCGTAAGTCCTTGCTCCAATTGTCGAGTGAGTCAGAAAAGCTCAAACATTTTCGAGCCGTATAGTTATTATGTTAGCTGTCATGGGATTACATGGTGCTGATGGGTGCTGATATTTATTGTGTAAATACAAACTTGGATCTAAAAATCAAAATTTATTTCACCAAAATCGGTTTTTCGTTCTAAAGATAGCTGCAAGTGCTTTTATAAAAATGTGTCACGATGTAATAGGTAGAGTCTTTTGAAGCAAGCCCCGAATCCTTCATTGAATTTGCTGTAGACACGCTTTCCTATATATCCAAAAGACTTGGATCAACCCTTGAGTACTCAAAGTTTATTAATTTTGCAATTCATTTCCGTGTTGTAGCACTGAAAGTTTCTTGATTAGTTTCTTACTTGTTTGGTATAAGAATTAACATGCAGTTTACTACTACTGCAATTGATACAGGTCATATGTGTATCGAGATATAAAGCAATTTGTTCAAGTTTGTTAGCAGAGTTTTCAAAATTTAAAATTTCACGGTCTCAAGGAAGCATATACTGTATATAAGCAAACAAGGCAAAAAGGTAGACAGAATCAAAGATTGTTGGACAAGCCCCTCCTGTAATTTGGAGATATCCAGCAAATATAATAGTGATCGACCGGGTGAATCAAAATAATGTACAGACGTTTGAAAGCCTGTAGCTCTCAANTTTTTGTCAAAATTGGTCATATACTTCTCATATTAGAAGCGCTTTTATAAAATGCTTCATCTCAAAATCTTTCAAAACAGCCCTCAAATCCTTGATCGAATTTGGTAGCAATTTAGCCTTAGCCCTACAGCTATCATACTGTAAATAATCAAATTATATTTGTCTAACTTGTCGCTCAAACAGTTACTCGGTATACAAAGAGACTGCTGCATGATCGTATACTGTTGGGATTATCATTCAGCATATCTTTGTCTACTTTCTATTATCGTGAGGCTGGATTGCTAGCAAAGTTGATCAAGGATTTTAGGCCTCTTTTGAAGGATTTTGAGATGAAGCATTTTTATGAAATCGCTTGTAATTTGAGAATGATATGACCGATTTTGACAAATTAAATTTTCTTATCTAAGTTCATACGTTGGCTACACAGGTATTATCAGTTTATATGAATCGGAAATGGTTTGAGAGCTGCAGGCTTTCAAATGTCTATACCGGGTGTCCCAAAAAAAGTACACAGATTTGGTCGACCCTAGCGATGAGAGTTTGGCGTGAATCAATCCGAAAACATTTTTAAAACATACCTCGATGGTCAACTTGAATATTGATACCTTGTTTGTTGATATTGATGCTTTGAGAGTTGAAATATTAATCTTCAAAGGACAAATTTGCCTTCACCTCCAAACCAGAGCTTTGGCGTTTTGGCATAAGCAAATTCTTGCAGCACAGTGAATAAGACTACACTCACACGATGCCGGCACATTTTGAAAACGGTGAAAAATGTGACGGATAGGCGGGATAGGCTTCCTGTTCACACGAAACTCTACTACGTTCACACGATGCCGGCACATTTTGAAAACGGTGAAAAATGTGACTGTAGCAAAATTTTAGCTAGCGTTCACACGATACCGGCACAATTTGAAAACGATAGGAAATTTGACGGTAACAAACTTGTTGCAATCTCCCGAAGAATTTAATGCCAAAGAAATGTCCCTACACCTCAAGAATCAATCAGCCTCGTTCTGTAAGCGTCGAAAAATGTTCCGTTTTCATCGTTTTCAAGTGTTCACACGATGCCGTTTTCAAAATGTGCCGGTCAGAATTCCGGTTTTCAAAATCTACCGTTTTCAAAATGTGCCGGCAAAAAATGTGCCGTTTTCGTGTGAACGGGAGGCATATCCGTCACATTTTTCACCGTTTTCAAATTGTGCCGGTATCGTGTGAACGCAGTCTAAGTCAACAATAGACTTGAGAAAACGTGAAACAAGAGGAGCTAAATTAAAAACTGCACAACAGATGCGTTCTACAAAATATGATTTACGTGAAATGTATGATCAAGGGAGCTCCGAAGTAAATTTCATTCATTTCAAAGTCAACAATTTATTTCATGGAGTTTACTTCGGAACTCCCTTGATAATAAATGTCACGTAAATCTTATTTTTAAAACGCATCTGTTGTGCAGGTTTTAATTTTTCTCTTCTTCTTTCACATTTTCTCAAGTCTATTGGTGACTTATTCACTGTGCTGCACGAATTTGCTTAGGCCAAAACGCCAAAGCTCTGGTTTGGAGGTGAAGGCAAATTTGTCCTTTGAAAATCAATATTTCAACTCTCAAAGCACTAATATCAACAAACAAGGTATCTATGTTTAAGTTGACCATCGAGGTATGTTTTAAAAATGCATTCGGATTGATTCCCGCTAAATTCTCATCGCTAGGGTCGACCAAATCTGTATACTTTTTTCTGGGACACCCGGAACATATTTTTCACTCACCCAGTACAACCTTTACATGGCATTTTATACATGGATTGAAATTCTCCCTAATATTTCCCTGTAGCATGCTAACTATGTGGACGACAAATTAAAACCGATGTTTTCTCTTTATTTCCTAGCATTATCATAAGAAGATGGATGTTGAATTCAACGTGACAGTGACGTTGCTTTTTCTTATCATGGCATTCTCATTCCTAGGAAACATCATATTGATGATTTCTGTCTTAACAACGCGTGAACTAAGGGGTCATACCAGTATCCTTATCCTAAATCTATCAATTTCAGACTTGTGTATAACATGCTTCTCGCTACCCCTACGCCTTTTCCAAATGTTTGGGGCAACTTGGAGTAATAACTTTGCTTCATGCAGTATCACTGTATCATTAACAATTTGTTTCTTTACTGCATCAAATTTCAATTTGTTTCTAGTAACACTGGACAGATTTCTAAGCGTGTTATACCCAGCCAAATACAAACTAAACCTCACCAAGCGCAAGTTAAGGGTGGCTATCGCAGTTTCGTGGTTATTAGCATTTCTGATCGCCTTCTTCCCACTGTTTTTCTCTGGAGCTAAGAAGAACGCAAAATCAGTAGTCACTGCATTCGTGTGTAGATATGAAACCATGCTGTTTCCAAAGTATCTTATATTCGTGATCGTTTTCACTCTTCTTGTTCCCTGGGTATCAATGATAGCGATGTATGCAGCAATTCTAAAAGTTGTTCTCAAAACTTCAAAGGTTGCTGTAATTCCAGCTGAAAATACACAGAGCTCAGTGGAAGCTGGCAGGAAGAAAATGGACAAAAATGAGAATACTGTCGATTTACGCAGTGATTTAGCGAGCGAAAATGTCGAAAGCAATGCTACAGAAGGCAGGAATTCAAACGAGACGGGTAGAGCTGCTAATTCGAACCTTGAAAAAATTGCTGATATAACTACTTGGCAGAGGCACAATCAACAAGGTGGATCAGCCAAGGAAACTATCGAATGCAATGTTGCAGAAAGAAGTCTATCAGATGACGAAGGTAGGGACGTTAGCTCTAACCTCGAGAGAACTGACGATACAACAGCTGGGTGGAGGCAAAATCCACAAGGTTATTCGGCCAAGGGAAATGTCGAGGAGTGCGATATTATAGAAGGTAGTCTATCAAATGAAAAAGGCAGAGCTGCTAGCTTGAGCCTTGAGCACATTGCTGATACAAAAGTTGGACTGAGGCAAAATCCAAACTATGGTTTTTCTAGCAAGAATATCAAGGAGTGTCATGGTAATGAAGGCAGTCTATCAAATGACAACGATAGAGCTGGTGGTTCGCGCCTTGAAAGAATCGAGGAAGAGCCAGAAATTGATGACAAGCAAATAAGTCACGAAAACCTACCTAGCAAAGGCTTGGGTATCCGAAGACTCCAAGAGACTAAACTGGTAAAAGGAGTGTTCATAATTTTAATATTTTACACCATACAGATGGTTCCTTTCGGCTTCATCGATCTACTTGAGCTTAATGGAACAATCTCTGTACCTGAGGTAGTAATTCGAATTGCAATGATCCTTGCTTATCTGAATTCCGCTGTAAATCCGCCGATATATGCAGCCAGCAATAAAAGATATCGAGCTTCGTTCTGGCGCATACTATCTTGTTGCAGACAAGTTCGGAATGAGGCTGGGGGCAGAGTTGTTCATAGAGGAGATCAAGGGTCTGATGGCGATTTTGTTACTGGTCAACCTTCAAGAATGTAAATATGATGAGAGTATACTGGAGTCCCTTGATTCCCTGTGTTATTTGACTCGGTCAACAGTCCTGTTGAGTATGGTTTACGGCAGGGATACAAATGACTCATCTAGAGTGTAAGCAGAGTCAAACGAACTTAACGAAGGCTTACGTATCTAGTAGAAATTGCTGGAAACAGAGTTGCTGTTAGAGACCACGTGTCTGGTAGTGATTTTCTTGACTGTTTTTAATCGACGTTTTAGTACATTTTGAAGCTTTTTCAGTCTTTTCAATTGATTTGTATAAAAATATCGCTCGATTNTCAACCTTCAAGAATGTAAATATGATGAGAGTATACTGGAGTCCCTTGATTCCCTGTGTTATTTGACTCGGTCAACAGTCCTGTTGAGTATGGTTTACGGCAGGGATACAAATGACTCATCTAGAGTGTAAGCAGAGTCAAACGAACTTAACGAAGGCTTACGTATCTAGTAGAAATTGCTGGAAACAGAGTTGCTGTTAGAGACCACGTGTCTGGTAGTGATTTTCTTGACTGTTTTTAATCGACGTTTTAGTACATTTTGAAGCTTTTTCAGTCTTTTCAATTGATTTGTATAAAAATATCGCTCGATTCAGATACTTTCGTAGAATGGGTAAAAGGTCTATTGTAATGGACAGAATTTTCGCTATATTAGATCTTAGTAGTTTCTTCTGGTCCTACTGGCTTGTAGCCTGCGCGCAGCCTAACTGGCTTGCACTTTGGAAGAACGAATTATGAAGTGCATATATTTTGGGAAATTGAATATAGCCACATAGAATTGTTCCCTCTTAAAAAGAGGATCGAAATCAGTAAAGTTTTCAGAAGCAAATATGACGAGCATATCATTCATTTTCAAAGGGAAGCGCAATACCTAACATTTTGTGAACGAATTATGATGTGCATAGATTTTGGGAAATTACAAATTATAAAATGCAAATGATTAATTTTCAAAAGGGATGCAAAATCAGTGAAGTTTTCAGAAGCAAATATGATGAGCATATATTTCGAGAAATCACAAATTATTAAATGCAAATAATTCATTTTCAAAGGGAAATGCAATCCCTACAATTTTGTGAGTGAATTATGAATTGCATATACTTTGGAAAATTACAAATCATTAAATGCAAACTTTTTATTTCTAAACGGGAAGTGAAATCCGTAAAGCTCAAGGAACGAAATATGATGCGCAAATATTATTGGCAAAGTGCAATTATAGACAAATAAAGCTAACGTTGTTTATACCCACTTCAATTGACATGATTGTCCTGTGGAGGAAACTTTCCTTTCGTTTAATTAAGAACTTCGTACCATGAAAAGCGTGATGCGGGTAACTGTATCAACAGACAAAAAGATGATTTCCCAAGTGAATGGTCAATTATCCTGAAGTGAGTATACACAACGTTAGCTGAATTTATCTATTGCATACAAATTTTTCGTTCTTAACAGGGAAGCGTAATCCCTAAAATCTTGAAAACGAAATATGATGCACATATATTTTGATAAATTGCAATTAGTTAGTTAGCAATACAAATGCTAGTTCTTCAAGGAAATAGAAGTCCGCGAAGTCTTAAGAACCAAATAAGTTGTGCATATATTTTCGGAATTTGCCAATAAGTTCATATATTTGTGGCGTTTCCAGACAATTTTTTAAGGGCATGGTTCGGACACTTTTGAGACATTTGCAGTCTGTCGAAGCATTAGAATCCGACTCTTCTTCTCTTTTAATTTTTGTGTCATTTGAACGATGATGTCGATGCTTCAATTCGATCCAAACTCTTTTGTAGAATAGCTAAAAGGTCTGCAGGGTGTCTCAGAAAAACCGTGCCCCGATTGTTCGGTAGCTGTGGAGGAGCTGTGACTTCTATTGTCCCATTTTTTTATATAGTTGCATAGGATAGGCTTCAACTTAGAGTTTGGAACCTTGTTTTAGCCAATTGGACAAGTGGTTGCTAATTTAAGGCACAAAAATGTCGAAAGTGGTTGCTTCCATCTAAAACAGCCTTTTTCTTCTCCAAAAATGTCGAAATCAAGTAAATATTGCAAGAAAATATTCTAGCATTGTATTAGAATTTTTTCTACGTTTGCAAATAAGTTAATGGTGCTGTTTTATCAGTAAACAATACAACTAACCCTTTTTCAACTGTAGATTACAATACAGCACTAGAACCCTTTCTTGCAGTATTTACTTGATTTTGGCATTTTTGAAGAACGACGAAAGTGCTGTTCTTGCAGCAATCACTTTTTTTACTTTCTTGTGCCATAAATCAACAACCACTTGTCAGATTGGCTAAAACAAGGTCTCAAACTCTAAGTTGAACCATATCCTTTGCAACAGTGTCAAAAAAGTGACAATAAAAGTTACAGCTCCTCCGCAGCAGCCGCACAAATAGGACACAATTTTTGGGCACCCCGTATTGTGTCAGATTCATGGCATGTGTCAAATTCAGCACCGCTTACGGAGTAATACGAAAACGGAGTAATGGAAACATAGACATCTAGCATCTGCTCAAGTAAGGCTCGTGAATCAAGGGATTCCGCCTTACTTGGGCAGCAACAATTGTGAATTCACCTACTTGGGCAGACGGGGGTAACAGAATTTATATTTTTGAAAAATGACAACATAGGTACGAATTACTGAGTATGTACATGACGGAAAGTATCAAAATTTAGCTCATTTTTAACAACCTGGTAAAGAGTTCATATTAAACGCTAACTGTATCTAAATAATTAGACTAAAAGTTATTGCTAAAAATTATTCAACGTTCATAAAAATTGTGCTCTTAAATATCTGCAGCACTATTAGTCGGCATCAGTTACTATAAAAGAGGATCCTACTCAGAAGAGCTTCAAATATCACATTTAAAAATTAGTCGGATCTGCTTCTGAAAGGGCCAGGGCTCAAGCCAATAGCGGGGCTGGGGNTGGTCAACCTTCAAGAATGTAAATACGATGAGTGTATACTGGAGTCCCTTGTTTCACTGTGTTATTTGACTCGGTCAACAGTCCTGTTGAGTAGGGTTTTCTGCAGGGATACAAATGATTCATCTCGAGTGTAAGCAGAGTCAATCTAACTTAACGAAGGCTTACGTATCTAGTAGAAATTGCTGGAAACAGAGTTGCTGTTAGAGACCACGTGTCTGGTAGTGATTTTCTTGACTGTTTTTTATCGACGTTTTAGTACATTTTGAAGCTTTTTCAGTCTTTTCAATTGAAATGTATAAAATATCGCTCGATTCAGATACTTTCGTACAATAGACCATTTTGACATTTAGAAGAAGGGTCTGGGGAGAGCAATATTTTTCTGGTAAATGGCTGCCACGGAGCAATTTCTATTTCTTTGTGTCTGCCATTTACCAGAAAAATATTGCTCTCCCCAGACCCTTTTCTAAATGTCAAAATGGTCTATGGGTAAAAGGTCTATTGTAATGGACAGAATTTTCGCTATATTAGATCTTAGTAGTTTCTTCTGGTCCTACTGGCTTGTAGCCTGCGCGCAGCCTAACTGGCTTGCACTTTGGAAGAACGAATTATGAAGTGCATATATTTTGGGAAATTGAATATAGCCACATAGAATTGTTCCCTCTTAAAAAGAGGATCGAAATCAGTAAAGTTTTCAGAAGCAAATATGACGAGCATATCATTCATTTTCAAAGGGAAGCGCAATTCCTAACATTTTGTGAACGAATTATGAAGTGCATATATTTTGGGAAATTACAAATTATAAAATGCAAATGATTAATTTTTAAAAGGGATGCAAAATCAGTGAAGTTTTCAGAAGCAAATATGCTGAGCATATATTTCGAGAAATCACAAATTATTAAATGCAAATAATTCATTTTCAAAGGGAAATGCAATCCCTAAAATTTTGTGAGTGAATTATGAATTGCATATATTTCGGGAAATCACAAATCATTAAATGCAAATATTTTATTCCTAAGCGGGAAGTGAAATCCGTAAGCTCTGAGAAGGAAATATGATGCGCAAATATTTTTGGCAAGTGCAATTATAGACAAATACAGCTAACGTTGTTTGTACCCACTTCAATTGACATGATTGTCCTGTTGAGGAAACTTTCCTTTCGTTTAATTAAGAACTTCGTACCATGAAAAGCGTGATGCGGGTAACTGTATCAACAGACAAAAAGATGATTTCCCAAGTGAATGGTCAATTATCCTGAAGTGAGTATACACAACGTTAGCTGAATTTATCTATTGCATACAAATTTTTCGTTCTTAACAGGGGAGCGTAATCCCTAAAATCTTGAAAACGAAATATGATGTACATATATTTTGATAAATTGCAATTAGTTAGTTAGCAATACAAATGGTAGTTCTTCAAGGAAATAGAAGTCCGCAAAGTCTTAAGAACCAAATAAGTTGTGCATATATTGTCGGAATTTGCCAATAAGTTCATATATTTGTGGCGTTTCCAGGCAACTTTTTAAGGGCATGGTTCGGACACTTTTGAGACATTTGCAGTCTGTCGAAGCATTAGAATCCGACTCTTCTTGGTGTGACTCTTTTAATTTTTGTGTCATTTGAACGATGATGTCAATGCTTCAATTCGATCCAGACTCTTTTGTAGAATAGCTAAAAGGTCTGCAGGGTGTCTCAGAAAAACCGTGCCCTGATTGTGCGGTAGCTGTGGAGGAGCTGTGACTTCTATTGTCCCATTTGGTTGCTAATTTAAGGCACAAAAATGTCGAAAGTGGTTGCTTCCATCCAAAACAGCATTTTTCTTGTACAAAAATGTCAAAATCAAGTAAATATTGCAAAAAAATATTCTAGGCTCTAGCATTGTATTATAATTTTTTGTACGTTTGCAAATGAGTTAATGGTGCTGTTTTAGCAGTAAACAATACGACTAACCCTTTTTCAACTGTAGAAAAATTACAATACAGCACTAGAACCCTTTCTTGCAGTATTTACTTGATTTTGGCATTTTTGAAGAACGATGAAAGTGCTGTTCTTGCAGCAATCACTTTTTTTACTTTCTTGTGCCATAAATCAACAACCACTTGTCAGATTGGCTAAAACAAGGTCTCAAACTCTAAGTTGAACCATATCTTTTGCAACAGTGTCAAAAAAGTGACAATAGAAGTTACAGCTCCTCCACAGCAGCTGCACAAACAGGACACAATTTTTGGCATCCCGTAATGTGTCAGATTCATGGCATGTGTCAAATTCAGCATCGCTTACGGAGTAATATGAAAACGGAGTAATGGAAACATAGACCTCTAGCATCTGCTCAAGTAAGGCTCGTGTATCAAGGGATTCCACCTTACTTGAACAGCAACAAATGTGAATTCACCTTTACTTTGGCAGACGGGGGTAACAGAATTTATATTTTTGAAAAAGGACAACATAGGTACGAATCACTGAGTATGTACATGACGGAAAGTATCAAAATTTAGCTCATTTTTAACAACCTGGTAAAGAGTTCATATTAAACGCTAACTGTATCTAAATAATTAGACTAAAAGTTATTGCTAAAAATTATTCAACGTTCATAAAAATTGTGCTCTTAAATATCTGCAGCACTATTAGTCGGCATCAGTTACTATAAAAGAGGATCCTACTCAGAAGAGCTTCAAATATCACATTTAAAAATTAGTCGGATCTGCTTCTGAAAGGGCCAGGGCTCAAGCCAATAGCGGGGNGACAACATAGGTACGAATTACTGAGTATGTACATGACGGAAAGTATCAAAATTTAGCTCATTTTTAACAACCTGGTAAAGAGTTCATATTAAACGCTAACTGTATCTAAATAATTAGACTAAAAGTTATTGCTAAAAATTATTCAACGTTCATAAAAATTGTGCTCTTAAATATCTGCAGCACTATTAGTCGGCATCAGTTACTATAAAAGAGGATCCTACTCAGAAGAGCTTCAAATATCACATTTAAAAATTAGTCGGATCTGCTTCTGAAAGGGCCAGGGCTCAAGCCAATAGCGGGGCTGGGGGCAGGGCACCCCCCAGAAGGCTATTTGTCGGAAATTTTGCTATTTGTGTCGGATTTTGTGTGACTTACAGGTCCACTTATCAAAGATTTTGTTGAAGAGAAGATGCATTGAACATGAATTTATTCGTCAAGTTGCGAATGTAACAGCAATGCACACTGGATATATCGAAACTTGGGTGTATATCCCACTGGAGCTGCATCCGAGAGGCGCTGTTAGGAAAAGAACTGGGTATGCATCGAAAATTCGAAGGATAAACCTAAAATCTGAGGCCGGAGTTATACTTATCTATTTCAGAAGCTCAGTATTAAATATTTGAATTGCACACAAAACTATAATGCTGCAATTTACAACTATCGAAATTTGAATTCCATTTTGTCAGTAAGACTCGAAAAGCGAGGACAGGAAGCCGTTAGCAATGCCCTCAATCTACTGGACGGAATCTCTGAGAGAACTAACTCCAACATTTTATCTGGACCCAAGCAACAAATTCCACGAAGATAGGTACAATTTCAAAACCAAAACTATTTGAAGCTCTTGCATATCACTAGCTAATTACGTAAAATCTCTACTCGTTCATTACAACTTTGTAAGCTTGTTATTTTCTCAGACATAAAACCAATATTAAAAATGCACGAAAACAAGAGAATGTCAAGGCCATTTTCCAACACGAAAACTTTCCCTGAAATTGGAGATTTTTAGAATCCCAAGATTTCAAACAAAGTTGAAAGTCCCTCTACAAGAAGAATAAGTCTCCCTCGAGTACTCGAGTCTCCCAGAATAAGAGAGAATACTCTCCCCCCTCTACAAGAAGAATAAGTCAGTCAATATTCAATGCATTTTGAAGACGGACATTTTCCAAAAGGCAATTTTTTGTTTCGTGGTGAATTTTTTTAAGTGGAAAAAGACCTTTAAGTAGATCACGAACGAAGGCCCAAGTACACTCTTCTGTAAATAAAACTGGAAATTCAACCCGACAAAGCCTCCAACTAGACTCATGAGTTAAGTCCCTTCATTTTCGCTAATTGAATCGAATTGATGTCGTAGTCGTAGCGACACACTAGTTCAGGGGAGCGAAACTACACACAAATAACGAGTCTAGGCTCTGACAACGAAAGCAGTTGCTTCAAAGAAGTCGAAAACAGTTGTTTCAAACTTCATAATAAAAAAGCCAATATTTGGTTACTGGCCCTTTCAAACCCAAAAACACATCAAGGCCAAACAATAAACAAAAATAATCTTTTCTAAACTTGAGTATTAAGGGTACAATTTCTAAAATCATAAAAATGGGTATGGAAATTGGGCAGAAAATGGCAAATTGGTAAATTGGCACAATAACGCGCACGGTAACGCGCAAGGTAACACGCATGGTAACACGCATGGTAACACGCAAAGTAACGCGCAACGTAACGCGGCAGGTAACGCGCACAATATGCATGGCGTAAGCGATAGCTTAGTTCACTTGGTACTACCAGGTGCGTCAGAAAAATGTTTAGATTTTTGAAAACCTGTAGCCCCCAAACCATTGATCATATTCCTAGGTACAAATTATAACACCTGTGTAGCTAACAGATCAACTTGGATATGAAAATTTAGTTCGTCAAAATCGGTAGTATCGTTCTTACCTTGCTNATAACGCGCACGGTAACGCGCAAGGTAACACGCATGGTAACACGCATGGTAACACGCAAAGTAACGCGCAACGTAACGCGGCAGGTAACGCGCACAATATGCATGGCGTAAGCGATAGCTTAGTTCACTTGGTACTACCAGGTGCGTCAGAAAAATGTTTAGATTTTTGAAAACCTGTAGCCCCCAAACCATTGATCATATTCCTAGGTACAAATTATAACACCTGTGTAGCTAACAGATCAACTTGGATATGAAAATTTAGTTCGTCAAAATCGGTAGTATCGTTCTTACATTGCTAGCGATTTTATCAAAATTATTCATCTAAAAATCCTTCAAAACAGGCCTAAAATCCTTGATCAAATTTGCTAGCAATCCAGCCTCGTGATAATGGAAAATAGACGAAAAAGTGCTAAATGACAGTCCTAAGTATAACGATTATAACAGATAACAAAAAAACGTTTGCGCGATGAGATAGACCTATAGAATTTGATTATGATTGCTGTGGGGCTAAATTGTTGGCAAAATTAAGCAAAGATTTTAGGCCTGTTTCGAAGGATTTTGGCAAACTAAATTTTCTCATCTAAGTTGATATCTTAGCTACACAGGTATGATCAGTTGATAGGAATCTGATGAATGGTTTTGAGAGCTGCAGGCTTTCAAACGTCTATACCTTTTTTGACTCACCCGGTATTCAAGCTCAAGTTTGGGTCTTCGTCGGAGAAACGAGGAAGTTGAAAGTGGAGGGACTTTAAAAAATCACAAGAAATTAAGATAAATTTACGTCATTTTAAAGAGTACCATACTCAGGGGCGGATCCAGCCCGTAATTCAAGGGGGGCAACCCGAAGAGAGGGCGCCAAAGTACAATAGAAGGAAAACGTGGCAAAGGCACGCAAACATTTTTGGACGCTTGGTTTAGAGAACTCTTCGGTTTTTCTACTAAATAATGCCTGAATTGTATGTTTTTCACCACATTCTGATGGAAACAGTTTGAAAAAATGCACTAGTGTCACGACGAGGGGCGCATTCCTGGCCAAATAAGGGGCACCAAGCTGAGTTTTCATCCTGAAGGGGGAGCAGTTGCCCCCACTTGCCCCCTTAAATCCGCCACTGCCATGCTTAAAATCAAGGAACTTGACTAATAGTTTGACTTTGACCTGAGGAAGTCTCTTACAAAATCATAAGCAATTAAGTTGGATGTACCTACCGATAAATTAGTCTCAAATTAAATGTCAGATGAGATTTGCGATAACGCAAAATTATTCATGCAAAATACTCTAATTGTTGTTGTTCGAGGGCATTTTCACGTGACATCTAAATTGAGACAGACTACAATGTCCTTTCAAAGAGTCCCATACTTAAAATCGGAGAACATCATCAATTGTGTGACTTTGATCTGAGGAAGTCGCACATGGGGGAAATCTTTCAAATCACAAGGAATTAAATCGGATGTACCTACCGACAAATTCATGTCCTTTCAAAGAGTCCCATACTTAAAATCGGGGAACTTGACTAATAGTTCGACTTTGAGTTCATCTTCTTCAACTTTCGTTTTAAACTCTGCTATGTCATCCGACGGGTCGGCTTCTTGCTCCGATTTTGACCCCTTGACATGTGTAACATAGAGCCGACGATATGCCTTGCGTGGGCTGGAGGGAGAGCCGTCTCCTCGGTCACGGCTCGTGCGGCTTCTGCCTCGCAATTCTCTGAGTGATTTTCTTGGCATTGTGGCAATAGCACCAATGGCAGTATGTTCCAAATGTTCATCATCACGGTCGTCTAAAATGCCGCTGAATGATTTTGGGACAGTTACTGGCTCAAATTTATTTCTCTCCCCGCTGTCGCTATTTATGTTGAAAGTGACTAATTTCTTTCCATCCATAGGAACCTTTATTTCTCTTTTGTTGGAGTTGATATCGCTTGTATTTTTATCAACATTCATCAGCCTGAATTTATTTCCAGATTGCAAGTTGAAGTTGATCTGAAGCCCTTTCGGTTGGACATGAACTTGATTTGCTTTTGAGGCATCACTCTTATCGCCTTTGATCTGCTTTTCATATTTCTCGATGACATTTTCTTTCGATTTTTTCCTTTCACTTGTTTTCTTCGTACTTGTTTCGGCACGATTTTCTTTTACCTGGTTATCACGACTTTTAACATCGCCCTCAGCCGTCTTCTGATATTGCAACTGGGTGTTCCATTTGTTGTTTGATTCAGGCCCAACAGTGATAACGTTGTCAGATTTTTTACCCTTCGATGAATTCGATGAACGATCTAATTTCGGAGAATTTCTCGGGCTTCTATTTTTCCTGCTGATTTCCGGTGACTGTTGTGGTGGAGCTTCACCTTTGGCAACTTTAAGGGCTGTCGAGAAAACAGACGACAAGTCGGTTTTAGAAGAACTTCTGATTGGATCCTGAGGCCGTTGAATCTCAATCCCTTTCGTTTCAGCCTTTTCTGATATTTTCGATTCAACTCGTTTCGATTGGAGCTTTTTTGTTTCCGAGATTTTCCGTTCTGTTTCTTTCGTCGCCAACTTGCTCGTTTCCTCTTTCTTGGCACCGGAACTTTTAGAATCAGTTTTGCTTTCAAAAACTTTGCGATTTGAAACAACAGATTGACCAACGGGCGTTTTATTTGCTCTAGCTGCCGGTGCAGTTGAGGGTTTCTCGCCCCCAGCGAAAATACTCGCCATTTGTGCAGCGATCCCTTGTCGCACACCGAGATTTGGATTATTCTTTTTCGGACAAGCTGACTTTTCATCGGAGGGTGTCGAAGTCTTGCTGCGTATCCCTACGGCCGATCCCTTAGGGTCTTGTTTCTTGGACAGCACAGTGCTAGCATCCTTCACAACAGAGGACACCGATGGCTGAGGATTATCAGAAGACTTTCTTGGCAAATCGGGGGTACCTCTACCAGAGGAGGGTGTACTGGAGCCTGACGATCGTGCACTTCTTACTTCTTTGTTGCTGGAAATCGACGTTTCTAAAATGAGTTTTTCACTGGAGTCATTCCGTCTATGAGATCCTTGTTTGATTTTGATAGGGCCTGGTCTTGCTGATTCCTGTTCCCCATTCAAGTTCAACCCTGCCTTAGAGAGCTTCTCAAAATGGGCTCCTAATTTGCCTCTCACTGTATCGCCAGATTTCTTTCCTCCTCCAATCAAAGCATCGTCAACTGATCTTACTTTCTTCAGCAATGGCCGATTCTCTGGTTCTCGAATTTCACTCTGCGGTGTTAAAATATTGATGGATTTCCGAGGACCAAGCACGGATTCTGAGCTCCTTTGCCTCTGAACTTCAACATTGGGTGACGCCATTTCATTTTGGGTAACCTTCTCCCGCTTATCATATATAAATCTTCTTTGTGATTTCTCTACAGGAGTAATTACGGGGCTGTCCACTTTAACAACTGGCGACACCTTATTATCATGTGATTCAATAGCAACGGTCTCGTTAATAGTGGCATCTGGAACAGCAGCAACAACATCATTAGCAACATTTCTCAGAATCAAGTTTGCAGACTTGGGCTCCGTGACAGGCGTAACATTCTCCTTCCGCTCTTCCGATTCACTGTATTGGCTCTTCTCTTCCCCGTTCAGTTTAGGGCTGACAACCTCTTCATCTTTACTCAAAAGGCTATCAATATCAAAGCTGAATGGCTTATTCAAATCAGGCAATTCTAAACGTTCCTCTTTCTGTGCTTCCTCTTTCAAAGTGGGAGAAGGCTCGACATCGACACGTTCTTGTGTGTCATTAGGCTTGTCAAAAGAATCTTTAAGAACTGCTTCAATACCTATTTGTCCATTATTTTCTGTCTTCTCTTCTTCCGTATTGCACTTCAAAGATTCCTTCTGGTCAGAGCAAACAGCTTTAGTAGTGTCCTCTTCTGCTTTGATAAAATATTTTTCCTCTTTCTGGTGCACTTCTTGTGCGTCTAGAGCACTTTTTTCTGCTTCTTCTTCTTCGACTTTAATTACAGCAGCCGCCTCCTCTTTCCCGTGCACTTCTTCCGCCTCTGGAACATTTTGTTCTGCTTCTTCCTCTTCGGCTTTGATTCCAACCGGACCCACTTTCTGGTGCACGTTTTGTGCCTCCGGACTATCCGGTACTGCCTCCACCGCATCACCTTTCACCGCGTTCTCCTCCAAGCTCCCTACACTGGCTTCTAACTCTCCTACGCTTTCTAGGCTAATGCAGTCCTCTTTTGCACGTTCTTCCTCTTCATTCAAAATGTCTGAAGAGTCCTCGCTTGATCTCCTTTTTTCCGTATCATCTACAGCATCATCTTCGGCATCAGAAGAAAACACACTGTCCCCTTCATTTTCCATCATTGAAATGCTACCCTCTCGTATCAGTTTCTCGAATGTTTCTTCGGCAATAAGGGCCTCTTCAATATCCGCTTGATTGACCCCTGATGACATTTGTTTTAACCATTCATGTTCCATGCATTCTTTCGTGGTCAATCTTTCCCTACAAAGATACATGACATATCATTACCCAACTGCTATAACCGAATATTTAAATCTAAGCTAATTGACACAAAGTTTTCCTCTCCCTCCATTTGTGCCCCCATGTCTGAGATAAGAATCTGTGTTGGTAGGGTCATGATAACTGATGCCTTGAATCCATAGCAATGGAATTCAAAAGGTTGAGTTGTTAACTTATCTGGTGAAGGTGAAGTTGCGTTTTTAGCACCAAGCGCTGGGATCGCAGAAGTAGATAAGACCTAATCGAGTCAGCGACCACTTGTCATGACGCTCAAATGGTGGGGCTCTATCTGGGATCGAACCCTGTCCGCCTGACTGTTCTGGCTGCAAAGTCAGAGGATTACACCACTGCGCCATAACACCTTCACTATATCTCAATTAGTGATGATCCGTTCCAGGCCCCTTCAGCTAAGCGGAGAAATTGATTAATGGCTTTATGAACATCACTCAATTTTACGGCTTTCCAACAAAGCTGCACCCAGAGTTCTTAAAAATTTACCCTGAAATGCTAATAGGACATTGTATTGTAAGATAAAGAGTTCCTATGTAGCTACAGCAAAGCAATGCTTGACTAATTAACAACCAGAAATAGCAATACGTAAAGAGTGCTGCGTTTTGACTTTTGGATTTATACGCATTGGAAAGAGACAGAGGCAAAGTGTGGAAAAAACAGTTAATAACAGTCCTTTCTGGTTCTGTTGGCATCACAAGATCAATGCATGTCTCATCATTTAGCAACGACTAAAAATTTGATTTGTGACCACAACTGAAATGAGACAATTAAACATTCCACAAAACAAGATACGCAGTAAGAAGGCTCTGTTGCCACTGCCTTCAACGTTTCGTGATTGTGTGATCACAATAATTTGTTAACAGCAAATAAAGCAACCTCTATCGAACTCTATGCCCGCCAGCCGCTGCCGCTGCCGCTAGCTAGCTACATAGCCAGGCTAATCTTGCTTCCTTGATTGCACACAATTAGATGCTGCAGCGCAGAAATAAAGATGGACGACTATACTTTTTAAAGAGAAACTAATGTAACTTGTGACTTAAGGCAGATACCTTCATGTTTTTGCATTAAAATCTAAATTATCAACTAGACTATTGAAGATTTGTTTGAGTCTCGGTGATTTTTCTCTTCCTCTGAAGCTGGAGTTGCTGATAGCTATGTAGCTGTTGGTTTGCAGCACTGGCGAATTTGAAAGGAACGTTGTTCCCTTCATGGCTGGATAACGCTACAATATTTTTGCTTTGAACCAAAGCATGGAGATCTTGATCACTTTCTATGTTGTTACGGAAAGCACATCATTAGAGGTTAGGCTGTAAGTAGACTATTTTGACATTTAGAAAAAGGGTCTGGGGAGAGCAATATTTTTCTGGTAAATGGCTGCCACGGAGCTATTTCTATTTCTATTTCTAGCTCCGTGGCAGCCATTTACCAGAAAAATATTGCTCTCCCCAGACCCTTTTCTAAATGTCAAAATGGTCTATTTCACTGGCCCCGAATAGTCAAGTAATATTTTTGAGCAAAGTTTCACGTCTAGTCAAGCTCCACATTCTTCAGGACAGTTAGACAAAATTGATAATAAATAATATTAAACTCTTTGATCACTGGATATTTGATTACAAAAATCTAAAAAGGATACAAAATTCAAAGAAAGGTTGGGTGATTCTAACAATTAAATAACATCAATCAGATTTATGTCAATGACGCAAAAGACATAGCAAATAAGAATTGGCGATTAAAAATAATCAAGTTAACCATAAGCTAAAACCACACTTCACGCTATCTCTTGTACGACTTACATTATAAGAGGAATTATAAAAACGATGCTACATTATAAAAACGAAAATATTCAGACAGAAAAGCTTCGGACAATAATTTTCAGACATCTAAATTTCGGACTAAATTCATAGATATTTTGGACTAAATTTGACAATAAAATTCAACCCAATCTGCAAATTGTGCCATATGTGGGCAATCTTTACACGTTATGAGAATGGGGATGCAATCTTATATTCAATATAAAGCTTTACTGTGATAACAATCATTTCCTTAAGTTGGTGTTGACCAATTGAGAAGAAAACTTTCGTAAATATTTAAAATCAAATTGAAACTTTTATGTTTCCAACTGAAATAAATGTCATTTCAAAATTAGGACAACTTGTTCATCCGAAATTAAAGTAGTCCGAATTTTTTCGTTTTTAATGTACCTCTACAGGCCAGCAAATGGTAAACTATAACAATTTTCAAGGAAGACTCCTTGGGGAGGGTCCCTTAAAAACAGCTTCTGCTAAGGGCAACCCTCTTTGAATATCTGAAATATATCAAGACCCTCTAGCATCCTGCAAAATATTCTACGAATACACGCGAATAAAAACAACTGAATTGTTTTGCATGAGTAATTTTGCGTTATCGCAAATTTCATGTGACATCTACACGTATTTTTAAATAAGAAACCGCTTATAAGAAACTCAACTCTCAGATCGCCAAAAAATTAAGAAACTCCAGTACTGGGAAAAAATTAGCTAAGCAACTATTTATTTTAGTCAAGGAAATCTTTACTATATTTTTATTTTATTTTCACTTGTGTCATGTTACTCGGAAGGTACTTGAGCAATGTCTAAACATTGGAAAGGCTTAAAAAAAATTCACTTTAAAATGTTCACGAGGGCACAGTAAGTAAACATGAAGATCGTAAGAAACTCGTAAGAAACACCGAGTACTGAACATCTGACAATTTTAAGAAACTTTCAGTACTGGCTCAAATTCTTAGTTTACGTGTAAGGCAACATTTGATATTTCCCTTCTTAGGCTACCACTGCAAACTTATCTTCTGACTACAATTTTTGCTCACTTTATAATAACGTCAGGTACGCACTTTCTGCAGCATAGGGCTCAAATCTTTCAAATCTTAAAAAAGGTGGGTGTAAAATTCTATTTCATTTTTCTTTGATTTGAATGGCTTGAAAGGAACTTAGGTTACTTTGCTGTAAATCTGTCGCGGAAATTTTTTGATATCTTGATTATTTTCAAAATGGCAAGGTTTTTGTTGTTGTTGAAAGAATTCATGGAAAATTTGGAAAACAATTTAAATCATCATAAATCCTAAATAAATACAGGAGAAATGATACAATCCTCAAGAAAACCATAGTTTACGAAGGTCTACAACATGGTGTCAAGCAGAAATCTGTCACTCTTCAGGTTTAGGATTTAGAAATTTGATGACGTCACAGCCTCAAATATAATAAATGCTGCCATTTTAAAACTAATCAAGATATCAAACAATTTCCACGGCAGATTTACAGGAAAGTACCCTAAGTTCCTTTCAAGCCATTTAATTCAAAGAAAAATGATATAGAATTTTACACCGACCTTTTTAAAGATTTGAGTCCCATGCTAGTTTCTGCACTGTCAGTTATGTGGTGGTTGGTTTGAAATTTAAGTACGACAGACAAGATAAACTCGAAGACTTAAGGTTAGGGAGCATAATTCATATACAATGAAAACTGATACGAAACAGCCTTGAGGTTTCCTGTTTTTATCGACTTCGATTTGAAGACAGGCAAAAGCATTCTTTAATGATAAGCACGTTGGTTTGTTATTTAATAAAGTTGTAACAAATAACGACGAAACAACCATTTTCATAATTGCAATGGGTAGGTAGGCGATGCATACTGAAGGACACACAAGTAACGATATATGCCAAAAGAGAAATAACACAACAATTGCTTTCAATTAGTGCCATTGTTGAAAAAATCTAGAATCTTGAGAATGCGAAAAAAGCTTGACTTCAACGATTTCAAAAATTCGAACTTAAAATAGGCCTATCAATTTTCAAAACATTGAGATAGACAGTTGTGTTGCATTCTAAAAATATTTAAATTTTTCAACTTTAGACTTCACTAAAGTCAAATGCCAAAACGGGGTATCCCCATAAACTCATAGATACCTAATCAGGACGTAGGAAGAAGCAGGGAGTGATCAAGCAGCCTGATCATCGCTGATCTTTGTGGATTTAAGAAGATAGCTAACTTTTCGACAACTGCTTTTCGGCAGTTTCACAATAGAATAACAATCGGGCTGTATTTCTAACGTCAATTAAGTCACTTTGAAATTCTGGAAACGTAGAGAAATATAAATTGTTCAAGTCTAATTGGAATTTCTAGAATGTGAAGTAAATTTACGGCAATCTAACTCGGTATGGCGCAGAAACACAGCCGTTGACTAATAAACTAACATCTATGTCCAGTCACTCAAAGAAGCATGAAAAGAACAACGCACGAAAGGAAGGGAAATGCAAGGAGAAAGAAAGAAAATGTAAGTATATCTGGCCAAGGCTAAGTCATTCAGATTGTGTTAGGCAGGTCACTAATGAAGGAACATAAAGAACTCCTTCAAACGAAAGAAAAATGACATCACATACTGGACACTTAATGGAAGAAAATGTCTAAATGGTGGAACTAAAAAAGAAGACCGAGAGATGGCAGCTATAGAAGAAAAAATTCGGACGATACGGCATCCAAAAAATTAGTAACATAATCATAAGGAAGTCAAACTTACTTTGGATCTTTGATAAGTAGAGACTCGATGAAATCTTTTGCTTCATCAGAAATATCATCGAATTCTTCTGCATCGAAATCAAAATCAACATTTGCAATATTCGAATATGTTTCCATGACGTCATCTCCCGCGAATGGGGATATTCCACTTAATCTAAGAAAAAGGAACAAGAATTTTAAGGTTGTTACAATATTTACCCCAATAAACAAGAAATTTATACCTGATGAGCAATAACAATGAATCCATGTTTGACTGGCGACGAAAATTCGTACATTTGGCCGATATTAAGGTGACACAATGATCGATAGTTGATTGAAGATGTAAACTTAAATCTTGCTTTGTTCCCCAATATGATACATTTTTGAGTTATTAACTATTACCAGTTTAAATTTTCGAACCCCACACTAAAATCCTAACTGAAAGCCTGCCAGAAATTCAATTAAGGCAATGAATATTCCTTCAATTCATAGCATCTTTGGAACTCGCTGACTACGTGTCCTTTCCTGCAATGAGTGGCACAGTAGTTGTATTCTGTTCTATGTATTAGTGTTTGTTGTTTTAATTGATATATATAAAAAAAACAAATCTTTGGAAGTATAACTTTCCACCTTCATTTTACGATGTCCCCTTTTAAACAAAGATATTTCACTGTGCTTCATGCAACGATTATGCAAGAACCTGATGTTTCTTTGAAGTTCCTAGAGAGCTTTCATGACGAAGTTAGCAACAGATCATATAAAGACAAATTGAAGGTACAAAAACGAAGGAGAAATACTTACAGAACATAAGATACAACGCCAATACTCCTGCAGAGACAACAAATGTATTCAATGTAATAAAAAAGGAAACAAACATATTTAATCAATGAAATTCATTCAGTTTTGTCAATATTTTGTTTTTATATATTCAATTAAAATCAACTACAATACAACTACCTGCACCATTCACAGCGGGAAAAGACATAAAGTCATCGAGTTCCCACTGTGAATGGTGCTTACAATTATGCAAAATACAACATTGTTATCTAACAAAAGTAAATAATAAGGAAAAATGTGCAATCGTTGCAGTTTAAGTACCCATGCAGCGAAAACCCCGACCCCAATACCAAGACCAACCTGGAAACCACCCCCGACAACGGCAGCGGCAGCGCCCAAATCCCCCAATATCGCAATATGATACCGGGTGCACCAAAATAAACTGCACATTTTCAAAAGCCACTCGTGGGGGAAAATTGCAGAAATCTTCAATCTATTTTACGTTTCCAAACTGTTAAAAGACCTCATTAAACTTAGAAATATATTCGAAAGTTATCAGGCTTCTTAGGCCAACAAAGATCAACCGACTTGACTCCAGCATGCTTTTTCCATCATGCAGAGTAGTTTTATGATCTTTCTAAAGCTGCAAATATTCAGACTCTTGAGAATAACAAATAATTGTTTTCTAAATGTTGAGAGTTAAAATTAATGTTAAAACTATCTTCAATTAATGAGATGGAAATCATCCATATTCTCAAGGGTTCGAATCAGTTGTCAAAACAGAATATTTCCAATTGAGAACCCATAGAAAGTAATCAAAAAGAAAGAGGCGGGCCGAAATCAAATACCTTGATCTTTGTAGGCCTAAGAGGTCACATTGACTGTCCAAATCGGCAACTCAGCGGTAGAATGAAAATCACACCTTATTTCTAAGTTTAATTAGGACTTTTCACAGCTTAGAAACACAAAGAAATTGACAATTTTTCAAATTATAACTTTCTTGCAGTTGGCTTCATTAATGAGAAGTTCATTTGGCACACCCGGTACAATAAAATATGATCTATGACTAAACTTATAATGGCTTTACAACAACAACAACAACAACAACAACAACACTTTACTCAAAAATACAACTCGCTTTACAACCATTAAAGTCTCGAGGATAGCTCTTTGCGACGGCAAGAAAGCAATAATTTCTGAAATGAAAGAAACAAACTATTTTTGGAAAACTCACCACAAGTCTGCAGATATCTGTATCGTTTCATATGACAAAATCTCTGGAGCTACAGGAAAATAGAATACATCAGGCAGGATTGTTTTCATCTCTGCTCTTACGCTATTGTTCAACTTTCCTTTCGGCCCTCTCCCCGATTTCAATTAATTTCACACATTGTAATAGGCAGGTTCCTTGTTAGGTAGTGTACCTCGTGTTACCCCATTGTAAACTAGGTTGACAGGCAGGCCTCAAATTTTTTCACCCCCTAGAATGTCTGTGCAGTAGTCCGGAGGTTATTCAGTAAGGCGGAAGCTGATCAGTACGATGGAGGGATAGCATCATGTCGTTGAAGGGATGGCATGCAGTAAGGCGGAGGATTTTCAGTTATTCGGAGGGATAGCATCTTGTCCTTGGAGGGATGACATGCAGTAAGGCGGAGGCTATTCAGTTATTCGGAGGGATAACATATAGTAAGGTGGATGGATAGCATCGTGTCGTTGGAGGGATAACATGCAGTAAGGCGGAGGCTATTCAGTTATTCGGAGGGCCGAAGGAGCAGTTTTATTTATGACCATCACAACTCGAAACGTTTAACAAAGTTTACTATATGTTTTAATTCTTGTTTATATGTTATATAGTATCGCATTGGGGCTCATGATTGACCATGCTGGATGAGGTAGAAAAATATGCATCTTTCACAAAAAATTGTAGAAGATAAAAAAATATTGATGAAAGATGCGTTTTAAAGGTCTTAAAAAGCTCTTAAGTGAAGCTGGTTCTACTGTCTTTCAAAAAATTTAATAAATAAGGACCAAACAAAGCTTGACCGTAAATATATCAAATCAATATCACTTCAAATATGAGAATGGAATTCCAAAGACCGTCAAAGGTGCGCAACACAAGCCAGTTTTATGGAGAATAAACAAATCAAATTATGTGCGATAGACTTACCGACATATTCTGGTGTGCCAACAATATCATATTGACTGTACGGAACATCAACTCTTCTTGATAAGCCAAAATCAATGAGGCGAATTTCAGGGAACCGTTGATCATTATTCAGTAGAATGTTCTCTGGCTGAAAAGGGAGAAGGTTCAGTTAAAATCTATAATACCTTCCTAGCGTACCAGGGAAGTCAAAAAATGTTTCAACGTTTGAAAAATTACCGAAATTAGAAAATTCAACTAATATTGAATTTTCTTTTGGCGGTGCTACATCAAAAATCAAAGTTATTTCAGCGATACTGATGATCCTAAATAGCTTCGAATTAGCGAAATTCCGAAGGTTGTGGGTTAACAGGTTTCTTTTCTACGAAAATAGACAATAACGCTAAAGATGGCGGCTCCAAAGACTCTGTTGTGTTTTGCTGCTGCAAAGCATGCTGGTAAAAAGCTCCCTGACGACCACCTAACGACATAAACATTTCGGTCTGCCGTTTCGACTAGCTAGCTTGAATTCGAATCGACCTTGATTTCGAATGCAAAATGGTTCCAAACGAACCTTTCCAAAGCAGAAAAAGTAAACTTTTGATTCGAATTGAAGTTTTAATGAAAGATTTGCGTTGAATTACAAATTGTCCTGTTGTTTATGTCGTTAGGGAGCTTTTTACCAGCATGCTTTGCGCGGCCGGCATCTTTAGCGTTATTGTCTATTGCACAAAATTGGCAACAGGCTAATTTTTTGTCTTTTTGAATTCTTTAACATGGTTAATGGCGAGATTTACGATGTCGTATTAGACCTGCGGCTCAAAAAATGAAATGTTTAAGCAATCATTTCCAAATCTTTCAACAGCAGTAGCAAGAAAATGTCATGATTACTAAAATAATTTCCTCGCCTCTAAACAAAAAGAAAAAAGTATGAACTGCTTTAAAAGTAACTTTTCGAAGTCTCGAATCAAAGAAAAGGGACTAAACTACTGAATCAAAGTCTTGGGATGAATAAGGCTATCCCCCGAAGTATAACAACAATGTAGCGATATAGGACTCCCTGGGAGGTCCCCTTGAAAGAAACATGGGGTCATTACGAAAGGTCATTAAGAACCACCACAAAAACTTGCTATTCCCGACGCTTAAATCGGGTTAAACGAATTTCCATCAAAAATACAACTCCAGGCAACCTTGCTTTGTTCTCGGTCAATTTTAAGAGATGGGATTAAACGCAAATACCAACAGGATCAACGACAAAAGAAGGCCTACCGCCCTAGCTAAACTAAAATGTAAATTTAATCAATTTGCAACGAGAATTTTAAGTACCATAGATTTAAACCAAAAGTATTCAAAGGCTCTTATCCAACCATGGTCCTTTGCGTGCTCTGTTTTATGAAAAAGAACATTTTTGAGGTCTATGAAAATGGCTGCCTCAATAGAAATCTACTCGCAAAGGCTGCTGGTTGAACAACAGCCTTTAAGCCCCCGAGGCATAAGAAATTAAAAGAATTTTCTGAATTCCAAATTAGATTTAAAGGTATTACTAGTGCGATGTTGAGTATTTATTTGATCATAAAATACAAACATGAATACACAGAGATTCCTTAAAACCTGATCTGTTAAAGAATCTAATAATTTTAAGACGGTGAAAGATAGACTTAATCCACAGTAGCAATAATTTCAAAGGTGCGGGCGATTCAATTTTACGTCGCATAAAAGTGATTTAATTTAGTTAATTTCAAAGCACTTAAATTTGTCAAATACATAGAGCATCAAATGAATGCTGCAAGGAGGTCTTTATATCAGGGAAATTCTTAAGGTGAAGTTTATGTGTAAGCCTCGTTCTAGAAACGTCCGATCTATTTTCAATAACAATTTTTCCACGTGTCAAGACGTTTGGAATATACTTTAGCACGAATCCAAAGAGCAATACAGCAAAACTCACACATAAGAATCTAAATAGGCTCACAAGGGTACTACAGAGGCAATCTACAAATCTACAAACAATCTCAATCTAAAATGTGGATCCTTATTTTGGTCTGGCTACATTTGACATGGAATGCCACTTATGCTAACTGCTGTAGGGAGGTGACGTTGAATTTGGAGTTCACTTATATAACATTCGCTTTCTGTGTACATCGACTTCATGAGTCAATGTTTCTCAAAAGTTTCTCAGTTGCCAAAGAAAACATCTGTCAACAAATTCTACATGTGCTTCCTAAACTAAAGAAATAATGTTTGCATATCCCCTGTCTGCATATCA
>REGM01000279.1:260899-299536 GCA_004194415.1 Aurelia aurita | reverse complement strand
GAGGGCGTTTCTCGAGGATAAAAAGGGCGTGGTCCTGAAAATATTCCCGGGGGCTTCGACACCATTTGCATTTGTCCTCCCCAGTCGTTGCCGACGCCACTGTCTTAAAGTCTAACACGGGAATTTTATCTATCAAATTGAGAAGCTAAACAGAAGGTATTACAAATCTGTTACAATGTGAACAATTAAAGCTCAGCTTCTGAATTAGACACATAAAATGCCGGAGGGAAATGCTGATAGTCATCCTCCTTTTGATATATATTCGTGTCTTCTCTTAACAACCCATATTATCGGATGTACAACAGGTGAGTTAGCCATCCAGATTTAGGGGCATCTTTCAGGGCTTTCTCTATTTACATTTACAACTTTACTAATCTGCTCTAGACATCCCCTTTTGTTTAAAATCACTAATCAGCTTGCATTGGCATGTCAATCAAAATCAACTGATTCTATACAAAAGCCCTTGTAGCACCACATACTCGTGCATTACAAAATGCTATGTTTATGCAAATCAGGAACGCTGGAAGCAGTCCTCACTTTGGGGGCGGGGGGAGGGCACAGATCTCAGAAGGGTCACTTTTTAGGACTAAAGGGGCACTTTTAAACTTGACGGGAGGCCGAGGAAAAGGGCACTTTTGAGGTTAAAATAGGACACTTTCGAAACTTTAGTGCACTCGATTTCAATAAATTATGTCAAATACTTGCGAGATACTGGGATTCCTCTTGCCTATGCGAACAGGGACTGATGTTGCTACACGCGCTATAAGTCGAATCACAGCGTGGAATACACCATTATTAATATTAGTTATTTTCAAAAGAACACACGCATAAAAAACTACTCGAGTAATCAACGTTTTCTAAGTTTATCTTCTACTACAAATCATCGATCAGTTCTCATAATAAGAAATAAACGTCAGGCACTGGCTTGACAAGTTCATGCTATGTAATTTTGGTATGTTGTTTGGTGAGTCAAAAAGTTTTCGAGTTTGCTGCACTGTAAAATCTTGAACTACCCGCAAATTGCAACGAACCAGGTCTCATTTTATAGTAAAAAGGCGTATTTAGATATGAAAATTTATTTCAATAAAATCGGTCATATCGTCTTAAAGTTACGGCAGATTTTACAGTAGAAACCCGCATAAAGGAACCTAGTTTTATAAGAGCCTTGAGATTCTTCAAAAAGGAACACCTAAGAGGCTGAAATTGCTAAAGGTTCTTATATAATAGTTTAAAAGATGGTACATTACTTTAAAACTGCAAAATCTTTCATAACAAAAATTTGATTAAAAAGAAATAAATAAAAAAACTATCCAAATGACAGAAGGAATGCATTGGCATAACGTTATGACTTTAAAACGGTATAACTTTAAAACGATACGACGGATTTTAGCGGAATAAACTTGCACATTTAAATTAACTTTTCCACTTAAACTCGTCTATATTTCACCAAAAATTAGTGCATAATTTAAAATTAAGCAGTTCCACAAACACCGATACAACTTTCTGACTCACCCCCTAACTTGAGATCAGAATCCATTAGGATCATGAAAAGACTGCCACTGATCCAAGCTTCTACTGATGGGGGGGCTGTTGACAGGCTAAGTTTCTACAAAAAACTACAAGGATTAATCTTGGCCAATGTAATGTCAGGCAGGGGTCCACTCTATGAATCTTGTAGTGTCTTCTTCACTTGAGGAAATCTTCTGTTACCGCAAGAAGGCCAGTTGAGCTTTATTCACTATTAGATCATCAACGTAAAATAACATCAACGCTACAACAGACTACATTTGATGTTAATGTAATCTAAATTACACCACACATAATGTTCAAAGAAATATACCTTGCAAGAAGATCACTGATTCTTTAACCCACGCCGTTTCTTTTTCTGGATCTCTNATGACAGAAGGAATGCATTGGCATAACGTTATGACTTTAAAACGGTATAACTTTAAAACGATACGACGGATTTTAGCGGAATAAACTTGCACATTCAAATTAACTTTTCCACTTAAACTAGTCTATATTTCACCAAAAATTAGTGCATAATTTAAAATTAAGCAGTTCCACAAACACCGATACAACTTTCTGACTCACCCCCTAACTTGAGATCAGAATCCATTAGGATCATGAAAAGACTGCCACTGATCCAAGCTTCTACTGATGGGGGGGGGGGGGCTGTTGACAGGCTAAGCTTCTACAAAAAACTACAAGGATTAATCTTGGCCAATGTAATGTCAGGCAGGGGTCCACTCTATGAATCTTGTAATGTCTTCTTCACTTGAGGAAATCTTCTGTTACCGCAAGAAGGCCAGTTGAGCTTTATTCACTATTAGATCATCAACGTAAAAGAACATCAACGCTACAACAGACTACATTTGATGTTAATGTAATCTAAATTACACCACATATAATGTTCAAAGAAATATACCTTGCAAGAAGATCACTGATTCTTTAACCCACGCCGTTTCTTTTTCTGGATCTCTGAAGACAAAATACATACCATCGTGAATACACAAGGTTCCTCTAGGGATCTAAGTGCTGGCAAGCTTTGATGTGGAGCGACGACAAGACATTTAATGACGACATTCTGACAGCACAACTTTCTTTGTGTAGACCATTCCGCAGTCGAATGCGCTGTTCGCGTTGCATCTTGGTATCGAATGGGGCTTCAAATTCGAAATTCTCATGCGATCCCGAGATGCAACGCGAACAGCGCCTTCGCTTTCGACTGCGGAATAGTGTATTTGAAACAAATTCGAAAAAGCACAGGCTTGATTTTCCGGTAATAATGGTTAGCATGGGTGGTGCCAAATTCATGATTATGGTTGCCGAAAAAACGAAACTTATCGAGTAGGGTTATAATAATACGGGGTACTCTTAAAAACATATGCAGCTTTAAATTTGATATAGTAAAAGGGCAACAGGATGAACGCCAATTATGAAACCTGAGCTTATCCTCAGAGTTTTGGGCGCAAACCTGACGAAAATCGGTTGGGGAAATCAAGGAACGCTTTGCTGCTGGATGAACGCATAGTTTTTGGGACACATGGAACATATGTTCTAGAGCGTCAAAGAAACGTTTTATTGTGCTGTTGCTATCGGGAAAGTCGCCTAATCTTCGCTACACATAAAACCTGCCAGCGTTAGCGAGGCTGTCCAATGGGGATTTCAGTGTTACTATAAAAATTAAGATTTTTAACATAAGCTACACTATGAAAGACGTTCGTAATTAAGCGCAACTAATCAACAAGGAATAGGGATAGGTTGTGTACTAAAGCCAGATTTTCGTAAAGGGGAGGGGGAATGAATTTTAGCATCTACATAAGGAAAGGGTAGGGGGTGAAATTTTCGACGTTTTCCTCAATATAAAAATGTATTGTACCGAGGAAGGAGGGTTCTGAAAATTCAAAGAATTACGTATGTACTAAATGGGTCGCTCCAACAAGTGAGGTTGAGTCATTGCTTCCTTCTACCATTTTCTTAGATCGGGAATTTGCGAGACTATGAATTTGCTGGACTGTTGCTGGGACTTTTAGACTATATAGACAGTAGTGCAGATAGACAGGCGACAATCACAAGGCTACTGTTAACATGGGCAGATCTTGTAATAACATCACTCGTTGATCTTGGTTGATAGGCTAGTAAAAAGAGATTAGCAATGGCAATCTAAGCCGATTTTTACAGTCGATTAATCAGGAAGCAAACATAAATAAAGGAAGCTTGAAAAGATGTCCCGAAGCCTGCATAGCTAACTCGCACCTTGTGCATGCGAAAAGAGGTTCTAAGAGAAGACAGGAGTAATATCGAGAGAAGGATAGATCCTCAAGTCTTGCTTCGGGAGTTTCGTGTATCTAGTTCTCTAATCTAAAAGTTGAACAGTAACATTGCAATCTTTCTTCTATCTTATATTTTGTGTAATCTAAACAATACTCCNATCACTCGTTGATCTTGGTTGATAGGCTAGTAAAAAGAGATTAGCAATGGCAATCTAAGCCGATTTTTACAGTCGATTAATCAAGAAGCAAACATAAATAAAGGAAGCTTGAAAAGATGTCCCGAAGCCTGCGTAGCTAACTCGCACCTTGTGCATGCGAAAAGAGGTTCTAAGAGAAGACAGGAGTAATATCGAGAGAAGGATAGATCCTGAAGTCTTGCTTCGGGAGTTTCGTGTATCTAGTTCTCTAATCTAAAAGTTGAACAGTAACATTGCAATCTTTCTTCTATCTTATATTTTGTGTAATTTAAACAATACTCCGCACTTCGCTTCTGAATTAGATAAATATAAGACAGTAGATCTATCCTTCTTCTTTTGATATATACTCAGTTCTTTTGATATATACTGATATATACTCAGTAAGGCAGTAGATCTATCCTTCTTTTGGTATATACGCAGTTCTTCTCTATACAACCCCTATTCCATGCACAACAAGGAAGTTGGCCACCAAGGCTTAGGGACATAATTGTGGCTCGCTATATTTAGACGTGCAGATGAACAATCGGCCATAAAATCCCTTTGTTAACAAGCTAATCGCTAATCGCTTTGTACTGGGAGTCAATCAAAAGCAACGACTGGTATTGCTACAAAATCTCACCTTCTTGCAACTGGTAGGATTAGAAAAATCTAGGAATTGGAGGTAAAAGTTCGATCCTGGAAATCAGAACTTGATCCTATGAATAATACTTTTGATAAACATTTTGCAACTATGATTCTTGAAGAATTAAACCAAAACTTTTTCGACCAGGAAATATTTGAGAATAAACTTTTCTGAAGCATCTTATTTACGAATTGGCTATGGACACAACCCAGATTAAATTAAAAGAACCTACAGTCAAACTCGCATAAGTCGGACTCTCGTAAGTCGGACATTCGCATAAGGTCGGACAAATATGGACATACAGGTATGTTTAGGTCTAAACGTCCATCAGCATCTTTCTTATGAAATTACTTCCCATAAGTCGGATTTCGTGCAAGTCGGATAGTTTCCCTGGTCCGAAGCGATCCGACTTATGCGAGTTTGACTGTACCACTGAAAATGGCTCCTGCAACCAACTGCGGAATAATCAACAGTAACGAACTACATAAAGTTAGATTTTAGAAAGCTATCTTACTGATATACTTGGATATATAAGTACCTTAAGACTAGAATGGACAGCCACGCTCGAAAGTAAGACTTAACGTGGGGGATTAGTAGGGAACTTTCTAACAAAATAAATTTAAGTAATCATACAATACATAGTGTGTGTTTATGTATACTTGTGAATGACAACAGAGGGTTCACTACGAAAAAATGTCCACAAAGAAAGCATCAAAATATTAAATTCCACGTTCGTTAAGCCTTCCACCACATACAAATAAGTTCAGCAGCTAAACTTAGGCGGAGAACGTCTTGCCGACAGTATGGTACGACGAACGTTTAGGTGCTTAAAGTACCTACATTACGAGAGTTTTAAGGTCCAAATGCCGCTCCAACATCTCAAGACTGGCTATAGCCTTACAACGTGATTCCTTGTATTCGTTCAATATTTTTAATCTGATTTTTTTATATAACCATCCAATTCAATGAGCGCTACTGAGACTTATGTAATGAGTCTAGATTGGCTATACATCGTTTGGCTGTGGAGAATACTTTCTTTGTGTTATGAAACACAGACAAAGCTATCATGACTGCAGTAAGTTAAATACAGAATTGCAAAAGAAAGGGGCTACTTTACATAATCAAGAACTTCAGATATCGGTCATCCTACACAGTATTATTGGACACGAAACTTCAAGTTGGCTGAGATACCGGTTGTATCCGGATGACATCTGGATACATGCTGATGGGCCGTTTGGGGACTATATGTGGGGTATTTAGCTCTACGTTTAGTGATACAAATACGGGGCCTTTAATTCGACATTATCAACATCCTGGGATTTGCAAGGTGCCATTTAAACGGGAATAGGTCAATTCTGTTCTCATATAATGGCACTTTAGGTATTATGCTATGAGCGAGCGGTTACCTGGGTTGTAGAACCTCGAAAATAACCTCATATTAGCCTATAAAATAACCTCGGAATTAAACAAATAAAATCTGGAACCCAGGGTAATGAACGGGGANCCGGATGACATCTGGATACATGCTGATGGGCCGTTTGGGGACTATATGTGGGGTATTTAGCTCTACGTTTAGTGATACAAATACGGGGCCTTTAATTCGACATTATCAACATCCTGGGATTTGCAAGGTGCCATTTAAACGGGAATAGGTCAATTCTGTTCTCATATAATGGCACTTTAGGTATTATGCTATGAGCGAGCGGTTACCTGGGTTGTAGAACCTCGAAAATAACCTCATATTAGCCTATAAAATAACCTCGGAATTAAACAAATAAAATCTGGAACCCAGGGTAATGAACGGGGAAGAAACTGAACAGCGCTATCATAACCAAACTCTTAAATTCTCGCCCTTAAAATTCAACATGAAAAACCTTGAACCACCCTTTATGACAAATACAAATCCTTGCAAAGAGGAAACATGTCAAACAGCAAAAATTGTGGACTTGCCCAAGTTGTCTTGGAAGAAAGGAAAGGACGACTTGTTCCTAACAGCTCACAGCTGGATAACCGGACGATTTTCGGTCCGGCAGGCGGCTTTTCTACTCTGGATTTTGATCAATAGTAATGAAGATTCCGAATTGTGGTTGTGGTTGGATCCTTTTACAAACATCCGGTCACGTGCAGTCACATAAGTCTCATGAATAATTAATGAGGAGCTGTTCGGAGCAAATCGTACTTTCTGTTTCTTTCACGACTTGTCCACAAAAACCGTTACTCGATAAATTACCTAATTTACACAACAGGATAATGGCGACCATTTTCCTCACAACTGCGTTTTTGTGCTGAAAAAGTATCTATTTTTTGGTATAAAATATGCTATCTTTGATCTTCTTGATTTTGACAATTTGCGATAAAAGATTCTTTCGATCTACCAATTTTTAATAAACCTCGTACATAACAGTGACATTTTTCAATAGATGATTGCGTTAAAGATGTCGTCAGGGAATTTTTACCGTGATCCTTTGCGTTCCATCATAAATCTACCAATGAAATCAATCGAAATTCTTTCAGTCGCTAAGAATCATGGTAAAAAGTTTCCCGACGCAATATCTAGCGCAATCGTCTATTGAAAAAGAGTACTGTTATGTACGAAATATATCCTAATTATTAAAAAGCTCGGAAGTGAGAAGGCCTTAAAGGGAATCTAAGAATATATAAGCCTTTGGTAAAAATAGCCGTGCAAAGACAATGGGCTGTGACACGTGCCGAACCATATTTGGATAGCTGATCTATGTCAACAGGAAATACTGACATCTGATAGGCTAGAATTTGACTTCAAATGGCTTCAGCCACTTTTATGTGCTTACATTCCCTTTAATTATACGCTGAAATTATTTGAGCAAGACTTAGAATACTGTATAAAGGATTTTACTGGGATATGTAAACAACTCAGCTGGAAAGTATGCATAAAGCTGGTATAAAATGGCTTAAAAGCTGGTCTTGTCTTAACCTGTTTTTAATAGGTTAATGTCTATAAATAATACAGTTACTCATAAGATGGGATAACGGATAAATAACAGCGAATATCTTAATCATATTTCCTTGCATAAATCAGCTACTTTATGTTCTACGTTGAGATTTTATCACCAAAAACAACCAATCAAAAATGTTGGTAGATTTGCAAAACAAAAGAGAAAAATTTATTAATTGCAAATTGTAAATTGCAATTTGAACCATTGATTTATCAGTAGGAGAATACAGTTGAATCTAGCCTGCGTCACAGACCATAACCAGAGGGAGTCTGTGACGCAGGCTAAGTTGAATCCTGCTATAACGTTTGTGATTTGGTTCATTCTTGCAATTCTATGCTGGCAACCGCGTCTTTTTGGAGCGAGACTGCGTTTACTATACAAAACCATGCATTCAGCAGGTTCTAAGAAAAATCCCATGAACGGAAAAGGGCGATACTTAGCCAAGCTGACTGCAGTCTTCCGAAATTTGTTTAAAAAAGTGTAAAAAAGTTGTTTCATTTCACCTCTCCTACAACAGATAGCTAAATTGTTGATAACCGGTGAAAACCTCATGAGGCAGTGCTCGTAAATTTAGGTTCCTATAACTAGAATCTATGATTAAATCTCTAGATTTGGTACTATTCATCAAAAATTGACTCTGCCTTATACCTATGAAACTCGGTCTCTAAATATATACCATATATAAGTGGAAAAAGGACTTTTGTCATCTTAACAGTACAAGATATCTAGAGAGAACAACAAATCCTAGGTACGAGACACTACATTACGAACATAAAATTTACTTGGACACACAGAAACAGCACAACTAACAACGTACCTCATTGAACACAAAGTTATGGATTTTGCAAACCAAATATTCTACATTGATCTTAAATTATAAAAATAGAGTGCACTTCTTAATGCCTTAAAGACAGCTACAAGACGAAGAAAAATCTATATTTAAGACTTTGTTAAATAAGAAGGTATATTGCATATGAAAGTGGCAGCATTTAAATATAACAAAATTCAAAACCTAAAAGATTTCACTGCCGTAAACTGCAAGGATAATTCCTCTTCAATGAACTTATTACTGCTTTACAATATTCATAACAACTGCAGATCTTGAAAGGAACTGCCGTGCCAAAATAAACGATTTCGTTTGATAACACCGACGACGGCTTGGCTGTATTTTGAAAGATTAGGTTTATCGTTATCAACTTAAAGAGTAAAGAGCGACTATAACAAGGCATTTGACAGCTAATAGCCAATCCAAACAAGTCTTTTGCAAAGCTTTCTTTACTGCACTGCATTGCACATTTTGTCCTATTTTTATGTAAAACTCGAGGTTATGGAAACTGTTGCAGCCTAAATATGGCTAGTTAAAAACGTGGTATCATGTTATTTTTCATACAACATGAGGTAAAAATATCGAATGTTGATATGGTTTGGGAAGGGATATGACATAGTAAGCAAACCAGATATATTTAAACTATCATAAAGTAATCGAGACTTGAACGATTTTAAACTCGACTTGAGCATATGTACGTATTTCGTATGTAAAATATTTCTTACACTGATGGCTAATAACGTTTAAATGAGGGATAACTTTTGAACTTTTCTAGGAGGCCCGTCGTGTTATATTTACCTTGGAAAAATAATGTTTTCAATCTGCTGTCCCCAAATGACGAAATGAAAACGTTCTAAGAACAAGTACAATGCACCTTATACCTCAAACTGGGATATGAAACAAAAAAGCGACCCAGACACTAAGATGGTAATGACTGGTGATTTTCAACCTTTATGAAAAATACAACAACCATATATAAAAACTACTCTGTATTGAAATGCACTCTGTATCAAATAATACCTTTGTGGCTCAGATGTCTACATTTAGAACATGCAGACAGAGCCACTCACAAATACATGCAACAGTTTAGGAAATCTTTTAAAACGTTGAGGACGCCAATGTCCCCTTACTTTCTAAAGAAGAAATAAATATTTTATGAAAACTTTCTAATACAGCTTAGATAAACAGAAAAGACTTAAGTTGGCGATATTCAAGAGCCTTCAGATATCTATAAGATGTGTCATTTCTACCTAAGTTTTAGATGGTGCCATATACGAGCAGTAGTAGTTCCCCTTTTAAGTACGTAAATTCACGACACTGATTCCAGGAAAAACGGATCAGTCTTCATGTAAAAATGGCACTGATTAGGTTTATCTCTGCACGTTTTGTCACGTCTTGTTGATAACTTTAACCGACAAATGCACGAAATTGAAGGTATGATGCCTTTTCTTTTAGCGAGAGAGGGGTGTGATAATGAAATAAAAATTACAGTCATGATATGAAGCTAATGGAATAACTAATGTTTCATTTTATTAAGTTGACTTCTTATTTATATCCAGCCATGCCTTGGAGCAAATAACAGTTCCGGGGTATGAATGCATAATTAGTTCAGTTTGATACGGGCTTTAGTCAAATAAATCCTGTCATAGTCACAAAATATAACATCGCACGAAACAGATGACATTGTTATAGCCAGGGCTAAACTTTTGCCGAGTTTTACGATGGTTAACAATACTACATACTCGCATGAAAGAACCTGGATTCTTATCAATTTGGCCAAAAAGCCTCTGCTTTATTTTGCATCAAATATTAATGTAGAATTGTGACTTTCTCATTCAGCGATACATCTTTTTACATAATATAGACTTTCATACAAACATTATTTGCATACATTAAGAAGCTACATAGTTTCTTGTAAAAGGTTTCAATTTTCGAAATTTTTGGGAAAAACTCTCCCAACCTTTTTCAGGATTTTACCTAATTATTCAGTTAGTTTGATAACCCATTTTCTCCACTCTCCAAACTTGGCGTAACAGTTAACAACGTTAATTCACAGCAATTTTGATTGCCACATAGAAAGTGCGAAATACACACACTCGACCAATTGGAGTCTAAAAGTACCACAACACATAACGAACAACTGTACAGAAACGATCTGAATAAACTAGAATATTACCCATACATACAATACCCAACCGTCAAACAAATCTGTTTGTAGAATGGAGCTACGATTTCAAACCTCGTTTGACTTGATTGCGCTTTGGTCATTAAAACACTTGTGAGTTCTGTAAATGTATTACTAGTTCGATAGATGTTCTACCATAAAAGCTCTATTTAGCCCCCCCCCCTTCTCTATTAAGCCCTTCCCTTCTGAGTCAAAATTATAAATAAGCCCCCCTCTCTATTAAGCCCCCCACTTATATCAAATGCGAGACGATAACGAAGATTTTCCGTTTACCAGATAAAACAAGTTTGGATGTAAATTTTGATATGGTTTGGGATTAAAACTGCGTTGAATTTATGTATTTGACTTGTAAAAGTGTATGTTGACTCCGCAAACTATGAAGTAAAAGACCTAAAAGCAATCGTTTGTAGCCTTGCCATCTGACTTTTGTGAATAAGCCCCCCCTTCTGGAGTCTCCGAAATTAAATAAGCCCCCCCCCTCCGGGGCTTAATAGAGTTTTTACGGTATGTGTGTTTTGGAGTACAAAAGAATATAAGCATTGGCTTCAAATTTTAAAAAGCCAGTGTAAATGGCTATTACATCTTTCTTTAGATTGAATTGTTTGAAAGAAACTTTAGATATTTTACTGTCATTCTACCGTCGATTTTTTAATTTTGAATTTACAGCGTTTTATATATTTGAACATCTTGGAGATCGTAACGTTATTAAAAAAGACCTAAATCGTAAACCTGAAGAGCGACAGACGTCTGCTTGCCACTATATTATAGCCCTTCATAAAACGTGGTTTTCTTGAAACTCTACCATTTTTCCTTAATTAATTTAGAAAGTACAATGGTTTTAATTTATTTCAACTTTGCTTGAATTCTATTTATAAAAAGAAAAACGCTGTATTTTGGAAATAGCCAAGATACATACAAAGAAAGTCGCTGGTAGAGTTAAAAGGAAATGGCCGAAAGATTCTTTCAAGCCATTTAATCCAAAGAAAGGGTTACTAATCATTTACACTAGCTTTTTTTACTTATTTGAAGCCTATGCTTATATTCTCTTGTACTCCAAAACACAAATAGAACATCCATCGAACTAGTAAAACATCTATAGAACTCACAAGTGTTTTAATGACCATTAGCAAATTTGCGAGAATGCATCCAAACTTAAGGACTTCATCCTTGTTGTTTGCTCTGCACTTTTAGTAAGCTGTGATGAAAATCAAGACAAAGATTTCAGGTTTTCGTGATTTTGGCACACCTTAGCAGCTGGGATTAAATTGAAACATGCTAAAAACATCAAATTGCTGCATCTCGAAAAAAATAGCTTCCATGCTTCGGAATCATATTTGCTCCGCCAAATTTGCAGAATTCCATACAATTATTCCATTAGGATACAACTTCGTAAGTTTCATATCCACCTTAAATAATTTTCACATTTTGGTTCATGCGTTTTATCTTCTAACAACTTTAAGAATTAAATTCATGAGGCTTCTCTCCGGGTTTCCTATAAAATAGCAACAAGCCACGACAAGTTGTACGTTCGATTTTTGCCATCAAAATTGAGTTTTGTATGAAGGAGCTTTGAAAATCTAGAGTAATACCCCCATTCACACTTGCAAGTTAAACCAGCTTAAACTAAACCAGGTTATCAAATGGGGCCTTCTAATTGGTCAATCCAACGAATCGAACACATTTGATTGGTTGAAATGTAACCTGGGTTACACTCCGAAAGGAGAGTAGCTGAAGTGAAAACTGAATCTGCAAAAAAGAATTATAAACATGAAGATTGGAGTATCAATCGTTTGACCGCTGAACTTGGCACCTTTAAACACACAAAATGAATAATCTTGGGCAACATAAAATTCTTGCACCATTTATGCACGCTGGAGATGCCCAAATGTTTCTACTAAAAGGCACAGAATTGTCAAAATGTATCTGGTCCTGCCCGAAAGTCAAACAGTATACAGTCTAGAGTCACGAAATATGATATTTACAGCTTTTGAGTTTTACCAATTCGTAACAAAACATAAGTTTACCGCTATGCTTTCAGGACAGGAGCTATTCAATTTACTTCGAGAAGACTATTTCCTAATAGGATGATCCATTACGTGACATGGAATACAGAAAAAACAAGATTTTATGCCAATCCGAATCGGATAATAACTACCATCACATTAGAAAATAATTGGCAACTACTTACGAGAACCTCCAACGGTAATCAGAACACCTAATCATATAAAATCTGCAGATGAGATCAAAATTCGTGTACTTTCAAAACAGGGAAGATAAGAAGAGCATAGACTTTGTACTTGAACCCTGTTTCTCTGTTGTCTTACCTGTCTTACCCTGTTGTTATGTTGTGGATAGCACCAACAATGAGGTAGATGCAAGATTTGAAGTAAGTTGGAATGGAATAAATACCTTGCTCAAGCACTTAAACAAACTCTACCGTAACTTCGTTGTCGTCAACCATAGTCCTAAGATAGAAGACAAGATTTATTCCAATGTGATCAAAAAAGTATACAAATGAAGCTGTACAATATATATAGTGTACCGTTGAAGAGGGCCTAACTACTCGAAGAAAACAGGCAACTGCTTGGTCTTTTGCGCTTTTTTATTTTCTTTCAGTATTGTAGACATTCATAGACTGTGGTTTTCTTGAGAACTATTCTATGTTTCCTCAAAAAGTTCAGAAATTACGATGGTTTTAAGTTTTTTCAAAATGTTCTTGAATTCTTAAAAATGAAGAAAAATACTATAATTCAGTAACTATTGAATATTTCTGAAAATTCCTACGATTGAAATATAGCAAAGTAGCTAAAGCTTCTTTCAAGCTATTCCGTTCAAAGAAATAGGTCACAGAACTTTACACCGACCGTTTTATAGATTTGGAACCTATGCTACCAGATAGCCAGACATCTTTGAAAAACTGGCTCCTTATTGCGGGTTCTTGCCGTATCATATAAGCAATGATGGAATTATCCCATTAATGATGCAGCAGCAATCTCCCTTTGTTGATGAATAGCTAAAGCTGCGACCGTATAACTTTTTTGCACAACAAATTTACCTGTTGAACTTTCTTTTACAAGCCATGGCATTATCAGGCTTAACATATGTTACCAGTGCCTTGTGGCGAGACCTTGAGATTTTCAGCAACTAAAAAGATAAAAACGAAGTAAGATGAATTCTGAGAGGCATATCAAGTTTCCGAGAAACTTTTTGTAAAATAAACCTCTAAATGAGGCCTAACTAGACTCTATACATGTCGTAGTTTCGCTCTTTTGATTGAACTGATACCGCTACAACTACTGCCTCGCTGCGGCGACAACAACAACAGCAATTCAATTCAATGAGATAAGCGAAATTTGAGGGCCTTTGTAGAATAAGGCCCAATGGCAGGCTATATTCCCGTTCCTGCAATATTGTAGAGGGTGCTAAGTAGTGTTTGAAGCAATTGTACCTTAAAGGCTCATATTCAACCAGCAGCCTTTGCGCGTACATTTCTATAGAGGAAGCCATTTTGGTAGACCACAAAAATCTTCACTTTCATAAAAAAAGGCACGCAAAGGACCATGGTTGGATAAGAGCCTTTAATAATTATAAATTAACGATATCAAAAAGCTCATAACAATATGTTTGAGTATCTAAAGTCTATCTCAAATTAGATGTCCCGTAAGATTTGCGATAACGCAAAAGTACTCATGCAAAACGTTTTAATTATTTTTATTCGCGGACATTTTCACGTGACATCTAATTTGAGACAGAGTTTAATGCTTTGTAACAACCTTTGATATTCGAAAGTGGTAGTTCTCATATGGGGATTTTTACTGTATTAAACAGATCTTTGCAGAACAAATTTTCATTGAAATTTTTCAGTAAATTTCAAAAATCTCACCTCGATCTTTCCAATCTCTGCCATCAATGTTTTCAATTTTCGCTCCGTCGTAGCGTTCGAAAGATTTGATATCATGACCCTATTCCTGTCTGCTCCACTCCTACTATCTGCTTTCGTTTGTAGTTCACTACTTTTCCGTGAATCTCTCCTTTGTCGCCTCTGTGAGGATTCTGGACTTGTTGTTGTTCGCTGTTAGGAAATCAATTATTGATATCATCATCTTAAACTATTCTTTATTAATAATCTTAATGAAAGTAAGCCTGTCTTAAAAAAAAGATGTCAGGTGAGACCTTCGATAACACGAAATCACTCACTTGAAATCAATTACTTTTTTAAGTGGACTTATACGCCTGGCATCTGTTTCAAGACTGAATATTGCAAACAAAACGCACAATCTTTGGAAAGTAAGGCCGTATCATTGCCACTAATTTTTCTTCCACTTCTGTATTCTACAAACGTCGCAAAGATTGAAAACAAATTATTTTTGTCATCTCTGCAAAAAAACAAAATTTCGCAAAATTCGCACAGATTCTCGCTTTCAAGTGAGATCAATATTCGCATCAATCATACAGCGGTTTCATATAAATTATACTGTCATATCAAGAGTGCCTACCTTGTATGAATTGGGTTTATTTGCAGTCCTGATTTCGTGACACAGTACAGAGAGCAACTGCTATTCTGTTGTTCTTTAATCCGAACCGGACGACGTAAAATGACGTAAGAATAATTTTGTGGCTTCAAATTTAGATATTGATGTAATGGTAGGCGCCCTTGGTCATATCAAGGAGTCTTGCCACATCAAGAAACACATGCATCAAAGTGATTCATTTCGACCAAAGCATTTTGTATGTACCGGGTGTCCCAAAAAAAAGTATACAGATTTGGTCAACCTTAACGACCAGAATTAAGCATGAATCAATCCGAAACCATTTTTAAAACATTACTTGATAGTTAACTTGAACACAGATACCTTGTTTGTTGACATTGGTGCTTTGAGAGTAGAGATATAAATCTTCAAAGGACAAATTTGCCACCACCTCCCAACCAGAGCTTTGGAATTTTGGCCTAAGCAATATCCACAATTTGTTTCACTTAAAATGAATAAAGTTTACTTTGGAGCTCTCTTGATGATAAGCGTCACGTAAATTATACTTTGTGAAACGTATTTGTTGTGCAGTTTTTAATTTTTCTCCTCCTGGTTCAAGTTTTTCCAAGTCTACTGTTGACTTATTCGCTGTGCTTTAAGAATTTGCTTAGGCCAAAACGCCAAAGCTCTGGTTGGGAGGTGGAGGCAAATTTGTCCTTTGAAGATTTATATCTCTACTCTCAAAACACCAATGTCAACAAACAAGGTATCTATGTTCAAGTTAACTACCGAGTAATGTTTTAAAAATGATCTCGGATTGATTCATGCTAAATTCTGATAGTTAGGGTTGACCAAATCTGTATACTTTTTTTTGGGACACCCGGTATAAAGTCTTCATTTTTCAGCAGACTTCAGAGATGAATTGACAGAGAAAATGCTCCTTAAATAAGCCTCATGAAATGCAACAATTGACGTGGATACCTACCCTGGATGCGATGGCCCTTGCCTCTTCTTCTTGCTCAACTTCCCGGTCACGATCACCTTTTCTTCTCTTGGCTGGCACGTCTTTATCTGCCTCTCTGTCTCGATCTGTTCGCCTGTCGTAGTCCCTCTTCTCCTTCATTCCTCTACTGTCCCTGGTATTCCTCTGGTCTCTTGAATAATCCCTTGGCTCACGCTGCTCTCTGGGCTCACGCTGATCTCTCGGTTCTCGCTGATCTCTCGGTTCTCGCTGATCTCTCGGTTCTCTTCGATCCCGAGTCTCTCTTGCATCTCTTTGGTCCCTTGGTTCCCTTTGCTCCCTCGGTGTGCGTTGATCTTTTACTTCACGCGGCTCTCTTGCATCTCTCTGCTCTCTTGGTTCCCTGCGATCCCTAGACGCAGCATTACGTGATCTGTGACGAGTGTCATCACGGGACTGCTGATTATCACGTGTTCTCCCGCGTGATCTATCTTCCCTGGTTCGTTCCCGGCCTCTGTTATCAGTATGTGAATCTCTCTCTTTGTACCCAGACTTATCCCTTGGTGTTTGCCTATCTCTAGATCTATCAGCTGACGCATTTCCCGCCGGTGGTCGTGGCTGTCTGTATCTTTCTGCTTCTTGGGGAGTTCTTGCTACTCTTTGAACAGCTTCCTTACTAGCATCTGGTGAAAACGACTTGGACCGTGATCTTGAGCGTGATGCCCAAGAACGAGATGGTGACCTCGAGGCAGAGCGTGATCCAGACCTCGAGGCTGACCTTGAGGCTGATCTGGAACGGGATCGAGATTGTGAACGTGTCCAGGACCGTGACCGGGATCTCGAATTGGACCTTGATCGGCTACTGTAAGGGCTTCCACTGTCATCACTATAGCGTCGCCTCTTATCTTTATGCAAGGCAGAAGTCGTCTATAAAGAAATCAAGAGTGACCAATCAATGAATCAAACATCATTATGAACCATTGCAGAATAGTGCAAGGCCTTAATTAGCAATCATAGCCAACTTTAAATGAAATAATTAATAATAATTATTATAGTAATAATAATAATAATAATAATTATTATTATTATTATTAGAACACAACAAAATGCCGCAATTGTATTAATTATCATTTTCGGAGGTATTATGTTCTAAGATAAGTTAATTGTAAATATAGTATTATCCTGTAATTTTTTAGTTGTAAACAACCTTATTTTCTTAAATTCTCGGCTGCCCTGTAAAGTTTTTATACTGATGAAGATTTTAATTGAAACATTTACAAGTTAAACAGTCGTGTTTCTATATTGACTTTTCTGTTTTGTTTGAAAAGATGGTTTGGTTTTTATATAACANATTATTATTATTATTATTATTATTAGAATACAACAAAATGCCGCAATTGTATTAATTATCATTTTCGGAGGTATTATGTTCTAAGATAAGTTAATTGTAAATATAGTATTATCCTGTAATTTTTTAGTTGTAAACAACCTTATTTTCTTAAATTCTCGGCTGCCCTGTAAAGTTTTTATACTGATGAAGATTTTAATTGAAACATTTACAAGTTAAACAGTCGTGTTTCTATATTGATTTTTCTGTTTTGTTTGAAAAGATGGTTTGGTTTTTATATAACAATAACAATAACAATAACAATAACAATAACAATAACAATAACAATAACAATAACAATAACAAGAATAATGATGATAATAAAGGCATTGCCAAACTACCGTTGAACCTCGACAACTCGAGCTACTTAATAATTGGAGCAATTCAACATTTCCTTTTTTACTCCGTAACTGTGGTTAACTCGAACCCCCCTCGTTAATTGGAGCAATTTTCCCCTCTCCTTGTCTTACCGAGGCTCAACGGTAGCTATAACTACAGCTTTACTCTTGCACAGAAATTCGTAGTGAAGAATATCAGCTAGCACTGGCTACGTCTTACCCATTTGTCGTGCTAGCTAATATTTTTCATCGTGTATCTGGCAAGATTTACGTGTTACTTTCACTAATAAGAGAAGACATCAAAGTGCTAGCAAGCTGATGATGTGTTAAAATGGTGCAATACGATAATCAGACATCAGTCCCTTCACTGAATGGTTGTCTAGATATAATTAGCAAGATATCGATCACGAGAAATAATTTCCCCTTCATATACAGTCAGGTTTTCTCTCTAAAGCACATTTGCAAAACATGAAAAAGCCCCACCAGCTGACTAATTGCAGTAGGAAATTCCAAAAAATTATGTTCTGTTAACGGATCCAGGCCATATTAGAAGAGCGATTGCCTTCAAAGGTTTGTGGAAAGAAGCATTCGAATGTAGCACGTTAGGCAGCATGAAGCAACAATGCTTTTACTTGGCTTGAACGTTGGTCAGCAAAAGTATCATATCATTTGGGAATCAGCATTGATTTGTTGACCATTACTAGCTGATGTTTAATTTCTCGAAAACATCTAATAGTCTAACTAGACGAAAATTTCATTGGCAGGAAAGTCAACATATGGTGAATTAAAGTTAAAATAAACAAAAACATACCGCCTTTTGCACTTGTTTTTGCCTACTTGGATCTTGCTGTTGTTGCTGTCTCATCATCTGTGCCTCATACATTTTCCTTTGTTGCTGTTGTTGTTGCTGTTGCTGCTGAGCAGCGGCTGCAGCAGCTGCAGTGGCAATGAGATCATTTCCTTGCCCTGGATAACCAGGTCTAATATGCATACTATTAGGCACCATGTGTCCAGGATAGGCCATTCTTTGCTGTACCCCTGCCGCTCCAAGTTGCTGGACTCCTGCAGCAGGGCGGACAGCGCCGGCCTGGGCAGCTGAAGCCATCTGTGCAGCTTGTAAAGCATTTTGCTGAGCACTCGCTACATTTGCCGGGGCCACTAGCTGCCCAGCTGCATTCTGTTGCACTACTACCTGTCCATTAGGTCCACGTACCATCTGGAGCTGACCAGCTTGCAATTGTGCTCCTGGTCTTTGAATAACTGTTTGGTTGGGAAGCCTTTGAGCAGTGATACCCTGAGCTGCTTGTGCTTGCTGCTGTCTTTGTTGTTGTAGTTGTTGCAATTGAAGCAATTGCATTTGCTGCGCAGCTTGAAGTTGTTGTTGTTGCTGAAGTTGTTGTTGTTGTTGGAGTTGCTGTTGTTGTTGGATCTGCTGAAGTTGTTGTTGTTGCATCTGCTGCTGTTGCATTTGCTGTTGTTGTAATTGTTGCATTTGAAGCTAAAAGTAACGCATGACACAATAACAGCCAATCAAAGACAAACAAATACTAGACTCACTACATGTCGTAGTTTCGCTCTTTGACTGAACTGATAACGCTACGACAACAGCCTCGCTGCAGTGACGACAACAACAGCAATTCAATTCAATTCAATGAGCGTAAGTTGAGGGTCTTATGCAGTGAGGCTAAACAAATACGTATCAAACCTCAACTGTATGAACCAGTAATTTAAAAATCAGCACCAGGTTTCAGATATAAAGGGGTCGAATAAGAAATACGAAGTACAAAGCTTAATCTCCAAGATGATACATTCATTTTGAATCTCCGTGAAGTAGTTCCAATAACAACGATCATCAAAAACCGGCCAGATCACAAATCCGAAAATTTCTTTTCCTCTTTTATAAGAAATAATTTCCGACAGTGACGTTAAGTTGCAATTTCATACATCTGTCTGTAATTACTATACTTCCGATGATCTCGAATGTTTTCCTCTTTTAGACACATGCAGTATGCAACCGGTCTTCACACTTTAAAACATAGGGAAAAGCGTTCAGATGACATAAGAAAGATTCCCAATATTTTGAAACAAAAGATTTACTTGAATCCTGAGGAAGAAAATTCCCTTTTCAACCTCAAATTTCAAAATTTTCTCCAACTTCAAACTCTACTCTTTAAAATCATTCGACTAATGTATAAGCAGTGCTCGAAAAACTCTGGCTTCAATTAACTAACTTAAAATAATTGAATCATGAATCTTTTTTTGGTCAATGAAAAAAGTGAAAGCAGAAGAAGGACGTTTTTCAAATCTTCAATTTTGAAGTTAGAGAAAAAACATTTGTTGTCTATTTATCTTGCGTACGATTCAGAATAGGAGGGGTTCTACTTACTCGCGGTCCTCCCGCTACTATTTGGCCACCTTGAACAGGAGCTTGCTGCACCATTCCCGGTTGCCTCACCATGACAGCAGGGCTTGATGCCATTGGCATACCTGGACGTTGCTGTGCTAGAGCTGCTTGCTCTGGTGTTAACTGTGGCCTAGCTCCCATGCCTGGCTGTTGTGGAGTGCCTGCCATTACCATTTGATTTGCTGCCATTCCTGGCATTGGCTGAGAACCTGGCGCCAACGGTCTTTGGAACTGAGCTGCCAATTGAACAAAGATAATCCCTTATAGAACGGCCTTACAAGAATTTAGAATATGGCTCTAATAACAGTGATAATATTAGCTGTCCAAGAGAAGTAGACACGGTTGAAAAACAACAATACTTTGTCATTATACCTTAACTGTACTTTTTGCCGCAATTTTTCAATCATCAAATTAAACTAAAAAGTAATCAATCGTTAATCTCATTTCTTAAAGGGTTTTTATACCGGGTGCAACAAAAAAGCTTTGGCGTTTGAGAATTTGTATTACCCAGACTATTAGATGGACTTGCTACAAGTCTCGCACAGTAATAACATCGCCCGATAACGATAAAGAAGGAACTTCGCTCGACGTTCCTTTTTATCATTATTGGGCGATTTTATCACCGTGCGAGACTTGTAGCAGTTCCATTAGATAGATTGAAACCATACTGTAATTCTTGAATAACAGCCGTGATTTTGCGACTTTTTATCAACATGTAAGTGTTGTACGAGTGTGCATTCCTTTTTGACATTTCAGACCAATTAAGACAAAGAAATCCAATTCATTTTGGACTAAGTAAGACAAAGAAATCCAATTCATTTCAGACCAATTAAGACAAAGAAATTAAATCCCTAATCAAAGTCATATGTGCATTTTTTGCAGTATGCTTCAAAACCATACAGCTCTCAAAACAGCCATACAGTTGAATTCCAAAATAAAGTTTCTACAATGTGAAGCCTCGTTTCTTCAAAGTTATGAGTAGCAAATAGCGCCTTACCTCTCAAATCACCTGGTCTGATCTGACCTCTCACTGCAAAATCGAGATAAAAATATTAATCATACAAACAATGTGAAGAAAGAGTTTTGATAAAAAAACAAAAGAGAAATAACTTTTGTGTTTCTAAGGAATTCGGCTATCATGAAAACTGGATGATCAAATTGGTCCTTTGTTTCTTTTAACTACTATAGATTAAATAGAAGATGATGACCATCATGATGAAATGGACCTACATATAAGAAACAAAATAGTTTATGGTAGCTTAAAGATATTTCTTATGAACAGGGGTATTTCAGAAGCACTTTCTGACCTAATAAAGTTTCTTTAAAATGGTTTCTTAATTGCGGGGCCTTACTGTAATTGATCGGGAACTATATCAGCATTGTTGATTAATGTGGACTTGCCCAAGTCATCTTAACATGTTCCAAAAAAGAAAGGAAAACAAGTCCCCCCGGAGCCAATTGACGATTGACTCCGTAACGTGGTTGTACGCCATTTAAATCGCTTGGATGGCAACATTTCCACAATTTCTGATAGATTCCAAAAACAAATTTTCATGGTAGCGTACGAACTTGTTTGAAGAAACTCAAGGACAGGGCATTGTTTTTGAAATTGTTACTGATTTTCCAGCGGCACCCCCCCCCCCGTATGGTCGTATACCAAGTACCCCTCTGCCCCGGGCATGTTCCCATCAACTTACAGCTGGATAGCCGAAACAATTTTGGTCTGACAGGCGACTTTTTTATTTTATTTTTGACTAATATATTAGTAATGAAGATTTTATAAAATTTTACCATAAACTTTTGCATTTCGATGTACTTACTTTGAGCCATTTGCTGTTGCTGCATTTGCATCCCAGGTTGCATCATTCCTTGTTGTGGTCCGTTTCCCATCATCATCTGATTTGGTCTATTCAAATGCTGGGGGTGCACAACCTGAATCGGGGGGCGCATCTGCATCTGCATTGCAAGCTGTTGTTGTTGCATTGCCCCCATTCCCATATTCTGTCCAGGTCCAAGCATTCGTGGATCCCCAGGCCCTGGTAATCGTTGTTGCATGCCTGGACCTAGGAATGGTCTTTGTCCCATATTGTTGTGTTGCATACCCTGCTGCATACCAAATGGTCGCTGCATTGGAGTATGATGCCTAGGTTGAAAAGCAGGGCGCTGCATTGGCATTTGAGGTCTGAATAACAAATGAGAAAATTGGACTTAGTAATCTTAAGATAAAAAGAGGCGTTGGGAGGGACGTGTCCTCGTTATACAATGAAATAAAGCATACAGCACTGTATTTGATGACATCATCAAATTTTTAAATCGTGAACCAGAAGGGCGACAGACTTTTGCTAGCCACCATATTGTAGACCTTCATAAACTAAGGTTTTCTTGAAGATTGTATCATTTTTCCTCTATTAATTTAGGATTTAAGATGATTTTGATTTTTTCAAAACTTTCCAGGAATTCTTTCAATGAAAAAAAAGCCGCAATTTTGAAGATATTCGAGATGATATCAAAAAATTGCCATAAAAGAATTACGGCAAACTAATCCAAGTTCCTTTCAAGCGATAATAGAATTTACACAACCCTTTTAGAGATTTGGACCCTATGCTGTGGAAAGATTATCAGAGACGTAATACATAGATGGATCAAGGTTGATGGGGAAAATATCAATAACGTTAATAAGATACTTAGAATACAAAGACAGAGTATTTAACTCCTACCTGATGTCTCCAGGCTTGGCTCCCGGTGGAGCTAAAATACAGAAAGAAAGTAAAATATCAACATGATGCTGGCTCAGATTATTATTTATGCATTATGATGAAACAACATAAGAACCGCACTCTTCAAGTAGAAAGTCCCGCTGTTTGTTATTTTGTTTGAGGTGAGTAACACGCCTATTACGCGTCGCCTCTTACAACTAATCAAAGACCATATAGAAAAGATTCTATCAGTTCAGTTCCTCTTTCCGTTAAGCCTAGTTTACGGTCAGTGGGATTTTCCAAGCAGGTGGAATCGTATACAATCAAAATTCACTAGATGATAAACCTCTATTCAACTTTTAGAGCGATATTTTCTCTTGTAGCCAAGAGTGACATTCCGTCTGCTCAGAAAATTGCACCAACTGGAAACTAGCTTCATGTTAGACTTGTGTGTGCCTAAAAATTTTGGCCAACAGTCATATTTCCTCCAGTACCTTTCCTGAGGTCTTACGAGCTGTGAACTAACCAACCTTTCTGATTATTATCCGGGACTTTTGCTTGTTTGTCTTCATTTTCAGCTTTAGCTTTCTTCTCTTTTTCCTTCCCAGCTTCGCTTGTATCAGTGCTCGCATCATCCTCCTCCTCATCCTCATCTTCATTTTCCTCTTCCCCTGATTCTTCTTCGTCTGAAAAAATTCTCATTGCAATAAAAACGTTGGAGTGCGCGCGGTGTATCAAGGAAAAGGACAGGGGGTTTGAAGGTTGCCCCTAATTTTGGAAATCATTGCAACTCTNATTTTCTGAAGATTTACCCCAAAACAAGATGGCGTCGTGTTTTCAACGCTGATGTGACGTCATGCCGTCTGTATGAATCAGTTCAGTTCCTCTTTCCGTTAAGCCTAGTTTACGGTCAGTGGGATTTTCCAAGCAGGTGGAATCGTATACAATCAAAATTCACCAGATGATAAACCTCTATTCAACTTTTAGAGCGATATTTTCTCTTGTAGCCAAGAGTGACATTCCGTCTGCTCAGAAAATTGCATCAACTGGAAACTAGCTTCATGTTAGACTTGTGTATGCCTAAAAATTTTGGCCAACAGTCATATTTCCTCCAGTACCTTTCCTGAGGTTTTACGAGCTGTGAACTAACCAACCTTTCTGATTATTATCCGGGACTTTTGCTTGTTTGTCTTCATTTTCAGCTTTAGCTTTCTTCTCTTTTTCCTTCCCAGCTTCGCTTGTATCAGTGCTCGCATCATCCTCCTCCTCATCCTCATCTTCATTTTCCTCTTCCCCTGATTCTTCTTCGTCTGAAAAAATTCTCATTGCAATCAAAACGTTGGAGTGCGCGCGGTGTATCAAGTAAAAGGACAGGGGGTTTGAAGGTTGCCCCTAATTTTGGAAATCATTGCAACTCTTTGTTTGCAAGAAATTGAGAAAATTCTCATTGCAATTAAAATGTTGGAGTGCAGTGAAGAGTAAAAGAATGGGGGGTTTGAAGGTTGCCTTCAATTTTGGAAATCATGGCAACTCTTTGTTTGCAAGAAATTGAGAAACAGTGAGCACAGGGACCTGAGCAAACTTTGCTGACACTCATCCAACGAATTAGACCAATCATATTGAGTAAAATCCATAACGAAAGCAAGCTCTTGCCCATTCTGTCTTTTTCAACCATCCTTCACAAAACTTGTATTTTTGTGCCAAACTTGTTCTTCACAGTTTAGTGCAAACTTGCTCTTGGAGGAAACAATTTATCTCCATATTAGATACACTACGAAGTAAGAGTCACATAAAATCTTAAATTAAATTGCTTTGAAAAGTCGTTGTGTGGAACAGAAGTTGAAAACAGCGTTTAGTAACGGAAACATTTGCTAAATATTTTGTCTGACACTGGTCACATATCTGACGATTTGCGGTGACCAGTGATGTATTGTGAAGAGTGGTTAAAAGTGCAAAATGGTATTATTGCAAAGAAGGGCTTTAAGTAGAGAAAGAAATATAGCCCTCCTCAAAAAGGCACTACTGCAACAATGAAGAAGGAAGCATACCTTCGCCTTCTTCTTCATCTCCGGATTCCTCTTCTTCACCGGACTCTTCCTCCTCCTCACCGTCTTCTTCTTCACCACTGAACAAATAAACAACAATGAATAAATACCATCACAAAATTACTGGTGCTTTCCGGATTGAAATGCCCACCTCAAAAGTTCCAAATCTGCCTTTGTTGAATGACACTGATTCATCAAAGTTACCTTAGGTTTTTAATTCATAGTAATATTCGTAAAATTTGTCAAACTTAACTGAAGGGGGCAACGTGTTTTAAGGAAAACAACAAAAATAAAATAACAACATGATGTTTAATTGAACCAATCAAAAATAAATCAAGTTTTCTTATTAAGGTCTCGTTATGGTTGCATTTTTGCATCAAAAAAATCAATATAAATGTTTGCGTAGCTTACCTTTGCTCAGCTTCACTGCCCTACACGAAAAGAAAAGATGAATTTAACAATGGTTGTCGGGTAGAAAGATATCACCATTTGTTTATGAAAGGCTTTCAGTTGTCAGATTGACGTGGACAGACTTTGTAATAACAACATCAGTTTCTTTCCGTTCACAGTGAAATCGGCCACTCCATTCTGAAAATTATGAGGGGTTTTCTACAAAAAGCCTCCCTTGAGAAACCTTCAAAACAGGCCTAAAATCATGATAAAAGTTTCCTAATACGGTACTTCTGCCTTACAGCAATGACTTCAAAATGTTTTAGCACGTTATATCCTCTTGGGAAGATTAAATCACCTGAAATAATGTTGTTATGCTCCCAGAGATGGCACTTTTACCCTCTCAAAGGGATATCATGTGCTAACGCATGTACAAGTCATTGCTCTAAGGCAGAGGTATGAGGGAAGTTTGATGGTGATTTTATGCCGGTTTTGAAGGTTTCTTGAAGGTTTCTTGAATACACCTAAACACTTGCTACATTCTTTGCATCAATCTAAGAAATTGGGCAGTAAACAATGTGATTCCTAGAAAAAATTGTTGCTCAGCTTCTGAATTAGATAACGGTTGAATAAATTAAAATCAGAATACCAAAATTTACCTCTTCAGCTTTCGCTTTAGCCTCGTCTTCTTTCTACAATTTGACAAGGGAATGAGTAAACAAGTGAATTTGACAAGTGAATGAACGAACAAGCGATTTTGAAAAGTGAATGAATGAATAAGAGAGTGAAAACTTCTAACCAAAGCGTTTTCGTTCATTTGAAGCTTCCAATAAGTTAAGCTGCACCTCATGAAATGGTTTGGCCTTATACGTTTACATTTTCTTCCATGTTCCAGAACAAGTTAAGTAGTGTCTATCTATAATTCTGAAGATAAGAAATGTCTTTTCTGACTGACTAAAGCTGACAAAAGGCGAAAACTGAGCCAAGGGAACTGTTTAGCTTTCTGGATAAAATCTCTTAGAAAATCACCAATGAAGACAATTACTGTTTTGGAAGAAATTATTAACTTACCCATAATGCACCCTCTTCTTGCTCTGCTTGTTTCCCCTCATCTTTGTTCTCAGCTGGATCTTTCTTTGCATCCCTGTTGGCAAATAGTATTCATTATAATACAACGAATACTACCTAAGATCATCATCATCATCATCACCACCATTATATTAAAAGTTGGCAACTTGCATAGCGATAAATATTTATGCCAATCGAGCCAACAAAAGATCTGTAGTTAATGAAAACATTAAAGGACATCTGTCTCGATCATAATTGGCTGAGATTGTAAGAGGGGATTAAAAATTTCTATGGCAGGATTAACAGAAAACAATTGGAAAGAGATCATTTCATGAATTGAACTGCATTTTTATCATGCGAAAAAGTCAAAGAGTCTGGGCTCTAGCTCCTTTCCTTTGTCTAAGCTTTGTTCTCTAAACCAATCACCTGCGAGACAGAGCTCCTTTAAGCCTGACATGTTGCATTGCACTGTCCTTATACTGAAATCAATGTTTCGCTTAACACCCGTCAGTATTGCCCGGGGCAGATGTTTAGATATATCCTTCTTCTTTCGATATATGCCCATGTCTTCTCTTAAAAACCATTTCTGGAATGCACAACAAGCAAGCTAGCTACCTGGGTTACAGAGCAACTTTTGCGACCTTGTTTGTTTTGAATTACTGGTTGAAAGAACTTTTTTTGTCTTCAATCGCTAATCGCTTTGAATTGCGGTGTCAATCCTGTCAATCCAAAGCAACTGATGCTATTGTGNTTTGGATTGACACCTCAATTCAAAGCGATTAGCGATTGCAGACAAAAGAAATTCTCTCGACCAGTAATTCAAAACAAACAAAGCCGCAAAAGTTGCCCTGAAACCAGTAGGGCAAACTGTTGCCTTGTGCACGCGAAAGGTGGTTTTTAAACGAAGTCAGGAACATATATCGAAAGAAGAAGGATATATCTAGACATCTGCCTTGGGCATTTTATTTGTTTGGTTCAGAAGCCGATTGGTAGGCGATTCAATTCTCGTATATTTTGGGTGTAATTAAAACACTTACTGCTCAGCTTCTGAGCCAAATAAAAAGAATGCCCGAGGCAGATGTTTAGATATATCCTTCTTCTTTCGATATATGTTCCTGACTTCGTTTAAAAACCACCTTTCGCGTGCACAAGGCAACAGTTTGCCCTACTGGTTTCAGGGCAACTTTTGCGGCTTTGTTTGTTTTGAATTACTGGTCGAGAGAATTTCTTTTGTCTGCAATCGCTAATCGCTTTGAATTGAGGTGTCAATCCAAACAACTGATGCTATTGTGTTACAAAATCTGTCCTTGTTCCCGTCAGTTATAATCATTATCTTATCCAAAATTTTCGAAATATTCTTGTTTTCTTCTTCTCTGAATTTTGTTTGTCTTGTTTTCATTTTCTTCTGTTTTTCCTCTTAAAATAATAGCTTTGAGACGTACCAGGTGAGCCAAAATGAACTTTACTTTCCGACAGCCAACAACAAGAAGACTGTTCCCTGAGAGCTGCAATAACTTTGGAATCATTTTTCGTCAACTTATGGGGAAGATTTTTTCCTAAGTTTAATTAGTAGGACTTTTAACTGGATTGGCTGTAAATAATGTGAAGATCATTCTGGAATGCACAAACAATATCAAACAGCAACAACAACAATCGCATCACTTATGAATGGAGCATATTTCAGCTTGAAACAATAACATCCGAATAAATTCTATTACAATATTTGTTATCTTGGCGGCAAACAAACACAATGCATACAGAAAAGTTAGCACTCATGCAATTAACAAGTTCATGTCAGAGTCACACAGAAATTAAAGCTTTTATGTCGCTATATAAAGGCCGCTCAACTAATGGCAGACAGTTACTCAGTCGTGTGATTTCTGTGCAGAGGACGGTCATGGGGACTAGCGCGGTTTTCTTTTGATATTTGTTTATGGTAATTTTGCATAACACGGAAAACAAAGGGATTTGCTGACCGTCTCTCATCGCTTTGAAGGACAACTGACAAAGCGAGGCTAGGAATTGTATTTATAACGACATAAAAGCTTTAAGGCTGAACGATAAATAGAAAACCAAAGTAGGACACTTTAGAAAAATATGACAATGCGGGATATTTTACCATGATGAACTGCATTTCTCAATGGAATTGACAATTATAGCTGAAAATTTTTTCCCTGCATGCGACCAAATTTGTCAACTATTCCCAGCTCTGTCGACAGTTGATATTTTAGAAATATTATTATCAACTGCCATCCATCATGATAAAATATCTCGTAATACCGTCTCTTTCCTGATCTTGCATTACTATACTTACGCTGGTTTGGGCTGCATTTTCTTCTTTTTGGTTCCTTTTTTCTTTGGTTGCTTTCCAAGTTTCCCATTTTGGTTTTTTGGGCCAGGTACAACACCAGATGGTTGCGGGGGCAAGTCACGTGGTCCTGCTCCAAATTTTCTACCCCGCATGTCACGATCAAGAGGTCGTCGCATGTCACGAGGACCCCTCATGTCCGGTGGTGGACCTCGAAAATCATTGGGTGGGCCAAACATATCTGGAGGTCCACGCATATCGGGTGGACCTCTCATTCGAGGTCCTCCTCGATGCATGTCTGGTGGTCCTCTCATATCAAATGGTGGTTCACGCATATCCCGTGGGGGACCTCTCATGTCGTGAGGTGGACCTCTTGGTGGCCCTCTGTGTGGTCCTCGCATATCTGGAGGGCCAAAGTCATCATCTGGGCCAAATCTTCTATCAGGGCCAAACCTGTCATCAAATCGATCATCAAATCGATCATCAAACATGTCTCTTGGTGGGCCTCTCATTCCACGTGGAGGTCCACGCATGTCAGGTGGTGGGCCAAATTCATCATCGAATCTATCATGGAATGGTGGTCCCCTCATATCTGGTGGCCCACGCATATCACGTGGAGGTCCTCGCATATTTGGTGGTCCTCTCATATCACGGGGTGGTCCACGCATATCTGGTGGTGGGCCACGCATATCTGGTGGGGGTCCTCGCATATCAGGTGGTCCTCTGAATGGACCAGGGCCGTTTCGGTTAAAAGGCATTGGATTTTTTCGCATTAGAGGCTCTGGTCCAGATCCTCTTGACATTCTATTACCTTGTGGTCTATCACTTTTGTTTATATTATCTGCAAGGAAAAAGAAAGGAAATAACTTGTGCTGCAACAAATTAAACTCTTACCGGTTGATCAACAAAACATTAGACGTTTGCAAAGGAGTACTTTTCTAACTCACCAGATTCCTTCAAATTGATTATCTATAGGTAGCTACCATGTCAACTTGGGCAAACAAATTCACTTGACCAAAAACCTGTTGTTCCTTTCTCAAGTTAGAAGCAATGCAACAAAAGTTTCAGCAAAGAATCCTTCAAAACATGTCTAAAATCCCCAATCAAATTTGCTTAAAAACCAGCTGAAAACTTACACACCCTTAAGCTGGATTTTCACTAGGTGCCGAATGTTGTGTGTGCTACAGTTCTGACTGATATGATTGTTTTACTCCAAGGTGCAGGCAATCAAACAGCAAAGTATATTAAAAATTAGAGCATAGGGCTCAAATCTTTAAAAACGTGGGTGTAAAATTGCATTACATTTGTCTTTGAATTAAATGTCTTGAAAGTAACTTAGGGTACTTTGCTGCAAATCTGCCATGGAAATTTTTTGATATCGTGATTAATTTCAAAATGGCGGCATTTATCATATTTGACGATGTGACGTCATCAAATGTCTAAATCCTAAACCAGAAGAGTGACAGATTTCTGCTTGCCACCATATTGTAGAGCGTCGTAAACTATGGTTTTCTTGAAGATTGTATTATTTTTCCTCTATTGATTTAGGATTTATGATGATTTGAATTTTTTCAAAATTTTCCATGAATTCTTTCAACAAAAACAAAAACCCTGCCATTTTGAAAATAATCAAGATATAAACAAATTTCCACGACAGATTTACAGCAAAGTACCCTAAGTTCCTTTCAAGCCATTCAATTCCAAGAAAAATGCAATAGAATTTTACACCCACCTTTTTTAAGATTTGAAAGATTTGAGCCCTATGCTAAAAATTAGTAAAAAATTAACAAAATTGCAGAGTATTATTTTACATTTGACTAAATATTATTGAAACTAGTCTGGTGCATGATTGATCATAGCCTGTAAAACTCTGATAGTTTTTGGCACATCTGGTAGATTTATACCAGGTGTCTCAGAAAAAAGTACCCCCTTTTGACTGGAAAAAGGAACGAAATAATAAAATGTCGGGACTTTTCGACTGCACAACTAAATTTGGTTATCTTCAACTTAAATTCACCTTGCATTTATAAATCGTCCACGAAACACCGGAGATAGAAGCTCCCAAAAAGTCACAATTTTGAGTGCACCTGAAACCAGAGGTTTTGAGCAAGGGCCTAACCATGATATGATTTCTTGGGCATTTTCCAAAGGAATTTTCAACTTTTTTCTTTTAGTTTTTACTTTTGAAAAGAATTCTACTTTGGGATGTTTCTTGTTCTTGAAAGAACTTTTATTTTGAAGAAAAAATTGTTCCTTACATTCCATTGAAAAGTTATTTGCATCAAAGAGGAGGAAAAGGAGCGCATTATTTTGGAGATGTGGCACGAGTTTATTATTCTCGCCACATTTTTCTTCTATTTGTTTAATTAGGGTTGTGGCTAAAGCGTCTATGATTCTTTTCAAAAGCAAAGACTAAAAATAACAGATTGAAATTCAGTGTAAATTGCTCATGATATCAAATCATGGTTAGGCCCTTTCTCAAAACCTCTGGTTTCAGGGGCACTCAAAATTTTGCCTTTTTTTTCTATAATACATAAAATATAAAATACATATAACGAGACAACTCAATTCTGTCTACTGTTGAGATGGAGGCAAAAAACATAATGTTATCAAGTCACCTCCAAACTCAACAGGGCAAATAGACCTTTTTACTTGCCAGAAAATAGGTTTGGATCGAGCGTCCAAATCTGGTAAATTTTGTGAAGGAAAACAAAAGCATGACCCGCGTTCTCAGTAGAAGCACTGCTAGCTGTGGCATGAAGTTCCTTCGGATCTCGAAACACTTTTCAGAGAATAAATCAAGGATAACTTTACTTAAATGGAGTTACGAATGTTTCAGTTTGTACACAGGCAAGTTTATATTTTCTTCTGGCCTTGTTTTTCGTTGTTTTCGTTCATTTTTAGTTGATTTTGATGTGTAACAGTTGCAGAACAAAATTGCGAGCATGCAAGGGTTTCATTTTGCGAGTTCGCGAATCGAAGTTTGCTGTTTTCAACCGTCGTATTCAAATCGGGATTCAAATGAATGAAAACAACGTGAAACAAGGCCAAAAGGTTAACAAAACTTGCCTGTATATAAACTGAACCATTCCTAACTCACTTTGAGTAAAGTTATCGATTATTAACTCTCTGAAAAGTGTTCCGAGACCCGAAGCAACTTCCTGCCACAGCTAGCAGTGTTTATACTGAGAACAGGGGTCGCACTTTCGTTTTCCTTCACTAAATTTACCAGATTTGGACGCTCGATCCAAACCTCTTTTCTAGCAAGTAAAAAAGTCTATTAACTACATATTACATCGAATAAAAAAGAAACATTTACGCTACTTAAAGGACGATACATAAACGAAAAGATACTATACAATCAAAATAAAGACACTATATACATTATCGTAGTCCAGGGCCTTAGGTTTGGGGTAGCTCTGCTCCCAGCCCCGATGAGATAGAATTTTGCCTTTGGGAGCTCGTATCTCCAGTGTTTGGTGGACGATCTTTAAATGCAAGGTACGTGCATTTAAGTTGACGATTATTGATTAACAAATTTAGCTGTGGAGTCGGAAAGTGCCAATATCTTATCGTTTTGTTCCTCATTCCAGTCAAAAGGGGGTACTTTTTTTTAGACACCTGGTACTTTGTAAAAAGCACAAATGCATATATATATATATACTCACCAAAATCAATTCCATCAACACCACCTAAATCTAAAAAACAAAGAGAAGAACCATAAAATTACAAAAACACAAATTAGAACACTCGTTGTGCCCTCAATTAAACTAATCTTTATATTGATAAAAAAACTGCACAGAATCCAGCAAGATATCCCACAAGTGAGGAATCACTTGCAACACAAAGGGGTGCAGCAGGAAATATCACAAAACTGACTGCTTTGAACTTTCCTGAGCAATCACTTGCAACATGAAATTCACCATGAAGTGGTTTGATAATAACCACTTTGAAATTACCCAAGAAATAGGCCCCTTTGCGCCTTTCTGAGCAAAGCCAGCAATGAAAAAATATGAAAAACGTTCTCTGCACAACGCAAACTTTTCAGTCCAGAAGAAATGCACAGACGGAATCAGGGAAAAACAGTGTTGCATGGGGAACACATTCCTAAAGTTTGCAGCCTGCCCTTGGTACACAAGGAGTGTACAAACTTCCAACCTGGGTTTCAAGACTTCAGCAGGAATTCTCTGTTACATTTTTACAGTGGTCAGCTCCAGACTGGAACAATTTTTACTTATTCACTTTTGCAACTCACTGCATGTACGCATGTACACAGCAAACTTTCAACTAAATTGTCTGTGCAAAGAACAAATTTCTGATTGTACTGTAAATGTAAGCCTAATACCCTCAAGGCAGCCATCTCAAAATTTTTAGTGATGTACAAGTAAAATTGATACCCGGGTATCACCCCCCAGGTCACCTCCGGGCATTTGATTTTTTTTTCATTCTTGCTGGTCAAATTCCCCACCTTGGCTAGCAACTTCCATCAAATGCCCCGGTATGAAGGTGTTGTGGCGCAGTGGTGTAATCCTCTGACTTTGCAGCCAGAACAGTCAGGCGGACCGGGTTCGATCCCAGGTAGAGCCCCACCATTTGAGCGTCATGACAAGGGGTTGCTGACTCGATTAGGTCTTCTCTACTTCTGCGATCCCAGCGCTTGGCGCTAAAAATTGCAACTTCACCTTCACCTTCACATCGCATCCTTAAATGCAGATTTTGGCCATACAAATGGCCCAATAAGGCCTTTAGCATAATTTTTTATCGCGGTTCAAATTCCCTGCCCCCCAGGATCGTATATGCGATCAAATACCCGGGGGTGGGTGATATCTGGGTATCGATTTGACTCATATACTGTATTAGTGTCATTTTTATTGAAAATAACGGGTTGGTCAGTTGGTTCGCCAGGGTGCATTACATGTAAACTCCACGCCGAAGGTTACGCCTATAACAAAGTTATTTACACCACAAAAACAATAGATCTTTTGAAATCAATTAAATTAGAATAATTTTCTATTGTTTCTATCAGATTTTCATTATCACGCCAATATGCTGAGAAAATTTCTTTTCCACGCCAAAGATCTTCGAGCCTAAGTGATGGAATGCACCCTGCCTGCTTGGTTCACTTCTCGGTCATGAATTTCCCTAAATTTTCGTTATTATTTCCAGACTGATGAAAAACAATAGCAATTTAAAAAAAACTTTGTTCGACCCATTCATGCCCGACCCCTCAAAACATCCTATTTTTTCGTTTTGAAAGCAAGTTGGTCAGTGGACACTACTACTATTCTAACCAAATATTTGTTAGGCTCCCACCCACGCAGCCCCTATGAACATGAACAGTAGGGCATCAGTTTTCGCTGACATCTTGGGTGCGCAAAAAAGTCCTCTATCGGTTATCTAATGTATTTTTGAATACCCTATTGTTTTCTTGGTTGGGTGGGTGTACAAGCAGACAAGTTGGTGCGAAGAAGTGTGCCATGCCCATGCCCCAATGCTAGCAAAAGACAAGTAGTAGTAGATGGTGATAAAATAAACAAAATGTTGCAGCTGCATCAGGATGTTCAGATTTATACTTTTATTGTAATAAAATGTGTCGAACCGAAACTGCCGGATTATTCCCGGGCTCTTGTGCAGATACGCACAGTTCCGTCTGCAGGTCTGCGATCTGTTCAGATCAGGACCATATCATTAATTCATTATCATAATGGCTTTTTTAGGCCATCCAGTATCACGCAAGATCTCATTCGAAGAGCGGTCAAAATATGTCGAAGTCAATACTAACCATTTGTTGAATCGTCAGAGAAATCATATGGCATCTTTCGGATGCAAACTAATGATCTAAATGGCTTTTGCGGCCTCGGTTTTTATGCATATTCTGAACGCACGTCCATCTTTCTTTATCATGCTTCGCCGGCTCTTCGCCGTTAATTCTATTACCCATCATCCACCTGGCTTTTTTGTTGTTGTCGTTGTTGCTACTTTTTGATGCGAAGCAGCTGTATATACGCACTAAAGGTATTGCACTAAATTAATGCCTTTTGCCATGCCATAGTGGTCTTTGATTCTGAATTTATAAAGTAAATAACCTGAGACAACATTCTTTTTTTAACTTTGGTAGACCTCTTATATTTCCTGTTCTGACATTAAGTCCAAGAACAAAATTAAATTTGTACCATGCGAGTCACAAAACAAGTACATCTTTGGAAAAGTGTATAAACTAATCTAATTGATCGATGCCACAGATTTTTTCTTCGATATATCTATTGAGGTTTAACTTAGACTTTGCGACCAAATTCAGGTATTCATAGCAACATTTATCTGTCGCAAAAACAACAGAAACATTATAACGATTTTAAAGTTTTACCAAGTTAGGAATTGAGGAATGTAAAGGTAGGAGCCTTCAGCTCGTGGCTCTTTTACTCTTGTTTCATTTATGAACAACTGTATGCATTTAATTATGACAAAAGACTTCCATAAAAACTAGCTATGAAGCTTGGTTCACACTAGAGTAAAAAGGCCTTAGAAATACATTCCAAATATGACAGAGAAAAACCTCGAAATCATTTTTGCCTCGATTTAAGATTTTATTGGCACCCTTGAAGACGCCCTGATGCATTTGGATGGAATAGAAAAGATTTGATTCCATTTGGAAGCGATAACTGACTGACAATTAACCAGTTGCAAAAACTTCAGAATCGTGCTGCTAGGATTATAACCAATAGCAGCTTTGATGCCCCAAGCAGACCACTTATCCAGGAGCTTGGATGGAAGACCATTGAAGAACTCATAGGTAGTGAAACTAAAACAATGGTTTTCAAATCCTTGCACGGGCTGGCTCCAGATTACCTGTGTAATCTTTTCACCCGTAACTCACAGTGCTCCACCCATAGTCTCAGAAATACAACGACAGACCTGAGGCTGCCAAGGAAAAATTCAGCAAATGGTCAAAAATGTTTTTCCTACAGAGGAGCAAAAATGTGGAACAGCCTCTCAGCTGAGTCTAAGCAAGCACCATCTTTAAATAGTTTTAAAGTATCTATTTAGAGATGAATTTTCTTTTCTTTTTCTTTTAGCAGTATGAACATTCTTGTAAATAGGTTTTTAACATTATGGTTTTTTAGCAGTAGCAATTAGTTCTTTGTTTAACTTAATTTAATATTTATTGTAATTAATGTTTTTAAGAGGGCCCCTTGAAAATCAGCTCTGCTNAGGCTGCCAAGGAAAAATTCAGCAAATGGTCAAAAATGTTTTTCCTACAGAGGAGCAAAAATGTGGAACAGCCTCTCAGCTGAGTCTAAGCAAGCACCATCTTTAAATAGTTTTAAAGTATCTATTTAGAGATGAATTTTCTTTTCTTTTTCTTTTAGCAGTATGAACATTCTTGTAAATAGGTTTTTAACATTATGGTTTTTTAGCAGTAGCAATTAGTTCTTTGTTTAACTTAATTTAATATTTATTGTAATTAATGTTTTTAAGAGGGCCCCTTGAAAATCAGCTCTGCTGAAGGGCAACCTCAAATGAAATATGAAATATGAAAATATATGAAATATATAAGATGTGATAGAATGAGGTTAGAAAATGCGTCATCCTTATGCAATTCTTATGCATTTTTACTCTAGTGTGAACCAAGCTTTTCTGAATGTTTGAAATCGGTGCATAACACATGATAACATTGACCGTTTTAAAACGATTTCGTATTCTGATCTAAGCTTGGTACCTGCTGGGTCCCTGCGTCCAAGTTAAAATTTCAATGTTAGATTAAACCAATTAGCGTTGAAATCGGCTAACTAGCGTAAAAGCTCTATTGAGCCCCCGGGGGGGGGGCTTATTTAACTTTGGAGACTCTAGAGGGGGCTTACAAGAGAGGGGGCTTATTAGAGAAGGAGCTTTAAGGCTATAAATGAAAGCTTTTTCGGTCCTTTACCTCACATTTTTCGGAATCAACAAAGCACTTTCAATCGAAAGCACAAAGTACATTAACATTTCAATTGTTTTACCTAATAAGTGGAAACTCTTTCGTAAGCTCTTGCACTGGATACTAGAGGGGGAGGGATTAGTAGAGAAAGAGCTTACCAATTTTGGCTTAGAAGGGAGGGGCTTATAAGAGAGGGGGCTTAATAGAGGGGAGGGCTTAATAGGTAGGGGTCAAATAGAGCCTAGATAGTTTTCTACAATCTTCTAAAGGTGCATCTTTCTTTGCTCACCCTGTAGGAAAGACAGGGTTGAAACAAATTGGTTTGATTTTGTACAGATACAGACTTGGGAATTTGCTCTGGACTTTCACAAGATTTGAAGAAATCAAGCACTCCAAACAGAATCTTTCAAGAAATCACAACAATTTGTAGAGTAGAAATATCGAAATTCATGTAGATAATGTACTGAATTCTACCAAAACAATGAAATACACACACTGTAAATATGGTCGACTCTAGTACGTATATTACAATATCAGTTTTCAGAAGTTTATTGTCAATCATTCTCTGTTGTTTCCAGAGACGCAATACTGGTTCTTTTATTCACAAAATACGTTCTTGTATAAACAAGACCAACACTAGAACGTATATTAAAATGTAGATTTATCATTTATGAAGATTATGTACTGAATTCTACCAAAGCAATGAAATACACACTGAATTCTACCAAAACAATGAACTACACACACTGTAAACATGGTCAACTCTAGTACGTATATTACAATATCAGTTCTCTCTAAAGTTTATTGTCGTCTCGTCTCTAGTGTTTCTCGAGACGCAAAACTGGCTCTTCTGCTCCCAAAATCACTCTTTGTTCTTTCGAGCATACTTCCAAGCCTGTGGAGCATGACATTGACCTCATTGATAGCTCCATCAAGACGACGCATCGATTCGCATTCGAACATGCCGTTCGTAGCTGCATCGTAATCAGGTGCCTGAAGATAACTGAATCTCGAATCTGCGTTTGGATGGGAAGTGCGACGGCTACTGCGGCTAGTCATGGCATCATTTTGGTTTTGGTCTCTAAAATCTCCAAAATATCTTTCACTGGCAATGGCATCAGGGAGTTGTAGATTTGATGCCATTTGTTTTACACACTCATCATCCTCGTCATCGGCTGCTTTTAGGCGCAACACGACTTGTTGGTCTTTCTTAGCTAGGGATTTCAGATTTAGTGGCAATTCAAGAACTGCTAGGAGTTTATTTTTCCCATACGCTGCAAGTCTTTCACAACTGTAGCTTGATTCACATGGGCCTAAAAATGGATCCTCTTCGCAGACATCTTCAAATTGGCATCCAGTCGGCATTTCGTCGCATTTTTCGGTGTGCCATCTTTTATAAGCGTAGTAGAACCCGACACTTAACGCTCCTGCAGCCATTCCAGTAACAACACATTTTTCCAATCTCAAGCAGGACATTTGTGCGTATGACTTTTCTTAGCATTCAAATGCGGTTGTTTCTCGACTGCCAAGCTGAAATTGCAGTTACAAGCATCACATGTTTTGTTTTTTGTAATTTTATATACTGATATGACGTCAGATTTGATCTGTGAATTGCCCAGATCTCAGTGATTATTCGACTAATCAAAATGACATCAGAATATGATCAAAGGACCTAAGAAGTGACTCACGCGTCACGATATGCTGAATGATCTCTATGGAACGATTGTCCACATGATGGAATGAGAACTCTATTGAAGATTAGTGCAATTTTATAGCATCTTGCTCATAATGCGAGAAAATACTCAACACACTTTTCGAGACGGTAGGGGCTAAAGTAAAAATTTATAGGGCTACTTCTTAGGTGTACAAGGTGTCCTATTGCCCTCAACTCTGTATGTTCTTGCAATCAGATTCCGAGAAAGCCCGTCGATGTTAACATTGACGTCATTACTGTTTTCAGCAACAATGAGTCAATTAGAGGTGGTATTGATATTCCATATCCTTACTTGAATGCAAGCAAGCATAAACAGCCATTATCCTTTTTACATCTACGTTAGCAAGGCTAGCTGGTGTAG
>REGM01000279.1:227509-258728 GCA_004194415.1 Aurelia aurita | reverse complement strand
CGCGACATATCTTCTTCAAGGTTTGAAGCCACACTTTCAAAAGTGTCATCACAAGAAAAAATGGTATTATCATCAGCAAAATTGCACACCTTCGAATGTTCGATGATGTAGCTAAAATCGTTGAGGAAAATATTGAGCAGTAGTGGCCCTAGCACAGAGCCCTGGGGGACACCAGTTTTTGTTTGTAACCAATCACTATATGTTGAGCCAACCTTTACTCTCCAACCTTTACTCTACTAGGAGAACAATTTGCTAAATTTCCGTCTGACACATGTTACATTGAAAAAATTGCCAGCTTCCGACGCAAATATCTAGCAAATAGCTCTTTTAGGGATCGTCTGAATTGATTGGCTGTGTTTTAGCAGAATTCTACCCTCTATTCTACCGAAAGTAACATTTATCTGCAATTTAAGGGTGTGTTTGATTGGTAATTCCAAACCCACCAAATTCTGAAAACGGTAGACATCGCAGAGACGGAAATATATTTAATATTTCCCAATCAATCACAAAAATCTTAGAACAGCAGGTTTCGGATTCACCACCAGGGTTTTGCTAATGAAAACGAGAATCTCTCCTAAGTCTGTTTAGGATCAATCAAACGCGAATTCCGAGTCTACCAAGTCTACCGTTTTCAGAAGTGGTACCAATCAAACCTATCCTAAGTATTCGGATATTGCAATTTTGGAAATCACTTATCTAGCAAGTGAATTCGGATGTTCAGCGAGGAACAGCCGGGGGGCACTTAACTATTTTTTGTACCGGGTATGTGCCGCTGAACAGGGTATCGTTATCAGCTATTTTTCTCCCGAACATGGCATTCATTGGTGCTCCCGAACGGTACACAATTTTCAAATGATTGCTCTTTTACAGGATTTTAATTGGTAATTTGCAATTTTTCTTTTGTTTTCTTGCCGATTTGCTCTCAGACAGATAAATCAATTTGAAAAAATTGCTCCCGCACAGGGTAAGAATCTCTTTACTCCAGCGGCACATCCCGGTACATTTATGGGTCTAGTGCCCCCCGGGCAAACAGCCAAATATCGGCTAAAAAGATCCAATTTTTCTAGATATTTAATCGAAACATTCGGCACTTCATATTTTCGGCATAAAGTCAGCAAAATATTTTATCATCCAAGTACCGGTAATTCAGCGGTTTTATCGCCTATTTTTACACAACCCCTTGCTATTTAGGAGATTTCCCTGTGCCGAAAGTTAACTGATCAATTCGGACGGTCGTTTAAAGGGAATGTAAGCATATAAAAGTGGCTCAAGCCAGTTGCGGTCAAATTCTAGCCTGTCAGATATCAGTATTTCCTGTCGACATAGATCAGTTACCCAAATATGGCTCGGCACGTGTCACGGACTATTGTCTTTGCACGGCTATTTTTATCAAAGGCTTATATATGCTTAGAATCCCTTTAAGCAACGCTACTTTCAAGTTCTCTACCAGAGACGAAGACTTTTCTACCTTAGATTTGCTTGGAAAAATTTAGTACGGACAATATGCAGAGAACGTTTTAGAGGGAAAACTAAAGTGGGAAATATGAAAATTGCCCTTGTTGTGGATTTTCTGTTTTGTATGGATTTCAGGGAGGGGAATTCGCCAAGGTGTTTACAGCGCCTTCGCAGAATTTCTGTTTCATAAATTCTGTCCATTTCTTATGAGAACAGACTGCATGCATGATTGGACGCCACGCACGACCTTCAAACAAAAGGGTTTGTTTATAAACAAGTATTTTGGTGTGCAATGGGTCTTTAAAGGTGACCTGAAACGAAACATTTTACTTGCGAAAGCCAATAGCCTGGTTGAACAACGAAGAACACCGTTTTCAGTTTTCCCATATCATGGTTTGTTTTGGAATTACTCCCCATTTTATGATTGGAGCTGATGACGTCATTTTGTTTGCAAAAAGGCAAGAGAACAATAGATTTTGGCAACGTTTCTTTAAAAAAGTCGGAAAACTAAAGCTTTGGCACTGGACTTTCTTTTCATGAGATACATGACATTTCTGGGCAATTTTTGTCTCACTAACATACTTCAGCAGCAGGTTTAATCGCAAACATAGTCATTGTCACCAATTTTTTAGACTTGCCCCAAGTCTATTTCATGAAGTCCTTTCGACCGATCCCTTTTCCATAGTTCCCGGATCCGACAGTCGAAAGGACTTCATGAAATAGACTTGGGGCAAGCCTACCAATTTTTCTACTCTCTGCCTATGCTTTCCTTGTAAATATGCAAACAAAATGACGTCATCACTTCAAGACACAAAACAGTAAATATCTCCGAAATGAAATGAAATATTACAAAACTTTAAACGGCATCATTAACCAAATCAGTTTGTCATTTCAAATAAAAAATTTCGTTTCAGAACCCCTTTAAGAATATCAGGTAGCAGTTCAGATAGATTTGGTAGATTACTTGAACAATCGAAAATTGATAATACACAGAGAAACTAACCATCTTTTTAATTTCGTAATTCATGGCATCTATGATATAAAAAAAATTACCGAAAATAAGATATTGCTACAGCCATCTCTCTTACTGGGGGACAAACATGTGGAATTTTTCGAAAAATCATTAAAATTTGATTATGCTGTCGATCTTGAAAATCAATTTTGTGCATCTGATCTTTGCCTTTTCCCAGGGTATCCATGAGTATGCTTCCGGGGAATGCTTCAAAACCAGGTAGCTCGTAGAAGTATTCCCGCAAGTTCAAGGCCATGACAAGTCTCCGACCTTTCTCTTGAATCAATTTCATCTTCGGCGCATCTGCACAAATAGACATTTCAAGATCGGCAATCAAATCAAATTCAAGTTTGTTTTTATTGGGTCACCTTGTAGTTGTAAGAATTATCTAATTTATGGTGTATTTATGCAGAATTAACACGGTTTACAACATCTAAAATACAACCTGAGACATTCATGGGCGTATTCGCACTACTATTAGACTTGCTCCATGTCTATCAGCGGTCAATAAAACATAATAACTTCTGCGGGGGCGAAAGGCACGACGAGGACGCTGCGAAGGAGAAACGAGAAACATTTCTGGCATTTTGTTAAACGTTTCCTTTCGTTTCTCGTTTCTCCAGCGGGGTATGTTTTATTGAGCACTGATAGACCATCGAATAGACTTGGAGCAACTACACTACTATGCGATATGTTTGTCCAATCTTTTTGCTCTGTAGGTTTAAAGAACGCCGGTCAACCAGCATCCTTTGCGGTCACGCTTTGCAGAGAATGTTGTCATATTAAAATGGCCGCCGCAGTCGAAAGGAAACAAGCGAAGCGCGCAAAGGATGCTGGTTGATTGGCGTTCTTTAATATCAAATGTTCAAAGCAAGTAGTGCGATTGAGCCACTTTTACACCGTACCGGTGCAACTTTGGATCCGCAACAAAAATGTGACGGATCTGCCTCCCGTTTGCACTGTCCCTGCTCATCCGTAACACTTTTGCTCTTCCTACCTATAGAATAATTTTGTTCTGGAGCAGTGTAAACGGGGTCTGAATAAATTCTACAAGATTAAAATGCTTCTGCTGTATATCACTGCTGTATGAAAAAAATTTGAAGTTCCCCTATTCAAAATCAAACGTCTATGACGCAAGGCTATCACATCAACCCAAAACAAAATTGTAATGTCTGTCAGCAAGGGTTGCGTCCTTCGTTTCTTAGATCGATGGAATTTCCTTAGATCAAAGGATTTTGCTTGTTCTTTCGACCAACAGAAATTTATAGATCTATGGAATAAAGTCGGGAAAATTCGGATAGCGTAAAACCCCTTCCACAAGGGAAAATGGACGTCTAAAATGAACTCCGGATCAAATTTCAGTTTTTCAGTAGCGGTCGCCGCTGTTCCGCATAATTTCACAATTGCATATCCCATACAGTTCATGTTTTCGTTTCCGTAGCAGTGTTTGTTTGGGGGCAAAAGCGGCCTTTCCAAAGTAGATCTTTACCAATCGGTATATAAAGGAAATTCTTTAGTTTGGGCCTTTGAAAATAAGCACAAGGGCACATTATTCCTTCGATCTAAGGAATTTCGTCGATCAAAGGAAAATCCGCATATCGAAGGACCCGGCCCTTGCTGTCTGTCATGGGAGATCTGCTATCTGCCGCGTGAGGAAATTTTAGCGTTTGAAAAAAAGACCGAAGTTTAAGACTTTTAATAAAGTTAAAATTTTCTTTTTGAGGCGTTAGGGGTTACATCAAATGCAAAATAAATTTTAGCGGCATTGATTATCCTAGTCATAGCTTTAAATTGGCGAAATTCTGAAGGTTTATGACGTACCTGGTTTAAAAGAACACTGCAAAATTACACATAATTATTGTCAAGCCTCTCTATTTGACTAGTCAGATTCTTTAACGTGGTTGATTATGCCAGAAAAGAATCCCATGACCACCTAAAAATCGAATATTTAAGGCTCCTGGGAAAGATTCAAATGGCTAAAATATGATTTCTTAAGTTGTGATTTCTACTCTTTCTCCGGCAGGAGCAAAATTGTTTTTATTATCAAAAATAATTTGGTCTTTGATTTTACAAAACAAAAGATGAATGTTCGTACAAATAAAAGTTTGCTGATTTTTCAAACATCGAAACCTTATTTTGAGACTTTCCTCCTTTCCTGGTGTTCCATTCCTAACATGTATTTAACTTTGAACTGTCCTGGGGAACGGTTTCCCCTCTAACCAATCCAGTGATGCCTTAGATTGTGCACAAACCAATCCACTGTTGTTGTCCAACTCTTGTCGCAGGCATGCTTGAACATTGCAGTAAAATGCTGCTCAGCCTCCTCTTCAGTTTTCATCATTGCGAGACTATTTCGTAAGAAGTCTAGGTCTTCTGGTTTCTGAAGCTCTGGTATCCCTGTGTACATCATCATAGCAAATAGTGTCATGAATAGATTCCCTTTATGTCTCAACTTCTTGAAAGCATCTTGGCACAGCATTCGAAAGCTATGAAATAAAAACAATCAAAAGGTTTCATACTCTGATGTACTTAAAAAACATTTCATCTCGCCAACTTGAGTTTCAACTAATTGAAGAAGGAAAGGCCATCTAACTGAATATAATACTTACTGCCAATTTTATGTTGGTCTAGCCAATGGATTCTTCCATCCACCGCGGGGACTACTTCAAGTCTCAAGACCTTCAAAGCAAACTTTAAAGACCCAATGCTAACTATGATCCTTTGCGCTATGAATTAAATGCAAAACAAATAGACCCAGGCCAGAAAAGACTTTCATATCATACGAAAGCCAGCTTTGGACCACAAAGGACAATGGTTAGATATGGGTCTTTAATTCTAATATTTCATACATTTCATAGGAAAACTCACTTCTCGAGCTTCTCATCTTTACTTTTCTTTGTCTGCCCATTGCCAATGATGTTTAAGAAGTCTGAAGTCAGGACGAATGGGACTCTTTCACGTCGTATACCAAACTTCCTTTTGTAGTTGCCCAAGAAGTGACCAAAATCAATATGGAACAGCTTTAACAGAAAAAATTTGATTAAACCAACTTCAAACAGATGTTGAGAAATTACATCAAAAGAACAAAAGGGCAGTTGTACCGGGTGAGTCAAAAAAGGTTTTGGTCTCTTCTGAAGTCATAACTATATCAAATTCCATACCGGGTGTCCCAAATGGTCTCTTCTGAAGTCATAACTATATCAAATTCCATACCGGGTGTCCCAAAAAGACGCAACAAATTTGAAAAGTTGTGATGCAAATTTATTCGAACTCATGAAGATTATTCTTATCTAAATCTGCCATGATTAAAATGAATTTTGATATATTGTCCAGTCTTTATGTTAAGGTTACGGTAAACGTTTGTAGCACAAGATTGGGTTTTCTCCCCCCAAAAGCCAAACTATTAGCAGAATCTAGTTAAACTATACATCATTCGATGCGTAAGAATGTAGGGATTCTAACCCTATCAAAATAATTGGCGAAGATTGTAAAATAATATTTTCCAGGCAACTTTATTGCTTAAGAGAGTATACCTCCTTCAAAAGCTATTTTGTACCCTTGCGTTTAACACAACAAAATCTAACTTATATCAACAGGAAGTGTAGACTCTAAGCTACCAAAGTGTGTCTCAGATTCTTTAAAGTCCTCCTTCCCTTGATAGTACACGCTGTCATAAATTTGGAAATAACTTCTCTGCCCTCGTACAGTTATATTTGGCTATAAAAGGTGGACCAGAGGACATGCCAAGGTTCTGAGACAAACTTTGCTTGCCTGAAGCCTGCTCTGGTAGTGTGCAAAATGTGGAGCCATTCGATTGGTTCCTAGGGTACAAAATAGCTTTTTCGTACCTGTACCTAGTGGATTTGTAAATCCTGAAAAAAGGGAATTTTACTGATGGCATTTAAAATGTAAATACTGAGGTCACTTAAACCACACTGTAATCCGGGTCAAGCAATTACCGCTTAAGAAGCAATCAATCCATTTAAACAAAGGAATCGATACATAAAATGTGGTTTCATGTTTATTTTGTAACACACGATCGACTTAATAGGTCAAAAAGCTAGGATTATAATTTAAACCACACAGAAAAACCTTGCGTGAGAAGTTGTAGCATCCTTCCTTCGATCAAGAATTCTACTTTTTCAACATGTCTGTTACTTCCAAAGATGGTATCTTTGTGTTTCTTAAAAGTTGGGTTTCTGAGATTTGAAAAAATCCGAAAATTGGCTTTTTCGGCCTACAAACGTTTACCGTAACCTTAAATTGGTTGTAGAGTTAAAAATCAGAAAACTTCAAATTTGCTCTTAGGTCAAAACCAGAGCTGCCAGCATTTGAGGAAAAGTCTCCCTAACGTTGAATAAGGACATACCTGGCCGTTATTATGCAACATGATATTGTCATTATGCCTGTCACCAATGCCAAGCACGTATGTTGCAACACAATATCCAGCACAAGATTTGCGAAATCTATCGATTGCTTGAGACAACCTGGCAGAAAGAAAGGATTTGAATTGAAGACTTTAATGTAAATAAAGGATCTGCTAATACAGAACAATGCGCAAATACATTTCATCTCCTTCACAAGTTATAAGAAATGGATTTTAAAAACAAGCAGAGTCCAGAAAAAGGTCAAGCCTTCCTCCAGAAGCTAATTTCATTTTGTTAAACCTTCCTCATTTTATCAAGTCAAAATAACCAGATTTTTCGAACTCCTCGCGTTGTTTATAACCCTAAAATTTATGAACCAGTTGCTGTTGCCAAAATTATCCAAAATTTTTCAAGTTTGCTGGTAAAACTTACTAAACCTTCCTCAAATATGACATTGGCAAGCAAAGCCTTCCTCTGGCTCACAGACGTGGAGCCGTGACTTTTTCTGGACTCTGCAAGAAGGGGAGGTTCTGGATCCCATTGGGACATCTCTATTCGTTGATATGAGTCGGTACAAAATTCGTTCAGTGACCTGTGAGGGAGATCAAATGTTCTTGTGCTGAGGAAATTCGTTATGATTTGATTGCAGCGTTTAGAAAGGACTTATGACCTGATTCGTTATTTCGTTCCATCTCGCCCATCACCACTTTTGTTTCGCAACTTCATTGAATTGAATTTACCCAATCACTAAAACTACGACTCATAAACCTTACTGTTCAAAAACCTGGACAAATTGCCTTAACTTGCTGAGGCGTGAATGATTCTAATGACATGATTGGACAAAAGCTGTAAAAGAGCTCAGGATATCCTCAGAGTATTTTTCAGAACAATCTCAGAAAAAAGTTTTGTACTCAGGCTCGCAATAGACAATAACGCTAAAGATGGCGACCGCGCAAAGCATGCTGGTAAAAAGCTCCCTGACGACCACCTAACGACAAAGAAATTTTGGTCTGCCGCTTCGACTAGCTAACTGGAACAAGGAATCAATGTAAACAAATAGAAAAATGTTGTAATTCAAATGCGAATCTTTACTTAAAACTTCAATTCGAATCAAAAGTTTACTTTTTCTGCTTTGGAAATAGACCAGGCGGAGAAAGGGGGTATCGTCCCCCGAAGGCGAAATTTATGAGACAAGGTGGATTTGATCAATCTTGGGGCGCTGATTTCGAAAATCGATGTTATACGGGCAAATTCGGGGGCTTTTAGCCTCGTTTTGATGTTGAAAGACTCGTTTTCAAGCAATCGAACAATTTCTCCTTTTGACTGTCTTAGAACGCACAAACTGCTGTTTAGAATAACTAAAAATGATAAAAGACAGAGCCGGTGGATAAATAAATTGTTGCTATAACTTTTTTGGCNATATTGCCAGAAAAGTTACAGTAACAATTTGTTTATCCACAGGCTCTGTCTTTTATCATTTTTAGTTATTCTAAACAGCAGTTGGTACGTTCTAAGACAATTAAAAGGAGAAATTGCTCGATATGTTGAAAACGAGACTTTCGACATCAAAACGAGGCTGAAAGCCCCCGAATTTTCCCGTATAACATCGATTTTCGAAATCAGCGCCCCAAGATTGTCCAAATCCACCCTATCTCATAAATTTCGCCTTCGGGGGACGATACTTCCTTTCTCCGCCTGGTCTAAAAGGTTTCCTTTCGAACCATGTTGCATTCGAATTCAAGGTCGATTTAAATGAAAGCTATCTTTAGCGTTATTGTCAATTTTTCTTCGTGGCGTATAGTCAGCTTAATCTCAGGCTAGATAAAATCAAATTATCATCACCGAATTTATTCCTTCCTACCTTTCTGGATCACTTTCTACCTTTTCCATCCACGAATATAAAGTACCATCTCTTATCACCCCTCCAAGACCTCTCAATTTCGCTTGAATTCTTGCAATTGTCTCAGCATTTTGAACAACCTCAATCAAACCCAGCATGTTGCCCGTTGGTAGACAGTTGTATGGCATTAATCTGAAATAAAAACAAAGGTAGACAGTTGGTAGACAGTTGTATGGCATTAATCTGAAATAAAAACAAAGGTAGACAGTTGGTAGACAGTTGTATGGCATTAATCTGAAATAACAACAAAGGTTTGAAGACAGGGATTCTGGATTTTTGCTTGCTTATTTTCACTGTCTTTTTCGTGGCATACTTCAGGTACTTGGCTATAATTCTATTGTGGGGTTTTTGATATCTTGATTATTTTCAAAATTAGCGTTGATCTTATGTCGCGTTAATCAAAACGCCGTTAAGTCCTTTTCGACAAAGTTCGAGACCTTGACTGTCTTAAGTTTTGATCAAGTTGTTGAAATTGTTCTGTTTTACGTTTTTACGTTGCGACTGAAAACAAAACTTTCGGTGGACAAAAGTCTGTTCTGTTCTCTGCGTTAATTTCCTTAAAAATAACATCTTCCGTAACTGTTCGCGTTAATTACCCTTAATTCTAAGAATTTTATCCCCTCATTCACGTTAATTTAAGCCGCGTACATTTTATGTACATTCATTTCTAGTAGCTTTAAATTCCTATAATAAGGCGAGTTAATTTGTTATTATTTTTAAAGGATTCTGTATGCAGTGGATTTTAAAAACTCAACTGAACCAAACTGAACTTCGGCGCACCTGCCGCTAGATGCAAAGAAATTGTTTGTAATTACTGTGAATGAAAATAATAATCACTTACCGAAGATCCAGACCTTGGCTTTTCCAAACGAGATCCATTATTCTGAGAACTTGCAGTGTCAAAAAATCTTGTCTTAAATCTAAAAAGGGATTGCAAATCAAATGTTTAATTCTGCAAAACAAAATGACTTGAATGTGAGAATAAAATTGTGATGAAATAAAAATTTAATGTCATACACGACGTTGTCATATTTATGGACCATATCATTTAGCTCAGGTCATTCACTCTACAAATCAACATCTCATTGACCGATCTGGAAAATGTTTGGTGTACATTGACCTCCAGAGTATGCTTAAAGGGAATCGACATAGTTAGAGCTGGCCTGGGCCACTTGGTAAAAATAACCTGATGTATATATACTCCACTCTAGTATGTGCCGTTTCATTGTGTAGCTAAAGAAACCATGGGTGTGTAGGCATTTTCTTGCGACTAATCATAGCGGCCGGAATATACCTATGTCAGTCCGTCATATCATTTCTTTTTAGTAGACTGGAAAGATTTCTAGCTACATGACAGCTAATTTAGGCCTACTATGCATGCCGCATCCAGGCATGGGGCCCCAGCTTAACGTCCCTTCCGAAGGACGGTGGAATGAGTTGCTTGGTCAGGCATCTGGAATGTCACCCATCCGGATTTTGACCTCACGCGACCAAGCTTAACTTCAGTTACCTAACGGAAATTGTATAAGCCGCTAGGCCAACCACCCCACAATTGCCTTTAATTTCAGAACATCATTATTTGTCATTTTACGCCTGTTCTTCCTTTTGCAATTCTGGACCCGGTAGCTTACAATGATCACAGATAACTCACCATCTCCATTTTTGAAGATAATTAGAACATCTTGTCCAAGTTCATCATCATTTTCACAAACAAGCCACAATGGTCTCTTTGCTGAATTCATGTACTTGCATTTATCAACTCTGCAAAATTAAATCACGAAGAAATTAGCATTGCAACGACATGGGAGATGATGCACCGATTTTTGGAAGGGAGGCCAAGAATAACAGAATTTCTTACCCGTCAGTTGCCCAGTTCTCTTATCTGGATCTCTGTTGATCAATTTGAGTGGAAAATATCAGTATAACTTTGCATAAAAAGTTGTTTTCTTTCGTCGTTTTTATCTCGGTTCTGCTTTCTTAGGCCCTCCAGGTTGCAACTGGCAAATTAGAGAGTTTAAAAATTTGCCAGTTAAGCTAAGGGATTGGGAGGTGGGGGCATTTTCAAAATTCAATAAGGAGGGGACGTCTATTTGGCACCTGAGAGTAAGTTCTTATGTCCACATGTTCTTCCTAGCAGGGTATATCCGATTATGAAATCTACAATTATCAAAATGATAGAAAGTTACTTTCAAATGATATCATTCATTAAACCAACAAATCAATTAATCAATAAATCAGCCCATCAATCAATCAACTCAATCACTCAATCAATCAATGATATCTTTTTAAAGATGAGATATAATTACCTTAGACCTTTAAGTCGGACACTAGGATCCAAGGGACTGTCAAGATTTGTGAATACACCTTGATCATTCAGTTTTCTCAGACATTCTCTCATCAGCTCAAGTTGTTTTTGATCCTGTTTGACGGAAAAATTTCAATCAAAAACAAAACTCCACAATTCATATTTTCCGTTAAAAGGCTAACAATATCTGTCCCTCTGTGCCATAAATTTCATACGGGGGAGGGGGGGGGGGGGGGCTCAACTTCGCCTCGAAATTATAAAATTTGTGATTTATTGAAATTGGTTGAAAATACAAGATCGTCCATTTCTATTAACTGTAGACAGTGAGCTAAGTCAAATACTAAAACGTGACACTAGGCAATAGACTTACGACGCGATTCCTTGTTACAAATAAAACATTATTTATAATAACATTTACCTGGTTCTTAACGGGTGACTGCTTCAACAGTTCTGTGACAGTTTTCAGTTTGTTCAAGGCTTCGTACTAAAATTGCAAAGTTAAATTCGATTATTCTGTGAGTCAGCAAAGACCAGCAGCGGTATATATAGTGAATATTTCACATAAATATTTGAATATTTCAAAGTTCTACGCATATGTGATCAGCATATGCGTCAAATATTAAAAACAGACTGAACAAATGGTTATTGAATCTTCCTTTTGATTTCATGGCTCAAAAGGAACTTCAGGTACTTTGCTATAATTGCATTTTGGAAGTTTTAGATAGTTTGATTATTTTCAGAATTACAGCGTTTTTATGTTTCGACCAGTTTTGAAGTTACGACGTAATCAAATTGCTAAATCGTAAACCAGAAAGCGACAGATTTCTGCTTACTGCCATACTGCAGACCTTAATAAACTATGTTTTCTTCATGATTATACCGTTTTTCCTCTATTTAAAAAGAAACGTTGTAATTCCAAAAATAATCAAGACATCAAAAATGTCCAAAGTACAATTATAGAAAACGACCTGAAGTTCCTTTTAAGCCATGAAATCAAAAGGAACATGCACTAACCTCTCTTTTAAAGATGTGACGCCTATGCTGTAAAGATCTTTACTTCCTGGCGGTGGTTGTAACATGGGCGGTAGGAGACGCGTGGATTGCTTTTTGAAAAATATTGTGGTCATAGGTTGCGGTTATTAAGATTAAATTAGCCGCGATGTTTTCAGAGCGGCTTCCTGCTATATTGTAGCCACTTGACGGTTGACCCAGCAGACGCTAATCTGCCCATCGACTCTATGTCCTACCGCCCATGGTATACTTAGAATGCCGATCACAAGGGTTTCCACCGGAATGGTAGCAACGATTTTCATTTCAGTTAGAAATAGCAAAGGAGTCCTTTTTCAATTTTGTTGGTAATTATTCTAAGTCAAATAAGTATATTTTCGATTACGAGTTCAATAACTATATTTTCCATGGATAAAAGCAAATTAACTGAAATACCTGCTTAGTTAAACTTTCAAGATGGCCGATGCTTCCCCGGCAGTATGCTTCCAGCATCAGCCCAAATCTAACGGCAACTTGAGGGTTGTGCATTTCCGATCTACAATGACAAAATATAATTTCAGCTAAAACAGAAAAATAGAGGAATAAGACAAAGTTCATTCACTCTGCTGTTTTGGAAGAGAAACATTTATTATGAATAATATACCACATTCACATTGACACAGTTAAACCAGCTTTATTTAAATCACGTTAAATTTCGACCAATCAAATGAATTTTATTAGTTGGATTGACCAGTTAGAACGCAACATTTGATAACCTGCTTTAGTTTGAGCTGGTTCAACTTGTCAATGTGAATGGGGTAATAAGTCGTGGCTTGGTTTCTACAGTAGGGTAATAAATGTTTTTATAACGTACGGTAAGGTGGGGTAAAATGGGTCTGAAAAATGGGACAATGACAAATTTATAGATTTCACTGTTAAAGTGCTTTAGTTGAAGGAAATCAGTTTGCACCCAAAGACCCTTTGCCTCAACTTTAGAGATAAAAAATCCAGTGACCCATCTTGCCCTACTCTGACCAATTTCACCCGCAATCCATCATATTAATTAACTGCTTTTACGCTATCTGAAACATATGGCAGAATTTTATACATTTCAGCTGGGTTTCTCTTCAAAATACCTAAATTTATGGGCGATACTTTTACAAGTGGTCTCGCCCTTTGGTATGATTTCAAGCCTCCCCATATTGTTGGGTGCCTAATTGAAGTCAAACCGGACACCCCAGCCAATTAAATCTAAGGCCCACAGCCTCTCAGTATTTGACGTGTTTGTTACTTACCGTAAATGCCAGAAAAGAAAGTGCCCAAGACGACGGTTGTTCAGAGCTCTCTTCAATAAAAACCTTGCCAAAGAACAATCGAGATAGGACTCATACTTCAGGACCTGTTGGGCAAAAAGAGAGATACATTAAATATTGCAATAACTTTCAAATGATATTGATCCTTAAACGCAATATTCAAGGCCTTGCAATCACGTGTCTGCGGGTGCAACTTCAGTGGGGGAGTCGACAGAGGTGGGATATTTCAAACCTTGCAACTAAAACAAAAATGTATCAATCTTTCATAAACTATACCCCAAAATCTATAATATCAGATTGAACAGCTTGTTTTTGACTGTTTTTGTGCAGATCTAGGAAAGTGATTCATGGCTAATTAGAGATTTCTGAGAAATATGGCGCATCAAAAATTATAAGCAAAATCTTAAAAATAAAGTTGGAGCCTCGTAGAAACAAGCGATTATAAGTTTCAGCTATTGGTTGGATGGTTCTTGCTGTATGATGTTTCAAACAGGTGTTTCAAACACATCTTCTTGACTCGTCTGGTATGTCTGTCATTATGGTGTACATAAGGATACAGTCTATGGTTCCCAATTCATAACTCGAAACGTTGTAACGTTCAAAATCGATTCCGGGTGTCCCAAATATTTTTTTGTTACCAAGTAGAAAATCATCATGTAGATGAAAGTAACGTAAAGCGTCATGAAAAAACTTCATTTTCAGTCATACTATTTAAGAGTACTCGGACCACGGAATCACGGACCATGGAACTGCGGAACATGCGGAATAAATAAATAAACCTCGCCGAGGAGAGTAATTCAAGAGCATTTTCTAATTCCTGACTGCGAGCACCATTTTTTCATTTGCATTCAAATATTAAAAAAGGAAGGATAACTTTAAACAAATAATACAAACCTGGACCATTTGCAGCAAGTATTGCTCTAATTCATTGTCTCTGTTGGAAAAGAAAAAAGCCTCTTAGCTCTGCTCAAAACGTTATTTGTTCATTCATACACAAGGCATGGTACTTGAACAACCTACATACAGGGAAAGTAAATATAGCCCCTTGTCTTCGATTTGCGATATATCAAAGAGCTGTGATTCGATCGTCTTTTGCATAACTTGTGTGTAGCTGCTAGGATAAAGAAAACATCCATACACTTTTCGGTGGGGATTTGCTCGATTCTTTTGCTCGCAAAAAATATTCAAAATGCCTGACTAAAAAAAAAACGCAAAATTGCCCAAAAACATTTGATCTTAATCTTGATCAAGATAACCGAATCACAGCTCCTTAATTCATCCCCGATCGAAGAGAAGTAACTATTTTCGACTCACCAGCATGCAGGGTAAATTTTATAAAATTGATCAACATTTTAAGCCTGTCTCTCAGATGAAGCATTTTTATAAAGCCGCTTATAATTTGAGAACTTTACGACCGATTTTAACAAACTAAATTTTCTAATCTAAGTTGATACGATAGCTACACAGGCATTATCAGGTTATAGGAATCTGATAAATGGTTTGACAGCTACAGGCTTTCGAACGTCTAAACATTTTTCTGACTCAGTCAGTATAAGAGTCACATTGATCTTTCAAATGAAAGTTTGTAACTACAGATCCCCCAGCAAAATGATATCTTGGCTTAGATTTAAAGACCCATTGCTAACCATAATCCTTTGTGGCGCCAAAGTCAATTTTTTATGATATCAAAGTCGTTTCTGGCCTAGGTTTTGCTTGTCTTGCTTTTCATTCGGCGCACAAAGGATCATGGTTGACAATGGGTCTTTAACCATGAAATGAAGGGCACACCAGGTGTTAACCTACCTCAGACAGTCGAGCATTGTAACTGCAAACCAGCGCACTTGTTCATCAGGGTAAATGTAATCAAGAAGTTCTAATCCAATGTCCGGAGACACTTTGTCTTTTCTCCAAATATGGAGTAAGAAATACATCTAAAACAAAATTTTACAATAACATGTTACAATAATATTTTACAATAATATGTTACAATAATATTTTACAATAATATGTTACAAGTCATACAAGGACGAAAGGCAAGTTCTGCGAAACATCAGCAAGAAAGAAAATCAACCTGATAGCATCAATTAGGTGAGAAAAAGTTTCAGCTTTTGCAAAAATTTACCGGAAATTTTTAGTAAAAAGTACGAAATTCCGTGAAAAAGCGTCGGCAAATCTTTCACCCGAAAAACGTTTGTCTAAAATTTATTCGTCCAAAATTTCTTGCGTTAAATGTAAGTTTAAAACATACCTGGGCTACATCTTCTCTGTTATTCCATTTCATACTTTGGAGTAATTTTGGCAAAGATTCCGGATACTCTTCACAGCATTCAGCCCTGCATTAGATGAAATGTAAATTTTTAGATGAACAGTGATCAGTACAGCAAGAACAGTACGCGAGAGACAATGAACTGTTCTTCAGTGGCGGACACTAGGGCGCGAGGGGGTGCAGTCACCCCCCTACTGTTGGCTAAAACAAAGACCTCTTGTTTAAAAAGATTGTAGATAAACAATGCTATCGAACTGAAGTAGCTTCGCCCCCCCAATATTTGGCAAACTGTCCGCCACTGTTGTTCTTTTCAGTTGCGCTGCTTGGATATCCCATTTCTGTCGTTCTGTACTTCAGACCTCCAGGTCTCTGAAGTAAAATTCACTCATTTGAAATATCAGTTTTCAAAGAAAACAGACGGTTTCAGGCATTTATTGTAACTGAAGAAGGAGGTTTCATCTTCGCCTTTTGAATAATAAGTTAACGGTAGGTAGCGTACAGAAAAAATACTTGGCTTGCAGGATACAAAATGACGTTCTTGCTGGTGTTGCCATCTTGGCTTCTTGAACTCTCTAATACCTCACGTAAGAGAACTGTAACAGATTTGAGAAATTACCTTAAGTACCAAAGCAAATCTTTGTCCTGTTCAAACATAGGCAACAATGGGTCCCTTTGTATGACTTCCTCAATATTGGCCTTGTGCTTTTTGCCTGCTTTTGTCTGAAGGGGAAAAGAGTGGAATCAATAAAGTCTTGATGGATGCACTATCGCTATCGCTTTCGAATACTTTGCGTTCCATGATAAATCGACCAATCAAATCAATCAAATTTTTTCAGACGCAAAGGATGACGGTAAAAAATTCCCTGACGCCATCTTTAGCGTAATCGTCTATTGCAATTCCATGCTAAAGGAATCACGAGGAACAGTCACATCGAGAGGAAGGTCCAGGACACTGATTCAGCAAGCTTAGCTTCTCGGTGTCCTAAAAACGACCTTCGGATGCAAGGTAGAGATCAAGAAAAAAATGTTAGTAAAAGTCATGAAGATAATGCGAGCTTTTGTGTTTGCTTTGAGGCAGAAAAGTGACAAGAATTCAATCGATGTTTTCAACCGTTTTGCAAGTATTTAAAAGCCGCATCTTTTAGAAGATCGATCCTAGCTTGGGAACCAAAGGCCCTGTTTAGAACGATTCCTCCGATGCATCAAAACAAATGCTTGTGACTTCTTACACCCTCATAGTTGGGAAAGATTTGAGCCACTCTATACAGAACTGCAAAAATATTGGGAAATAAAACTTTTCATATCATCTGATATGTAAGGTATTACTTACTATTCTATTCTATTCTATTCTATTTTTACTTTTTTAGGCACGGTAGCCCCGTCAGTCCATAAGGACTGCTTTTCAGAGGGCCGTGGCAAATACTTACAAATTAAAATGAAAAACTAAATAATTGGAAAATTAACATACAATACAAAAATATTAGAAAAATTGTTATGGATTACTATTTAGTCTTCTTTTGAAAGTGGCAAGGGAGGGTGCATATTTAACATTATGTTCAAGCTGATTCCAAAGTTTAGGTCCACGAAAAGATATACCTTTTTGCCCATTGTTTGTTTTCCGTAGAGGTAATAAAAGATCAGTTTCAGTATTTCTCAGTTTCCTTGTATTTCGAGTAGAATTTTTGACGAACAATTTGGAAAGATATTCTGGTGCAAGACCATTCAACGATTTATACACGGTTGTAGCAGTTTCGCTTCTAATAATATCACTTATAGTTGGCCATTTTAATTTTTGTATTATTGGCATAGCAGGTGAATCAAAATATTGCTTTTTGTGACTATTCTAGCTGCTCGATTCTGCAACTTTTGAAGGTTCTGCAGTCTGGTCACCCCACAGTTCCCGCATACGGAACAGCAGTACCGAAAATGAGGTTCTGCGATGCCCCGATACATCTTACTCAGGGTATTTTCAGGCAAAAATTTCCTGGAATATTTCAGAAACCCTATTCCACGTGAAACCTTAGTACGGAGACTATTGATATGTTCGCATTTTGATTATTAATCACTTATTGGCATGTACTTTTAAATCATTATTTCGCTCATAAAGAAAATTTCCTCACCGTCAGTGGGTTTCCTCTGCCTGAGTTCACGACTGTTGCAGCAAGCTCAAATATCTTCAAGAAAAATAAAAACATCATCAGTTGTATGTTATAGTTATTACTTACTCAATATATTTTAAAAAACTTTACTTTCTCAGGGCAGACCAAAATAAATTTTAGTAAGGGACTAAAGCTGCAATACTCGTTCCTTGTACTAATTTTTCGAAAATGTATACCCAATACCCAACCTCTATACCACTTTTTCGAAAATAGTTACCTCACATTGTAACAATTTTTCAAAAATGGCCTATTCATTTGTTCTTTATACCAAAATCACAAAAATAGATACAGTTCCTTGTACCAAACTCATGAAAACGATACCCTTCCCAATGGCATGTCCACAGTACCCAAAATATACATACTGCCTCCAGCGATTTACACTTCAAGTTTCAACAAAGCTGAGCCATCATTTGCTGTGGGCGTATGCCTACCCGGACTGAGAACACCTCGCTATTGTTCTCAGCACAGATGAATTTTTATAAGAGTTCCAGTTTTATCTGTGCCTTACCATCACAATATTTAGCGTAAATTCGCAAATCAATAACCTTAAAAAAGAGTTAATACGAACGTTGCCTTACCTTATCATCATTTGGATAACTAATGGGCTCTGCAAACTTTGTAAACTCGATCAACAAACATGGTCCACTGTCCTGATTACCATTTACAACAGTACCAAGTGGATTGAGTGCTGTGTCTTTACAATCGCTTCCATGGCATAACCAAGCATACAGCTTCTGTGGTCCAGACCTCAAGAGTCCGTTGTAATCGAACATCGTGACATTGACCCATGACAGTGGAACAGGTGGTCGAGACTAAAAAAGCAATCGGATGCAGCATTGGCTTCAAATCTTTAAAAGAGCTAAGTGTACGTTACATCTTACTGTACTGCTGCTTTTGGATGGAATGGCCTGAAAGAAACTCTGGGGAATTTAGAATTCTTGTTATGCTAATGTACGGGCAAGGCCTGTACTTGATGCATACCTCATCTTTCAAACAAATTATTGAATAAATTGCGCATTAATCAAATTTGAGGTGTCGAAAATTAGGTCAAAGATTTGAATTGCAATGTCATGAGTCCCTAGCTGAGATAGTGCACAGAATTAAAAGGAAAACAAAGCAAAACATAGGTGCTTAGGTAATGAGTCTAACCCGAACTGAACATTAACAAGAAAATTATTTACTGCTCCTCTGCTAAAATCTTATGCAAAGCCTGCTGAGTGCTGTAAATGCTTACCCCTGGGGGGGGGGCACATGACTTACGATCGAATGGGCTCTACTGCTAAGTTTTTTTATTCATACCCATTTCTAAGAGCCAAAATTTGCCTTTGTGCCCACTTATATAGCTGGGGTTTCCATTGCTTTAGCCGAAAAGAATCCACTTCTCGGGAATTTTATGCCTTCAAACCCACTCAACATGTTATGTACCCCTGGGTGCTTACCCTTCTTGCTTCTTTTTTGTCTCTGCCATAAATACAAAAGCACATCCTAGCCATTCTGGGGATATCACAAACTGGTAAGCTGAATTCAACAAATTCATTCCACTTTGGGCTGGTTCCAACTTGATTTGATGTATTCATGATGTCACAAAGTGATTCAGCACCATGGTAAATGCCACATTTCACTGAGATCTATCGGGGAAAGATTCAATTGTGTATTGTGAAATGCAATGTACAATCAGTGGCGGACACTAAGGGGGTGAAGGGGTGCGGCCGCCCCCCATGTTGGGTAAACAAAGACCTTTTGTTTTAAAACCATAGAAGTAAACAATGCTTTCTAACTGAAACAATAGTTTTGCCCCCCCAATATTTGACAAAGTGTCTGCCACTGTGTACAGTACCATATAGTCTTGCTGAGAAATAGATTACATAAGAATATGTTTACATGAGCACAATGGGATCGATCCAATTTGGAATTGATCCCAAAATTGTGCAGGTGTTTACACAGGATTGAGAATGCGACCCATTTCTTGCGAATGCAACTGTTTAGACCCTACAGTAGCATAGGTTCCAAATCTTTAAAAAGGTTGGTGTAAAATTCTATGACCTATTTCTTTTAAAATGAATGGCTTGAAAGGAATTTTAGCTACTTTGCTATAGTGCTACTATTGTACTTTTCTGAAATCTTCAATATTTTCAGAATTACAGGGTTCTTCTTCTTTTTTAAGAATTTAAGAAAAATTTGAGAAAAAAAACTTACAAACATAGTAATTTCTAAACTTTTTGAGGAAACATAGAATAATTTTCAAGAAAACCATAGTTTATGAATGTCTACAATATGGTATCAAGTACAAGTCTTTCGCTCTTCTGGTTTACGATCTAGAAATTTGATGACGTCACATCCTCAAAATAGTTGAAATATAAATACGCTGTAATTTCGAAATATATTCAAGATTTCAGAAAAGTCCAATGGTAGAATTATAGCAACATAGCTAAAGTTTCTTTCAAGCCATTCAATTCAAAGAAATAGGTCATAGAAGTTTTAGGCCGTGGGATGAGAAGACCTATGTAACTTAGAAAATCGACTCCGCTGCACAAATCTTGGAACTAGACAATTTTTACATGAAAGTGACCGCAATGACGTCTACAATCAAGATCCATGTGGCCCCAAGCCATAAATGTGCACGACTAGCAAAAATCGCCGATCAAAGCTGCGATGCGGGCTGATGATATCCTCAAATACTGAAAACGCTAAAATAAGTGAATAGAGCTCCAAAAAAGCAGGTTTTTGGTGTCTTGCTTGCGAAATATGCTTTGATATAGAGAGTGACATTGCTTGATATTGCGAAAATGTGTCAAAAACAATCCAATTGCTGAAAATTACGAACAAGAACCTCTGTGGAGGCGCATATTATAACACTGATCTTCTAGCTCATAAAGCTTAGAGATCATTACTGTTCTGTGCAGCTACAGACAGGCCCAAAGAAAGCAGCAAGGAGCAAATGTGAGAATTATTGATGGGAGGGGGTCCCCGCATGTTCGCCGGAAAAATGTTATTTTCCTTGGTAATTAATCCAGCATATTGAAAAGGATATAGTTAATTTTACAATAAGTCAACAAGTCTGTCATTCGTCGTCGCTATCTTCATCACTGAGGAGCAATGCGTATTTTCCACAAGACCCTCAGGTGCGATTGGGATGCGCATCCACAAAATTTCTATGTTTCCATCAGCTACTTTCCATCCAGCATCTTGCATGTTTGGCAAATCAAGAGCTGACCTTATGGCTTGTCTCCACGCAAACGTTTGATTTGAAAAAAGAGCTGCCCTGAACTATTTTCAAATCAGGAAGAAGCAGATACACGGTTGATTTTGCAAGCAAAGCATGCCTCTCAAACATATTCAAATGTTGCGATTAGCAGTCCAGACACAGATGTTATGATCCTAATGATACATCACAAGAAATCAATCGATGCTAATCTTTACCTCTGCACCGGAACGGGCAATGCCAGAAGGATAATCAGTAGGGTAGGGTGGGGGTGATGTGGGTCTACGGGGTAAAGTAGGTCTATTAAACTTTTTGCTAAAAACATCCATGCTCGTCAAATCGAAGAAAGCTTTGCTATTTTTCTTGTAATGTCTACATAATAAGAAGCCTTTTTTACATAAAACATTCGTCTTAGATGTATCTCCATTCGTTTTATAAAATAATTTTAGTGAACGGCCTACTGTGGAAGAAATTCAAAGCCGAGAAGAACTTTCCCCTGCCACTGTTATTTTTTTTCTGGTTAATTAAATGAACATGAGGTGAAAGTTTAGTCTTTTACAAGTGAAATAACGTTTATTTCAAAGTCATTGAAGCGATAATTATTTTTCTGCATATCTTTTTACTAAGTGGGGTAATGTGGGCCTACTGAGAATTCAGCCATATAACTCAAATCCAACGAAGCCTTGAATTGCTTAAAATTTCGCAAACTGCAAAAGTTTCTATTTGATCATTACTATCAAATTCGATCACGGCCTTCCAAGTCAAAACCATGGTGGATCACCGCATAAGGACAGCAGTTTTTTCTCGTCGTGGGAACGAGATTGCTTGCGATAAAAGGCAAAGATTGGCACTTTAGCGAATAGAAAATAGTTGCGGAATATGATTCCATTAATTGTTTGAATCGTTTACTTTTCAATATTCCCCTATTATATGAGTTTTGAAAATAGACCCACAGAGGGCCTATTTTAGTTGCCTAAAAAGATAATTTTGTTAAAATATCCAACTGCGTCTATCAGAGCTGAGATTTTTTGGAATGAAACAAGAAGCATTAAATGTCAATTAAACGAAAAGTTTGAAAGTATTTGCATTTTATTGTCTTTTTCCAGCTATGTATTTTGAGATTTTGCTCAATTTAGACCCACATTACCCCACTACCCTATCAACAAAGTTTATGAATCACTCGGAGATGATATGAGCGAAGCTCTTCCTGGATTTCACACATTCACTGGTATGTAATCAGACTCGAATACATTTAAGGTTCTTGTGTTACTTTACTTCTACAAAAGATCCAGTTATCAAAATTAGTAAGATCAGATTCCATATTGCTGTCATGAGTAAGAAGAATGATATAATTATTTTACAGTTGGTACTAGAGCAATTATTCATATTAATTGTGAAATATATTAGGATATTCTCAAATCTCAGTGCTTTTTCATTGCATTTTTTAAAGTAACCAAATTATATTTTCAAATCAAACGTTTGTGTGGAGACAAGCCATAAGGTCAGCTCTTGATTTGCCAAACATGCAAGATGCTGGATGGAAAGTAGCTGATGGAAACATAGAAATTTTGTGGATGTGCATCCCAATCGCACCTGAGGGTCTTGTGGAAAATACGCACTGCTCCTCAGTGATGAAGATAGCGACGACGAATGACAGACTTGTTGACTTATTGTAAAATTAAATATATCCTTTTCAATATGCTGGATTAATTACCAAGGAAAATAACATTTTTCCGGCGAACATGCGGGGACCCCCTCCCATCAATAATNAATATATCCTTTTCAATATGCTGGATTAATTACCAAGGAAAATAACATTTTTCCGGCGAACATGCGGGGACCCCCTCCCATCAATAATTCTCACATTTGCTCCTTGCTGCTTTCTTTGGGCCTGTCTGTAGCTGCACAGAACAGTAATGATCTCTAAGCTTTATGAGCTAGAAGATCAGTGTTATAATATGCGCCTCCACAGAGGTTCTTGTTCGTAATTTTCAGCAATTGGATTGTTTTTGACACATTTTCGCAATATCAAGCAATGTCACTCTCTATATCAAAGCATATTTCGCAAGCAAGACACCAAAAACCTGCTTTTCTGGAGCTCTATTCACTTATTTTAGCGTTTTCAGTATTTGAGGATATCATCAGCCCGCATCGCAGCTTTGATCGGCGATTTTTGCTAGTCGTGCACATTTATGGCTTGGGGCCACATGGATCTTGACTGTAGACGTCATTGCGGTCACTTTCATGTAAAAATTGTCTAGTTCCAAGATTTGTGCAACAGAGATGACATCTTACGCCTCTCATCCGACGGCCTAGGTCTTTAAAGATTTGGAACCTATACTGACAATAGTCAAGTGAGATTTATTTTGTTGTCTCAGAATTGATGCTAAATAAATTGTTGATATTTGGATGGACCCAATTACGAAGGTCTAAAATGCGGTAGGCATAGAACTTATGAAACAACCAAATAAAATTCTAGTGTACATACCTGCATTGCAGGGGCATTGATATTTGTAGCACAAACAACTTTTATTTTCACCATTGACTCAGGTCCTATCTCCCATAATGAGATGGTGCTTCGTTCTGCTTTAGGTGGCAATGGAGGTGGTGCACAAACAGTGTTTCCTCTCATCCTTTCTTCAACACTCAATTCTGCTTTCAGCATCAATGACAAATGTGGTCTGATGTCATCAGCAATACATTCTTGTATATACTAGAAAAGAAAATGAATGGAAATAGGAAAAATGCATAAGATCCCGAGGTGTATTTTTCCCAATTCAGTAGGTAATCACATGTGGAAAAATTCAGAAATTTTGGACAGGTAAGACAGAAATTCAACAATGCAAAAGCATTGGTTTTTAAAATCAGGGAAAAAAAGTATGAACCAGAATGTTGAATTTTGGGTCTGCTGAAGAAATTCTACAAGAAAATTTCTTGGTGGATGTTAGTTAGGTTATGTATATCTGCATTTTCTATAAATTATATATAGAAACTGTTTAAATTCTATTTAGTTATAGAAACTTAAATAGAAATTCTACTTAATTGTAGAAACTGTTTCTGAAATTACGAAAATGCGTGTCATAGCCTTCTTTGTTTTTTTCTTGCAAAAAATCTGTTCAATTCATTCCATAAAGGAAACTAACTATGTATCACTTGCAGTGCACTCAACAAGCAAACCTATTTGATCAAATTTTCTTGCATGAAATTTTTACCTTCAAATGTGCGCACCAAGGAAGTAGAACTTTGTTTCAGCCTCTTTGGACACTCATTTTTTGGATTACAAAAATATTTATCAGAATTCTATATTTGAAACAGGTAAATTCTTTGGGAAACTGAAGGGGGGATTTGGTATGATGATTTGGGTACTGGTGAAGGTGAAGTTGCGTTTTTTAGCGCCAAGTGCTGGGGTCGCAAGTAGAGAAGACCTAATCGAGTCCGCGACCCCTTGTCATGACGCTTAAATGGTGGGGCTCTACCTGGGATCGAACCCTGTCTGCCTGACTGTTCTGGCTGCAAAGTCAGAGGATTACACCACTGCGCCACAACACCTTCATCAACAGTTATGATGAAGCCCAGAACAGTATGGATTTTGCGGATTTTGGTATGAAGAACTGATATATATCAATCTTAGGGATTTTGGTATATGGGGCATTATGAACAGCCTTTTTTGGTGGTTTTGGTATAAAAGCCAGTAAAATTTGATCCTAGAATAAATATTTTGATAATCTGGTGTGCCCTGGTGGAATCTGTGTACACCGTATGCCACAGCTTACGCCGATTCCAGTCTGGCTGGTGTGCTGAAAAGATGCTGAAATACAGTCTGTACTGTGGGCAAATATTCCCGATAACTGACCTTAAAGTGAAGCAATCTTGGCTCTTCGTTTTCAACTCTCTGACCAAAGAGGAAACTAGTTTTGCCAGCAATCTTCAAGATAAATTCATCTACTTTCTCAGGTTCTCTGAGAGCCAATGTGGTTGCTTTCTTTTCCAATGCAACTTGGATTAGTTCACTCACTTTGTACTCATAAGGAATGTGGAATGTATGGGTGATAGATTTTGCCACTGTCACATAAACGATGAATTCCGATGAATTCATCTTTGGTCTGAGATATTCAGGAAAATCCATTGAGTCTGCAAACTGGGGTGGGTATGAATACATAGCTCTGTCTTCCCATACAGCACGTCTTCTTGATGTCGAGACTGATTCACAGACATTTTTATATTTTTTCCTAAAATCATGCACCTCCTCAATCTTATCCATGTTGTCAAATTCCGTCAGACTCTTTCCAATGAGCATACTGATTTTCGAGTTCACCAACTTCTCGGCCTCATCACCCTGTTTCTCTACAACTTTGAAGTACGGCTTGAAAGGTTGCACATCAAAAACAGTTCGTTTTTCGTCGACTAATTCTTCCAAGCTTCCCTTTCTGTCCACGCATGAAAACACATAAAACTTTGCTTGTTTGAGAAGATGAAAGAGTGGAGAAATTTTTGCCTCTTTCCATAGTTGTGCCTTGCATTCGGCTAGCGTTGTGTCAGCTTGAACTTTGATTGTGATGCATAGGCCATTCGGCATAAGACAGTCAATGGCGACTGGCACTGCACTGTCGCGTTCTTGTCCGCTCCAAAAGTCGAAATTCAAGGCATCATACGGCGCCATGTTGACTAAACACAACTCATACGTTACCAATCATTTATGAATTTCTTTCTTGGTGAAGACTTGTTCCTAAACAGCAGCAAAACATCGCAGTTTTCGTCAAAGCTGAAACGCCAAAAAAACTGAAACTGACTGCGACTGAGACCTTCCTCATTCGGTCATTCCTCAACTTCCTACACGAAGTACTTCATGTACTTCTTGTGATATACAAAGCCACTATGGGCTCAAGGACACCATTTCAATTTAATTTTATTTTTTTAGTCATAGAAATACTATACTATAATTCTATACGACCCAGGAGAAGCATATGGCTTAAACTAACTTACTCATCATTGACTTGCTACAAATCTTGCTACAATCTATATTTTTCACAACTCTGTTTATTTCCAAGTCGGTGGCAGTTAGTCAGTCAGACTTCTGTCCAAGAATTTAAGATCTCCGCGTAGTGGACTGGGATGTACCACCACCAGTTCAGGTTGGATGTTTTACTATATATGTGTGTGTGTGTGGTCTGTGTATAAATACTAAAGAAAAACAAATTCGGTTAAACGTTTCGGCGTAAGCCTTAATCAGTAAATATATATAGAAGTCTCAGTTCTCTGTGAGAGAGTAGTAATGGCAATAAATAGACGTAATAGAGGAGTCAAAAAGAAGCTTTCCCTTTCTTTGTTCTCCTCGTACAGGGTGGCATATTCAGTCTTGGTCTTTGCTTCATAAGACTTGAGCAAGTCGCGGAGCAAAAACCACAGGTGGACAAACTTTGGCAGACACTAAAGCAAGACAGAAAGGTACTTATCAATTTTATACCAATTTTCCACAATGTCCTGTGGTCAAAGGATTCGTCTGAAATTTCCACATCTCTGAATTTTCCATTCTAAGAACATTACGTAGCTGTTAGATAAATCAATATAGACGATTTATGAGCTACGTTACCGACCAGTTACTGAGTAGAGCTATTTTTTATTTTACGAGTTACTAGAGTGTTACTATGCCGGTTGCCGGGTATTATGCTTTGAATGCCAACCAATGTCGATCAAAGTAACTTAAAAATGTCTTCGATCACTTAACTTGCCATAGGAGAAAAAAACAACAGCAAAACGAACCAAAAGAGACTTTTAAAATGTGTTGTAAACAATCCCGATGCATTTAAATAGAAAAAAATATTAACTGGATAACTCCTTCGGCAGACTTTAGTTCACACAATATGTAATGTCTGATAACAGCCAAAAACAAGATGTAACGAGTTCGAAGATAGCTGTAGCAGTGTGCTCAAAATAGCCACTCCATAAACATCCTATGTTTAGCTGGTAGTGTGTTCTGAGAACTAATCACAGCCGCGAATCGGAGTGGACCAATAACGGACAGAGACAATCACACGAAGCGTCCGAGTACGGAAAAAAGAAAAAAACTGTGTTCCTTCCTTCGGTTGTATGAAAGGTTTCAAAGAGTGAAAGAGCCCAAGAGTCTGACGAAAAAGCTTCAACAAAAAGAGTTCGTTTCTTATACTCTTTCTTCGCGTAATTCTCCCTCCTCATTGGCATTAAAACGCAATGCCAATCTAGCCTACGACGTTTCTGATTGGCTCTTTTCATTACGCAGCTGGGTACAAAATCATGCTTCAACTTTCGATTGTAATGTAGGATTTTAAACTCATAGGATGAACTATTTTGCATTCACAATCTGTCGTGTTTTCCATCTGAAGCACAACTACCCAAGTTTCTGCTTTAACGAGATATAAAAACTGCAAAATTATGTCTCAGAGATTAACAAAGTTGGATTCTTTAACTGGAAGAGAGATAAAAACTAAGTTCACAGATTAACAAAACGACAAATTCTTAAAAATCACAGGTGGTTTTTGCACATATTTTAATCAAATTCATATTACTAATTCATAGGAATAAAGATTTCTGTCTTACCAAACTCGTTAGTAACAACACAAGACAATGTTGCTCGTTAGCGAATACATCTCTGGCTAACCACTTGTGTTGCTACTCTCAGACACCAGAAGAGACACTGTGAAAACTTTTCATTACTCGCTTTCATTAGGCACTGTGTCAACTTTTCATTATGCGCTTTGCAATGTTGTTTGGAAGATGATTGGAATGAACGATGAAGACGAAACGTCATAAATATCTGATTCTTATATGATGATTAGACAAGTAAAAATTCAAAGGTGAGCTATTACACTCATATTTTATAAGAAACCGCTAATAAGAGACTGTCGTAGNCTCAGACACCAGAAGAGACACTGTGAAAACTTTTCATTACTCGCTTTCATTAGGCACTGTGTCAACTTTTCATTATGCGCTTTGCAATGTTGTTTGGAAGATGATTGGAATGAACGATGAAGACGAAACGTCATAAATATCTGATTCTTATATGATGATTAGACAAGTAAAAATTCAAAGGTGAGCTATTACACTCATATTTTATAAGAAACCGCTAATAAGAGACTGTCGTAGCCTCTTCCAAAAAATCGTGAAACTGTACTATAAAAGCGATCAGATGTATTATCAACTCAAATAATAATTAAAAGTTTGATGTCTGCTCACGCTCACGACTTGATTCTTTGTTGTAATTCTTGGTTCAAAAAGCAGCTCTTCGTGAACTTTGATAAATTGTGAAATTTAACTTCATGAAAATTTAAGAAATTCTACAACAAACTTTTACTATAAGAATTGGGCTCTGCGTTAAAAAATCCTACTATGAAGTTCAGAGCCAAGTTTCTTATAAAAAATGAGTGTATAACTACTACAATAAATACTTGCATATTAGAGCCACCACAATGTGAGCTTCGCCTAGCAAAGGTTCTTTATTCTGTGGTTTGAAATTTAGAAATAATGCATATTAAAGGGCACATAACCATACAAAAACCACATATTACATGCTTTGTGCATCTGAAACTTTGAAAAATCTTTCTTTTCTGTTTGAATGCAATTTTTACAAAGTTCCAAAAATATTCCTCCAAAACTCTAGCATAAAGGTTCTTAAAAGTTGTTGTTTTTATATGCAGGTTTTTACCGCAGTTCACGTATTTTGTTTGCACGAAACTCTTTATAAGAAACTCAACTCTCAGATTATCAGATCACTAAAACTTAAGAAACATCAGTACTGTTCAATAGATAGCAGATTTTTTCTTAGTCAAGGAATCCATAGGTTACTTTTATTTTGTTTTCACTAGTTTTGGTTTCTCGTATCGCATTACTTGGAAAGCACCTGGAAGGTACAGCGAAAATTCTGAGAACAAAATTGTTACAGTGTAAGTGTGTTTAAAATTATGGTTTTTGAAGCTTAATTATAGGTATGAAACTGCCTAAATATAAAGTGTAAAAAGCGTGTTCACAGTTCCCTCGCAGTTCTTTGCTCCGCGAATCCTCCCCAGTTTCCTGTGCAGCTCTTCTTTGAGACAATCTTTATTTTGACTAGTTTGCTAATTATTCCTGGTCTCCATGTATTCTAAAGGCGACCAGAAAGCTAGGATAATTAATTTGATCTTTGATATAAAACTCAAACTACCATCAAATATAACAGAAAAGAAAACACAGAAACACGATTGCTATAAAGTTCAAAAGTGTCGATGTACATAAATCTTCGTTGGTGTAACTACTCACAGGTCTCAAACTTTGGCGATTTCTCCGACCGTCCATAAAAGATGTTTCACGTTTATGACTCTCGGGGGGCATATGACCAGATTTTAATTGGGTACGTGCCAGTCAAGCTTCAAAAACATACCCGTTCCTTATTCCAATTTTTCGAAAATGCATACCCGACTTTAGACCAATTTAAAAAAAAATGGCCTATTTATTTGTTCTTTATACCAAAATCATAAAAATAGATACCGTTCTTTATACCAAAATCTTGAAAATTGATACTGTTCCTTATACCAAAATCGTGAATACGATACCCTTCCCGATGGCAAGTCCCCAGTACCCAAAACATACTGCACCCCCCAGGCATGACTCAATGACTCTATGTTGATCTCTGGTGTACAAAACAATTGACAAACAAATAAACTCATAATTTGTTTGTATTATAGCATGAAAACCTTGTATCTTTCAGTGCCTTATCAAAAAGATTGTGATGATCTGAACTTTCAATACGTTTCCCAGGGATTTTGAAATCAACTCCTCCATAGAAATTGACAGTTTGAATGGAAAGCTATCTATCAACTTAAAATTAAACCTACTCTTTCGATCAAGACTTGGTTTTTTAATTGAAAAAATAGGCTTTTCTGTGAGAGAGTCTATAAGAACCACAACTTTAAAGAACCTTCAGGCTAAGCAACTTTTGGAGGAAGCCCCGTTCCTAAAAAGTGAATGATCTGAATTAAATAGCGAGGTCTCTTGATAGGACAAAGCAAGAACCTACACACACCCTTGTTTCTATAGCTTTTTGTTGGTGCACGTGCCGATATTATTAAATACACTAAGCTATTTATAGAACTATGAGATCTCATCTCATCTTGCATCTTATATATCAAATTCAGATCATTCATTTGAACCCCGGTGGGGGGGGGGGGGCACTTTACCAGATTTTGGTTGGGGACGTGCCATCGAAGCTCCAAAAACATACCCGTTCCTTATACCAATTTTTCGAAAATGTATACCCGACCTCATACCAAATTTTCGAAAAAGTATACCCAACTTTATACCAAATTTTTCAACAATGACCTTTTTATTTGTACTTTATACAAAAATCACGATAATCGATATCGTTCCTTATACCAAAATCGTGAAAATCGATACAGTTCCTTATACCAAAATAGTGAAAATCGATACCCTTCCCGATGGCACGTCCCCAGTACCCAAAATATACATAGTGCCCCCCCCCCCAACGGGATTTGAACATTTAGATCCCATGGTTCTCACGTTAATTGATTTTGTTGTTTTTACTGTACTACCGCGCACTACCGCATCACGCCATGTTGCGTAAACCTCGATTTCAACCTGTTTCGTAGCAACAAGGATTCAGCAAGATTAAAGGTGAAGGATTATGTCGTCGATTTTGATTGCTCACTTTTTTCTCGGCAAATTCATCAAATGAATACTTGATTCTGGTTTCATTATAATTATTTGACTAAGTAAACAGCTTTTTGCACTTATGTTTATTAACTACAGATCATGGATAGTGTAATGGAGCTTGCTTCAGCTGCAGAAACGATGGAGAAAGACGGCACAGGCAACGGCGGGAAAAATGGGCCTAATTCGTTGGAGTTGCAGAATGCTAACAAGGCAAGGCTCATAAACCGACTCACGATGCAAGACCTCAAAGCAATTCAGGACACGTTATTTGTTAGTAGAAAAGAGGAAGAAGAAACAGAACTTACTTTGGACAAAGAGCAATTTTGTGGACTCCTTGAAATCGTTCTTTCGAAGGGGACGAAAGCTGAATATATTGAACTCTTCGAGAAAGTGGACGTCAACAAAGAAGGCTTTATAGACTGGGATAAACTTTGTTCTCATTTGCTTTTGCAGTATTATGAGAAAGATGATCGCACAAAATCAACTCAGGTTCCACAATGGCAAGAGTTAAAATACATTCCATGCCCACACAAAGACGTTATTAACCGGTTTGCAGCTGTTGGAAATCCAGCGAA
>REGM01000279.1:172717-221596 GCA_004194415.1 Aurelia aurita | reverse complement strand
AATCCCTTTTCGCTTGCACAATGAGGCAGTCAGCTACGCTGTCTTCGAAAATTTCTGCTTAGCTTGCAAAAGTTTAACTTTTTCGACTCACCCATAAATGGAGGACTCATTGGAGAGGCCTCAAAATTATCATCATAGTCATCATCAACATCATCATCGTCTTCAATCGCTTCTTCAACATCATCATTGACTCCTGAATAATTAATGAAGCCACATTCAAATGAAACACAATAAAAGTTGCTGACAGAGAAAGTGGTGCTTCTTGCAAGGTTAACCTAGACATATTACAATCGTTATAGCTTCGTTCCTCCGCTTGAACATATTTGCCGTCGCTTCAGCCATGACTTGTAACCAATTATGCGAGACATCGTATGATATTATCAATAGATAGGCTGGTTTGTGCTGTTTTTTAGGACCAAAAATGATGCACAGAATTCACCTTTCATCAGTGGAGTGGTTGGGTAAATTGAAATATTTTGATACAAACGGTATCATGATGACTGATGAGGACAAACAGAGAGAGAGAAACAAGAAAAAGACGGTCCACGTGCAAAACACACTGACAAGCAAACTTGCAAAGAAACCAAAACTTGCTCCTTCACTACTAGACATTCTATAAGGATGATGCCTTGCAGAAAAGGAAAATTCACAGGGAAACAACTACATACTCTCACTTCATTTATATTGTAGGGGAGAGTGGGGCTAATTGTCAAAGGGGTAAGTTGTCACACTCTCATTTTCAGTCGAAAGCTTTGATTGTTTTGATTTTTGCTGATACAGTTAAAAGAAGTACATCATAACGTTCCAGAAAACATCATCGGCAAAGTTTTCTTCGGTTTGTGTTTGCATTTAATTTGTGACTGTGACAATTTACCCCTGTGACAACTAGCCCAACTGTCTCCTAACCGATTGCTCGTGTTTCCTTACAACAAAAAGTGTGCTGCACTCAAGAAAGTAACAAAGAAGTTTTTGTAAAAAAATCGTTCCAGATTAATTCATTACCTTCAGCATCATTGTCCAATGATCTTGTAGCATCTTCTTCATCCAATTCATTCTTGTCAATAGTCCTTGCTACAAAGAAGATTACAGCTAGCACATGTCTAAAGATTTTACACACGTCTTTCAGAGATGCATTTTTGGCCGATAAATATCCTAAGTAAAGAAATTTGAGGAATACTCTCTAATTTCTTAGATGATGCATGGTAGGGCCGGGTAGCTTTAGCAAGCCTTTTCAAAATTGCTTGTCAAGTAGTGAAGAGCGGCGAGTTAGCAAGTCGATTTTGTAGTCTGTTCATCTTTTTTATAACTGTCATTCCACATGAACCCATAGTACTTCATGTGATAATGAAACGAATTTGCATATACTTGAAAACCGTCATTTCAGATGCGTTAATTGCACTCACTCTGTCTGTTTTCTATTCTACAAGGTCACTTACAACTACTGTCAAATGTTAGTAAAGGCGGAAGAACTGTCCTTTTAATAATTTTAGCGTTTGCATAAATCTGCAATAAGATACCATAAATAAATAAATCAATAAATAAATAAATAAATAAATACAATTATCAAGGAATGAATGCGTACCAAATGTGCAAGTAACTGCGATGAATACAAGAAAGAGAATTATCTGCGTCGTCTTCATCCTAGAAATGAAATTACCATTTTTTGATGGCAAAATCTCAGGCAAAATTATACATACATTTAGAGTCGGCTACTTGCTTCAACACTAAAGCAAAAACAGGGCCGTAAGAAGCATCTTAAACTTGGGAGCACGACACTTCAAGAGAACTTTTTTCATTAAGCTAAAAGGGGCACTTCCGGAAACAAAAAGAGCACTTTTTTGTTTATTGCAAAATCTTGTGGGGCACGTGCCTCCAGTACCCCCCCCCCCTCCCCCCGGTTCCTACGTATCTGAGCAAAAAAGTACGTGATTCGACGTGGATTTCCAAAATAATTCTAAAAAAGATATGAAAGATCACAAATTTGATACTATATCTATGTTTCAACATTATCTGACTACACAGATTTTTCCAAAAGAACGTTGTAGCCTCTTCCAGAAAATTAAGAAACTCTACTACTGTAGAAGCGATCAGAGGCAATTCTAAGTTGAGAAACGTTTTCAATTTTGGTCATGAGTTGCAAAATGTTTTTAAACAGAAAGCGTGTTACATTTACAAACCCAAATTATTCTAAGATGTATAATTTTTGTTTATGATTTTGTTCCATTGTAATTCTTGGTTCCAGAAAACCGGTCCTCGTTGAATTTGGATAAATTGTGCAATTTAATTCTATGAAAAATTAAAAGACTCTACAAGAAAATTTTCAACAATAAGAGTACGGCCCAAAATTGAGAAACCCTGCTACAAAATTCAGAGCCAAGTTTCTTAAATAAAATAAATTGATCTGGTTTATCCGATTGTTATATTTGATGCAGAGCATAAGTTAATATACTCACATAATGTTCTTACCTTCCTCTGTTCTGTTCGAGCGCCAAATAAAGTGGATCTTAATTCTACAGATTTAAATACTGTATCTAATCTTCGTTCCAGACAGACGTTATCTGAAGGTTATCTAAATAATAGTAAATGACCATATGATATAAGAAAGCAGTCAACGACATGAACCTTTTCCAGGCTTGATCAAGCGTAGTCAACCAGATATACGACCCACCTTTGTCTTCAGTCCAGAAATCTACTAGACTTGACCCAAGTCTATTTCGTTAACTCAGTCAAAAAAGTAAAAAAGCGGAAAGACAAAGGTGAAATATCGCTTTTCCCTTTCCCGCCTTTTTGACTTTTTTCTGACTGAGATGGCCTTTACATGAGAAATGTCAGCCCGTGCTGAGTTGAACACGTGCTGAGTTTCAACTCGGTTAACGTTCTAAGCCTTCATCGCGTTTACATGAAGGAGGGCGAGTTGAAACTCAACACGGGCTGAATTCAACTCGCCTACTCAACCCGTGCTGACATTTCAGCACGGGTTGAGATTAGAGCTTTATATCCATGTAACATGTAAACGCAAATAATTTCAGCTCGGGGCGTGTTGAAATCAAAGATTAGAATGTGAATAAAGGAAATGGAATCTATTTCCGCAATCAATCAACTTTTTGAATGGGGCNGCTTAAAAAATAAGAAACTTTTCCCACTTTTAACTCTCCCCAGCAGTTCAAAATTTAAACTGTTCAAAATAAATTGACTTCTGATTGTGAGTTATCTTAAAATTTGTTTCAAGATGTAGTTGCGTACTTGAAAAGCATTTTTTACGAAAATAGATCAAGTTTAAATTTATAGTATTAAACGATTAAGAAACTGAAAAAAGTTTTGGCACAAAAATTTCCCTCGAATGTAAGAAATTTCCTATGAACCTCGTACCTAAGTTTCTTATAAAAATGCGTATACTCTGTCTCTTAGATTTCAGTAAAGTTGTTATAGTGTTATTTATATTACGAATATTGTATGGAAGTTAAATATTAGAATCACATATTACAACAAAGTTTTAAATCTATGCTTGAGTTTAAATGATATTAGGAGTTTGTAAACACTGTGTTATTATTTTGAGTGTCTGTCCTGGGTTATGTGCAAGCAGGTGCAAGCTACCACGAAAAAGAGACAAAGGTGAAATCGTGCATCTCAGTAGAACTTTTAACTTTTCAACTTTTAGAGCCTTGAAGCGCGGTACAGAAACTTTCCAAATAACGGTAATAAATTTAAACTATACGCTTGATCAAGCCTGGAAGAAGGTTCATGTTGTCGATTGTTTTCTTATAGCACGTGGTAATCTACTATTGTCCAGATAACAACTGTCTGGAACGAAGATAGATACAATATCTAAGACTGCGTTCACACGATACAGGCACAATTTGAAAACGGTGAAAATTGTGATGGTAGCAAAATTTTAGCTAGCGTTCACACGATACCGGCACAATTTGAAAACGGTAGGAAATTCGACGGTAAGAAACTTGTTGCAATCTCCCCAAGAAATGAAAGCGTCGAAAAAATGTTCCGTTTTCGAGTGTTCACAAGAAGCCGTTTTCAAAATGTGCCGGTTAGAGTTCCGTTTTCAAAATCTACAATTTTCAAAATCTGCCGGCAAAAAATGTGCCGTTTTCGTGTGAACGGGAGGCCTATCCGTCACATTTGTCACCGTTTTCAAATTGTGCTGGTATCGTGTGAACGCAGTCTAAGTAACGAACGGAGATATAGCGATCTAGTCCAAACATAGCACACAAAATGGCATGTGTTCCTATTGTTTCAATCGATCAAGAACATCAAATACACTAGGTTATATTTAGATTGACCCAGTCCCCCTAGCTAGGCTACTTTTAAAGCCTTTGCAACCGGCATACCTTTAGCCTGCGTGCAGACTATACTTTTCCACTTTTCCACCGCTAAATTCTCATCGCTAGGGTCACCCTAGACTTATTACGTTGAGTCCTAGTAATCGCTACCACCCACCCACCCTACTCGCTCATACTTTTGTGCTGGAAAGCCATGAGTCCTAGTACGAGCGAGTAGGGTGGGTGGGTGGTAGCGATTACTAGGACTCAACGTAATAAGTCTAGGTCGACCCTAGCGATGAGAATTTAGCGGTGGAAAAGTGGAAAAGTATAGTCTGCACGCAGGCTAAAGGTATGCCGGTTGCAAAGGCTTTAAAAGTAGCCTAGCTAGGGGGACTGGGTCAATCTAAATATAACCTAGTGTATTTGATGTTCTTGATCGATTGAAACAATAGGAACACATGCCATTTTGTGTGCTATGTTTGGACTAGATCGCTATATCTCCGTTCGTTACTTAGACTGCGTTCACACGATACCAGCACAATTTGAAAACGGTGAAAAATGTGACGGATAGGCCTCCCGTTCACACGAAAACGGCACATTTTTGCCGGCAGATTTTGAAAATTGTAGATTTTGAAAACGGAACTCTAACCGGCACATTTTGAAAACGGCTTCTTGTGAACACTCGAAAACGGAACATTTTTTCGACGCTTTCATTTCTTGGGGAGATTGCAACAAGTTTCTTACCGTCGAATTTCCTACCGTTTTCAAATTGTGCCGGTATCGTGTGAACGCTAGCTAAAATTTTGCTACCATCACAATTTTCACCGTTTTCAAATTGTGCCTGTATCGTGTGAACGCAGTCTTAGATATTGTATCTATCTTCGTTCCAGACAGTTGTTATCTGGACAATAGTAGATTACCACGTGCTATAAGAAAACAATCGACAACATGAACCTTCTTCCAGGCTTGATCAAGCGTATAGTTTAAATTTATTACCGTTATTTGGAAAGTTTCTGTACCGCGCTTCAAGGCTCTAAAAGTTGAAAAGTTAAAAGTTCTACTGAGATGCATGATGTCACCTTTGTCTCTTTTTCGTGGTAGCTTGCACCTGCTTGCACATAACCCAGGACAGACACTCAAAATAATAACACAGTGTTTACAAACTCCTAATATCATTTAAACTCAAGCATAGATTTAAAACTTTGTTGTAATATGTCATTCTAATATTTAACTTCCATACAATATTCGTAATATAAATAACACTTTAACAACTTTACTGAAATCTAAGAGACAGAGTATACGCATTTTTATAAGAAACTTAGGTACGAGGTTCATAGGAAATTTCTTACATTCGAGGGAAATTTTTGTGCCAAAACTTTTTTCAGTTTCTTAATCGTTTAATACTATAAATTTAAACTTGATCTATTTTCGTAAAAAATGCTTTTCAAGTACGCAACTACATCTTGAAACAAATTTTAAGAGAACTCACAATCAGAAGTCAATTTATTTTGAACAGTTTAAATTTTGAACTGCTGGGGGGAGTTAGAAGTGGGAAAAGTTTCTTATTTTTTAAGCCAGGTAGCATAGTCTTTATCTTACTTACAGTTTCTTATAAGCAATTTCTTAAAAAATACGTGCAGGTTAGTTTCTAACTTGGAATTAAGAGAACAACTGCAAACAGGTTTTGTGGGCATTCTGTATAAGGTTTAGCATAATTAGTTAGGAAACGTTCATCATGTGAGGCTTCGAGAAAAAGACAGGGGTGGCGCCAGGGGAGGGCTAGGGAGGGCTACAGCCCCCGTCGGAAGCATTTAGCCTCCCCCCGTCGGAGGAAATTTTGGGTTACTGTCGACGGAAATTTGGCGAGGTGACGTAGGAAAGCAGCATTTTTTTGCCATTTTAGCCCCCCTGTTGGAAGTTCCAGCCCCTCCGTCGGAAAATTTCTGGCGCCACCACTGGAAAAAGAAATACAACATTTAGCTTTTAATACTTCTAATTCCAAACTAAAGCAAGAATCTACCTCTAGTAATCTAAGCTTGTGTACCAGCGGAAAACGTTCACTCGATCTTGTTAGAAACACGGCAAGGAACTAAAATCTAAAGTGATGGAAACATAATGAAGTGTGCGAAAAAACATATAGTTGTAACGATATATCAGTTCAAGCGAGGAGCGAAACTACGACGATGTATAAGTCTAGAATAAACCTAGAATATTATGACCCTAAAGCTCCGATCAAGCAATCAATCTTTCAAGATCAACATGGCTTGTTTATTGAAAGGCCCAGCTGTTGTTCTGATGCCCCTAGATGCCCCCGATATTTGAAAACTCGCTCCTGTTTTTGCACTGAATTGAATGGCAAGCTCATTGAGCTTTGGATTGGGTAGGACAAGTCCCGAAAGGACTAAAAGGGGGGTGAAAATCGGGGGAAAATTTAAAACAAAGATATTGCTCGATAGGGTTGGCTGGTTTGGCCGGGTAAACCCAAACCAACAGTTTTTGTGAAGCGCACGAAAGGCTTGTGTCATGGTTAAACGTTGTGTAACCATTCACTTTTTCTAAAGTGGGAACGTATTTTGGATGAAAGACCAGTTCATATGGAGGCGAGCCAGCCCGCTTACAGGGCTAGCTGTTTTTGCCGATATCTCATCTCACCCCTAGTTCCTATCCATAGTTTCATGTCTGTTCCTATGAGCAGACGGGCTTTGCACGCTCTGCGTAATCTCATTGGAGCACTGACAAGAGCTCGGCAAATGGGATAAAAAAATTCCAATCTGAACACTTCATCTCGGCTGCCAAGACGAAATGTCTCTACTGCTCATGCGCTGCTTTTTAGACGATAGACGTTAGACGAAACGTTGACGGATTCAATTCAAAATCGTGTCTGGATGAAATGTAAATTTGTGATTTTCAATTACAATCCTTATCTGTGGTCGGAAATTTAATGACTTTCAGCTTTCAGAAGAAAATTTCAAATTTAACTCAAAACAACGTAAAAGTATATTTCTGAAAAGATTTGCTGAGCCAAAAAGCTTTGGGCAGTAAACAGCCTCAAAGCACTAATCCGAAATTAGCCAATCAGAGATCCCACTGACTGAATAGAATTTTTTGCAAAGCCTGAATATATTGATATCTATTGGTCAATATGCATACTGTATATGTTGATCAGTATCCCTATCCCACGAGGCTGAGACCACGGGCTGTGGCTGTGGGAAACATTCGGAATGGTCTTTGGAAAATGTTGTGGCCATAGGTTGCGGTTTCTAAGATTAAATCAGCCGCGATGTTTTCACAGCGGCTTCCTGTTATTTAGTAGCCACTCGACAGTCGACCCAGCAGACGCTGCGCGTAGCAGATTGACGTGACCTAGAGCCATTATGCCACTCAAACCGAAACTCCTGGCAGATTAGCGTCTTATGGGTCAACCGTTGAGTGGCTACTAAATAAATAACAGGAAGTCGCTGTAAAAACATCGCGGCTAATTTAATCTTAAAATTGCAACCTATGACCACAACATTTTCCAAAGAAGAATCCGAATGTTTCCTACAGCCCGTGCTGAGACTGAGAGCTGTTCCAGTGGCCCAGATTGTTTTTGTGTTGCTCTATGCGCTGTTGAATGAGCATCCAGCAATTTTTACCACAAGCGAAAAGACAATTCTTGCAAGTAAAATGTGAAAAGTTCCAACATTCATCTGTTCCACAGAGTTGATTTGTTCCTAGCTAGCTTTGTTAAGTGTAATGATTGACCATACACAGTGAAACTCAAAATCAGCAACCCAACATTTACCTGCAAGACAGAAAAGACACTGGTTAACAAGGTGAACAGTAGTAAGAAACAGTAAAAAAAAGTGACCAAAAAACATTGCTTTAAAAAAGTGAGTAAAAAACCATTAGCCATACAAAAGGGCCAAACATCAAACTTACTCCTTCAATTACCTCAGTAAATCATCTGCTGAATACATTAATTCATCCCATTTAACGGGCAGATTTTGTTTCAATATCACCTACTGCTTTTGATTGACATGCCAATACATAGTGATTAGTGATCACAAACAAAAGGGCTTTCTACTGCCCATTAATCAAGTTGAAAATGTAAACAACGAATCCCATAAAAGATGCTCCTAAGCTTGGATGCCTAATTCTATCATCGTGCATACGGAATTGGTGGAAGACGTGATCAGATATCGAAAGAAAACGGATGGATCTTAAACATATGCGGCCTTTTATTCATCTAATTCACAAGCTGTGTGTGGTATTTGAGTTTCACTTTGCATTGCCTACTTTTCAGCTTCTGAATAAGGTAAAACAAATTAGGAGGCAGATGTTTAGATATATCATTCTTCTTTTGATCATGTCTTTTGAGTTGAGTGTGGTCATGTCTTATGTTAACAACCCATTTTCGCATCATGCATAACGAGTGAGCTAGCCAACAAAGTTCGGAGCATATTTTGCACTTTTATTAGACTGAAGAGGAATCCTTCGTTGACAGAACTCAATATGCATTTCGGAGAACTGCTTATCATGCTCTCTCAAACAAACACAAGAATTTACTTACCCAAAATGGATTGTTGTTTAATGTCTGCTCTATCAACATGCAAAGAGGATACTGCAGTGAACCAAAGATTACACCCATCAATAGACACAGGCAAGTCAGCTTTCCATAATGCTCAGGAGGGAAGCTAGGGTGAAAAAACAAAATAATGTTCACAATGGACTATTGTAACTAAAGGGAAAGTGGATTATACGAGGAAAAGTTTAACAATTTGAAGTGCGCATTGCCGAAATGTTGCAGCCTAGCTTCTGATAGGATCTTTAAACAAAAACAAGAAAGCTGAGAACATTTTACCAGAATAATGTTGCCCTAGGAAAGCGAGCAAACATTAGCCTTTATCACATTATTAAAGACAAATGACGGATATATAGCGCCTAGTTTAAAAATAGAACAAAACATGTCTGAGTGCCTTCATTGTCCAGTATATTNTCATGTCTTATGTTAACAACCCATTTTCGCATCATGCATAACGAGTGAGCTAGCCAACAAAGTTCGGAGCATATTTTGCAGTTTTATTAGACTGAAGAGGAATCCTTCGTTGACAGAACTCAATATGCATTTCGGAGAACTGCTTATCATGCTCTCTCAAACAAACACGAGAATTTACTTACCCAAAATGGATTGTTGTTTAATGTCTGCTCTATCAACATGCAAAGAGGATACTGCAGTGAACCAAAGATTACACCCATCAATAGACACAGGCAAGTCAGCTTTCCATAATGCTCAGGAGGGAAGCTAGGGTGAAAAAACAAAAGAATGTTCACAATGGACTATTGTAACTAAAGGGAAAGTGGATTATACGAGGAAAAGTTTAACAATTTGAAGTGCGCATTGCCGAAATGTTGCAGCCTAGCTTCTGATAGGATCTTTAAACAAAAACAAGAAAGCTGAGAACATTTTACCAGAATAATGTTGCCCTAGGAAAGCGAGCAAACATTAGCCTTTATCACATTATTAAAGACAAATGACGGATATATAGCGCCTAGTTTAAAAATAGAACAAAAGATGTCTGAGTGCCTTCATTGTCCAGTACATTTGATAATCTCTCGAGGTCATCAAATACAATGGAATACAATGGGCTATATTTGGATTGCCCAGGCCCCTGATTTAAGTCGCCTTATATCTCCGTCATTTGTCTTTAATGTGATAAAAATAGTAGACGGAAAAATAGACTGGACGGAAAAGTGTTTCGTCTGGTGGGAATTCAAGTTAAAATTTTACGACTTGTCTGTGTGGATGGGGGTATAGACAAACAATCGTCTTCGAAATTTCGTCTGAATAGATGAACAAATAGATGGAAAATGCGTCTAAAGAGGTTGAGATACGTTTTGTAATTGTCACAATATAATGCCCCATGTGAAGCAATGTTTAATGGACTGGCTGGTCCACTGAACAAACCTACAAGAAAAAGATGGAACTTTTACTGAGCAGTTTCTGCTCGTTTCGTTCAGAATTCAATGTCAAGTAACAAAATATATGAAGGGAACTATTGTATTGTACTGTAAATGACTTACACAACAGCAAAGTATGTGAAATGAATTGCATAGAAGAAGCCACGCAGGAGCACTTGAACTGTGATTGACAGGATCTATGAAAATAATACAAAGTTTGTGATGCAATCATTGCTTGAAATTCCTTATCTACAACAAAGCTACATTTCTGGATTTTTTATGGAAGTTGGAGCTCTACATGATAACATAGCTTCATGCAAAACTGGATGAAAATCGGATTTAATTACAATCTCTACTTATGTGGGAGGATGCTTACAGTCGGGTTTCTCCTAAGAGCATAATTCCCACAAATTCAAATCGATTTCTAAATTTAGCAATACCTTTCCAATCGATTTGACTCTTAAGCCAAATTTGATAATAGAAAATTTGAAAATCAATATCACAACAAAATTTTGGTGATTTTTAAAAACTTGCAGGTTTTTTGCTCACTGTGGTAACAAGGGCAGCTTTTGTAACAATAGCATCAGTTGCTTGTGATTGACACGCCATTTCAAAGCGCTTAACGATCTCAAACAAAGGAAATTCTCTCAAGCAATAATTCAAAACGAACAAAGCTGCAAAAGATACCATGAAACCATAAACCAGTATGGCCAACTGTCGCGTGGTGCACGCCAAAAAGGTATTTTTAAGAGAAGTGATAAAATAGATCGAAAGAAGAAGGATACATTTAACATCTGTCTTGCAGATTTTATTTATCTTATTCAGGAGCTGGGCATTGAGTCTTTTTCTTGCACCTAAAATAAACCAGAATACACGCTCGGCAAAGAACCTTTTACCAAGTTGTATTGAGTATCCCTGGCAACATAAGCGTACGGGAAGATAAAATCTGGGGGGCTGCCCGATAAAAAGTCCATTGTTGACGAAAATTTTGCCTGACTTAAGGCGGATTTTTGGCCGAATATGGCCAATAACGTTGGGGGGCTGTCAGCCCACAGTCCCCACTTCCACCTATGCCTATGCCTATGCCTGGTTGCTATTTAAATTGAAATCGAGCGAGAACATATCTAACCTGGACTTCAAGAACTGGAATCAACACAGCTATGCCCATTATGACGTTGAGTGTATTTGTGATGAAAAGTGCACGAGCACATCTTTTGACCTTCCATGTTCTGTAGTCTTCAAAAGTTGCAGTAATGTCTAACTTGGGATCTCTGTCTATGTACGGACCAAGGAGTGGGGCAAAGAACAGGCCAATGAACTGAGCAATACCAAGAATGTTGATGTAACTGTTTACTACAAGCAAAGACATATACAAATATCTTTTATAAGAAATTCTTTATAAGAAACGTAAGTATCAGAGCAACAAAAATTTAAGGAAATTCAATACTGGGATAAAGTAATTCAAGAAACGTTTTCGTAAGGTAGTTGAGTACAGCCTTGACAGTGCCACGGCTTCATAAAGCTTTGTTGCGTTAAAAGTTTCACGACGGCACAGGATGTAAACGTCAAGAATGTTATGAAACTTCTAAGAAGCCCTTAAGAAACTTTGATTGCTCAGATAATCAGAATTTTAAATGTAATGTAAGCATATAAAAGTGGCTCAAGCCACTTGCGTTCAAATTCCAGCCTATCAGATATCAGCAGTATTTCCTGTTGACGTGAATCAGTTGCCCAAATATGGTTTGGCGTGTGTCGAGGTCTATCACANATTTGACGTTTTGCGTGAAAGAATCGATATGTGTGCGGCCCCTAAGTATCAGAGCAACAAAAATTTAAGGAAATTCAATACTGGGATAAAGTAATTCAAGAAACGTTTTCGTAAGGTAGTTGAGTACAGCCTTGACAGTGCCACGGCTTCATAAAGCTTTGTTGCGTTAAAAGTTTCACGACGGCACAGGATGTAAACGTCAAGAATGTTATGAAACTTCTAAGAAGCCCTTAAGAAACTTTGATTGCTCAGATAATCAGAATTTTAAATGTAATGTAAGCATATAAAAGTGGCTCAAGCCACTTGCGTTCAAATTCCAGCCTATCAGATATCAGCAGTATTTCCTGTTGACGTGAATCAGTTGCCCAAATATGGTTTGGCGTGTGTCGAGGTCTATTGTTTTTGCTCGGCTATTTTTATCAACGGCTTCCATATGCTTAGATTCCCTTTAAGAGACTTGAATATTGGGTAAAAATTTTAATTTCTTTCAGTAAAAATACGTGTAGATGGAACTATACAGCGTCCTGTTTTATCTAGCAATGCTAGAAAATTGGACGAAAGACAACATTTGACATATTAAGGCACAGCAAAATGTTTTGCCTGTTTCACAGCTATTTTGTCGTAAATATGGTTGTAAATTTCTGCATGAAAAGTATCTTTTGGATAAGTTTATAAGACGTTCTATAAGAACAAATAGGGTTAAAATTTGAAAGGTCTAGATGTGCGATGAATGTATCTTTAAGACTGCGTTCACACGAAAACGGCACATTTTTTGCCGGCATATTTTGAAAACGGCATCGTGTGAACACTCGAAAGCGATGAAAACGGAACATTCTCGACGATTCAAAAACGAGGCTGGTCGATTCTAAAGGTGTGGGTACATTTTTTGGCATCAAATTCTTGGGGAGGTTGCAACGAGTTTGTTACCGTCAAATTTCCTACCGTTTTCAAATTGTGCCGGTATCGTATGAACGCTAGCTGAAATTTTGCTACCGTCACGTTTTTTACCGTTTTCAAAATGTGCCGGCATCGTGTGAACGTAGTCTAAGGATTGACTAGTGTCCCAAAATGACGTATCGGCGTTTGCCGAATAGCACCATCATCAATTATACACAGATTTCATTAAATTACCAATCACTTAGATGTAGAAATTTATTTCACTACAATAAGGGGGTATGCCAATATATCAAAACTTTGAAACAGATTAGGATTAGGGTTAGGGTTAACATTGAAATAGATTAGGGTTAGGGTTAGTTTTGGGGTTAGGGAAAGGGTTGAGGTTAGGTTCAGGGTTAGGGATTTCAAGACTTGATATATTAGCGTATTACCAAAATAAGTCATACAGTGCTAAAGTCTGTCTCAATTTATATAGATGTCACGTGAGATTCGCAATAACGCAAAATTACTCATGCAAAACACCTCAAAGTTTTTATTCGCGGACATTTCACGTAATTTGCGACAGACATTAAAGTTGTAGAATAAAGCGTGAAGTTCATTGTATTGCACTAGCCTCACTGCATAAGGCCCTGAACTTACGCTCATCTCATTGAATTGAATTACTGTTGTTGTTGTCGCTGCAGTGAGGTAGTTGTAGCGTTATCAGTTCAGTCAAAGAGCGAAACTACGACATGTATTGAGTCTAGTGTTGCACCTTGATCAAAATTAGAAAATAGAACATACCTGTCTTGGCATCACCAGCCGTGATGCTATTCAACAAGCTCTCGAAAGTAGTAATGAATAGATACAATCGCAGATGGAAGACGGATGCAAAAAACACATGCCACAAGTAAATACCAGATAAGAGCAATTGAGTAAATGATAATGAGTTGTTGTTCACTTGTGTCCCTGTTGATTTAGAAATATATCCTCGTTGATTATACAAGATTTCCATCAAACCTACTCCTTTCGTTGCCTTGCAACCATTATTGCTGAAAGGAATGAAGACGGCAGTCAAAACATAGCTCTCCATGGGGGGGGGGGCGCTCAACAGTTTTTGATACGAAAGGGTAAGTCCGATCTTTTTGGGAAAAGTTTTCAAAATATGATACTTTTAGGTGCGTGTTACCCATTCATCTAAAACATTTTGGATATATGCTTAAAATATACTGAATAGCATTGTTTGATAGATCATGAAATTAACTGAAATGACTGACTTGGACAATCTCAGACACTATGAAGCATAACTACAACTTGAAGATCGTAGAAATGTCTGATATTTTTGGGTCAAATATTGTCAGATTTTGACATTTTTCGGTCTCTGACAACTTTCTTGGACAAACCTCCCTTATGAAAAACCCCCGAGTGTCCCCCTGGGCATAGCTCTCAGTTATCTAAGCTGCATTCAAATTTATGGCCTTTTCATTACGTTGCCCAAGATACGTGGCCTGATTATAACTATATAGGGTTACCCCAGTTACTATTTAGCAATTTGATGATTTACAATATCAAAACTAGCAGAAATACAAAAAGCACTGTAATTCTGAAAATAATAACGATATCAAAACTGCCCTCTGTAATTATGGTACATTGATAATTTTCACTGGAAGCCATTCAATCAAAAAAAAAGAAACAAGAAGCATTTACACAGGCGCCTTAAAGATTCGATCCCTATGCTTGCAGAGCACAGCATTCTAGCTCTTGCCGTTTTTGAAATTTTTCTGGAACACCTTATAGACAGTTGAACAGATTCTGTCATTCTGGTTACATTTGAGTGGGTTTGCTCTGCAAAACTCAAACAGACACAATATTTTCAAGATTTCGTTATGAAACTTTAAATGGGTCATAGGAAATCTTTTTGGGTACATTCTTGGGCAATTATTTCTCTATTTTCATCGTGAATTTAAAACCAACAGATTTGCAGAGCTCAATTTATCATTCGTTATTAAAGCCTCCTGGCAGCCATTTACCAGATTTGTGTCCGCCATTTACCAGAAAATATTGCTCTCCCCAGGCCCTTTTCTAAATGTCAAAGCTTCTGAAAAAAATCGAAGCGATAACCACTTAATTCTGTCGACAGTTTTGTCGCCTAACGTAATCATATTGTTTGAAAAATTTACTTGGGAGTTTAACTTGCGAATATACTATTGGCATGCTACTCAATTCCTTATACATTTAACTTTTAACGTCTGCAAAGACAGGCACTGTGGAAAGGCATTATCTTACACTTAGGATGCGTTAATTACATAATATACCTGTAGTAGGAAGGCATTCTTCGGAAGCCGCTTCTGGTAGATGTACGGCATCAGAAAATCGATCAAGACTTATGAATGATCCTCGTAGAATTACATTGAAAACCGTCAGTTTCATGTTTTCTCCTTCAACTGCTCTTTCCAAGTTATTTACGGACCAACTCTTGTTCACATCGAAGGCAACTTTTATAAAGTCGTTTTGCAAGGATAGTTTTGTTTTGCAATCATCATAACTATCCACCTGTCTTTCTAAATCTGAAATTGAAAGAGAAAATGAAAAATTGCCACAGAATCTGGATCATATTTGGGTTGTTTAGGCCACTGTTCTATCAATAAGACTATCGAGCTAAGTTACAGTTGCTTAACTGCTTCGGGGTGCGGGCTATTACAATCAGACCGTCTTTCTTTCAATTTGACGATTTTGGCCAGTTAAAAATTAGGCAGCATCCTTTTCCAAAGTTTGGGAAAATTTTGTGACGAAGCTCTCCATTTCGTGCCTAATTCGAGTTTTAATGAACGAATTATTCGGCCCCTCTGCGAAGTAGAAACAAGGCGTTTCTCCTTCACAGAGGACCCTAAATAACTTGTTCATTAATGGGCAGATTAGGCACGAAATAGACTTGAAGCAAGTCTAATCTAAATGGAACTGACACTTATCAAGATATGACAATCGATGTTCACTTTATCCCCTTTCTCTTCTAAGGAACATTTAATTTCAGAGAGACTACGAATAAAAAAATTCAGCTACATACCTAAGAATTTATTTTGAATGAATTTAGCTTCAGAGTCATTGTTCTTTTTTATCACACCATTATTCATGCCAATTTCCATTAGTGGGGCATGACTATTTACAGTGGACCCATCTTTATGGCTGAGACAAATTTGACCATTTGCGGCGACACCTTCATCTATTAAGACATCTTTGAGTAGACTTTTGCTTGTGACATGGTCTATCAGTTGTTGCTTTGATGGCACAAATATGAAAGTGGCAACCAGTACTAATACCGCTGATATTGCACAATACATCGCCAATAAGATTTCCAAACCCAGCACTTTTTGTGTTTCATAAAGGATCTACAAAGAACGAGATAGTAAGTCTAGTACGGGACTCGACGAGAAGTGTTGCCAAGAGTTAAACGTTGACACAGACGATTGTGCTAAAGATTGAGTCAGGGAATTTTTCTCATGATTGAGTGGAACGCAAAGGATCATGGTCAAAAATTCCCCGACTCTAGCGCAATCGTTTATTAACTAATGTTTGTTATATGAGGAAGGACAAAGGAAGATAATATAACAATAGCATAATGTAATAATATAGAATTGCTTTTGACTGGCACGCAAGTAAAAAGTTCAGAAGAAATCCAGAAGATGAAAATTGATAGTGTGAATTACACTAAAAAATCTGTGTAAATTGTAATGCTCTTCTGTCACCCAGGGGGGTACTCCCAAACTTTCAATACNAATTTTTCTGTTCTTTGTTATGCATGTCTTTAATGCATTTCTGTTGTTATGCATGTCTCTCTTTGCCTTCCAGCATGAACATGTTGCTAGAGCATGTTGCATGGAAACGTTGCATGCTGCCCCAGGGGGGGTACTCCCAAAATTTCAACATGGGGGGGTCCATTCCAGTATTTCTTTGCTGACCCCTAAATATTGAGTCTAATGTTTTGGAGACCCCAAATATTGTTATTAATTTTCATTCTGAGTCACGGAGACCCCAAATATGGTTATTTATTGCATTATGTATTAACGGATGAACACTAAAGTATGGGGCATACGAATGATTGAATCTGTCACTGTAATGAATTGCGCCAAATTTCACGATTCTCCCTTTTTCAGATTCATGGACCCCAAATATTGAATTATGTTTATGTTGTTGTTCACAGACCCCAAATATTGATTTATTTTAAGATTTCAGACCCCAAATATTGGCACGGACCCCCTCGTATTGAAAGTTAGGGAGTACCCCCCCTGGGTTCTGTCAGCGTCTAATTCAGAAGCTGTGAAGTACGCTAGGTGACAGACCCAACACACCAAGATGTCTATTTCAAAACGAATTGAAATCATTGCTTACTTTGATGATGTGAAGAATAACTGCACTTGCGTTGAATGCACCATTCTGCAGACCAAGAATCGTCGACTGGTTCTTGTGGCATAGAAATGCAGATACCTTTGAATGCAAGGAACTAGTCAAACTTTGATCTATCATATCCAAATCGTAAGAAATAGCTTGCGTGCGAAAGTTTTAACAGTTCTACGAAGAAACGCTAAGGTTAAACCTTGTAGTACCTACAGAACACAACACTATTTTTCAATCGTAATCAATCTTGAAAAAATTCAAATACAACGCTAGAATCTTCTTTTGCAACATTTACTTGATTTTGACATTGTTTGAGAACACAGCAACTGATGTTTTTGAAGCAACCACTTATCTTGACCTTCTTATGCCATAAATTAGCAACCACTCGTCAAATTGATTCAAACTAGGTCTGAAACGATCTTATGCAACTGTATAAAAAACTGGACAATTGGCGTACAACTCCTCCACAGCAGCCACACAAACGGGGCACAATTTGTTGGGACACATGTGACAATTTATAAATTTCTATCCTTCTTCTTTGCGAAATTCTGGTGTGAACGTATGCATTGTTAGGTAATGGTACTGTAAAACATTGTATTTTTAAATTGGTTATATTGAATAGACTAACTACATAAGTCTCAGTATTGAACGAATACAAGGAATCATGACATAAGTCTATATGTTAAATAGTTACCTGAAAAAATGCAAAGCTACAGAAAACACCTGCAGCAGACAAGCTTAAAACAGCTGGATAGATGAGATATTGTGTATCTGAAAAATTGAAAGCATAGGTATCAAAAAATGGAATGAGGGAAAGCGAAACGGAAGCAAAAAACTTATTCTTAGCGATAACTGCCGAAGGATTTCACCTGGTATTCCGATTAAGATCGCATGACGGAGAGAGAGTTTCATTTCCAGGCAGAAATCCATTTTGAAATTTCACAATGGCAAACTACGAGGCAAAAAAATTTGAATGAAAATTAAGGTAAGGCATAATAGACGATAACGCTAAAGATGGCGGCGAGGAACTTTTTGCCAAGATGCATTGCGTTCTAATTATGAATCCTTAACGATTCTACAGGGAATCGTACATTTTTATATGTTTTACAACCTGTATATTTTTAAGTAGTTGGCCTTAATTAGTAATTATAGTATTTATTTTAATCCTGTTATTTTACTATATGTAGCTATGTACAAGCCAACTTTAAATAAATTGATTATTATTATTATTAAAGAACGCAGTGCATCTTGGCAAAAAGTTCCTCGCCGCCATCTTTAGCGTAATCGTGTATTGCAAAAGAAATTGAGGAAATCACCCAAGAGAACGTCTGTGCAGTACTGCGGAGGATGCTCTGTGCTGTGAAGGATGTTCAGTAGTTCAGTACCGTTGTGAGATGCCATCAGTACTGTGGAGGGATACCGTCAGTGCTGCGGAGGGCTACCGTCAGTGCTGCGGAGCGTGTTTAGTACTATGGAGGGATGCGATCAGTTCAGTAAACGTTTCCTCCACAGTATTGAACAACCTCCATGGTACGGATCATATCCCTCCGCAGTACTGACGTTTATCCCTCGATGGTGCTGAACACTCTCCACAGTGCAGATTGTATCCCTCCGCAGTACCAAAGGCATCCCTCCACAATAGCCCTGAACATCCTTGCAGTATTGCATAGGTGTTTTCTGGGATGTAAACAGTTTTTAATGAATTTTGATTATTGCATCGTAGGAATTGCCATTTTTACTACAAAAGACTACAATACCTTTTTCGCAGTTTTCACACCGTATTGCCGAATTAGCATATTACCTGATAAATTGTGTTGTTGTCGTTTCAGTTGCTTGAAGGAATAGCTTGCTGCAATGCCACAAAGAATTTTGGACCTTCGATTTTCATCTGAAATACCTCTCCCTACCTTTTGAAATACCTCCGCAACTAATCTACTTTCTACACAACGAGTTGTTCTTATAACAATAGCTGAATATGTCAATTCTTGTAGGCACACAAAACTATGAGACTCAATCATAATGTCGAACAATAACGATTGTAACAATAAAAAGAACATTCACAAAGAGGATTTGGTATAGGAGTTTACAACTTTTGGAACGTTGTAATCACTCTTGGTTACTTCATTGCAAAATGTCTCCGTTCACCCCTCGTTTGTCAAGATCAACCTTTCTTTCGTGGTTCTGATCTTAAGTTACAAGGATCCAACTTTTAGGAACGACAAAGGAAGAAATTTTCTACCGTAAATTAAGATAATGGAAAGTATGCTTACAAACTGCCGTATCGTTAAATGAAGAGTGATGGTGTATTAAAAGTGTATTGTGGTTGTGCAATGAGACTAGCGTATATTTGATGTATATTTTTTCGCCATAACTATCGCATGTTGAAACCAAAACTTCAATGCGGAACTGCTTTTCATCTCTATCTTGACGTCATAGGAGTACAAGCTACTGTCGCACTAAAAATATTGGATATAGCCGCGATGAAACTAGCTCGCTTAATCTGGACGGTATTAGCTTACAACTTTCTTCGGGTAATACCAGTATTCGTATCTACTACCTAAACTTGTTCTTAATATGTTTGCTCGCTTTCCCTAAACATAGTTATATTTTGGCCTTTGATCTCCTTCAGGGGTAAATGGCCCAAATGGCCAAGAAAGGTCAAAGTGGCAAGTTCTCACTTAAAGACTCGATTTCTGGGTTAAAGGTCAGAACACGCCATTCATTTATCATTGCTTCCCCCAGCAACCTTGGCCAAAGGTCAGCTTGTACCTCATATATATTATAGGAAACTATGCTAGTTTTTGTAGCTCAATAGTATATAGACCAGTAAAGAGTTTGTACACAAGCAGTGTGTTTTATACCCCATTCATACTGGCCAGTTAAACGAGCTTAAAATAAACCAGGTTATTGAATGCTGCGTTCTAATTGGTCGATCCAACAAATCGAAGGCATTTGATTGGTTAAAATTTAACCTGGGTTAGACAAAGCTGGTTTAACTGCTTCAGTGTGAATGAGGTATTAGACTTCTAGTAGCCTCGAGGACAAACCATCATTCGCTGGTTCGTATCTGTAGAAGCTTGCCTAAGCAGACCCACACTTTAGAAGACAATGAGCTATGGGACACTGTTTGAGAAAATGATGCACACAATGTTGCTGTCTTCCGCTCCTGTGACGGTGCCATTTTGCTCTTGCTACGCGTGCTTTATTGACATGACTACATTCTGCTTGAGTCCATAATTACTTTCCTGTTACATCAATCAGGCACGCATGGGGAGAACAAAACGGTGCCTTCGTAGGAAACGAAGAACCAGAAAGGAACAACACTGTAGGTAAATGTACTTTAACTGTGTGGTGTTGCTAATGACAAGACAATTATAATATCTGAAATTGAGGGCTTCCTGTAAAAGAGCTCTTGCTGCAAAAAAATATTCAAAAAATTATGCTCTATACCACTCAAGGTCTGAGCTCCACAACAGCAACGGTTAACTCAATTTTGTGCATGCAAATTCTCTAAAATAGTTCAAGATTCTTCAAGTGAAATTTCGCTAAATAACAGTCCTAAAACTCTTTCAACTACGATATTTTTCAAACAAAGCTCTTCTTACCAATAAAACTCCACGATATTGTTTAGCAAAAACGCAACTTATGAAATAGTCATACTTTTACGGCTTCCAAGAATATTGTGAGAAATGAAAATTTGTGAACACATTTTTAGAGGTAACAAAACAATTTCATATGTCATGTTTGTGTGATTTTAAACTGACAACTGAAATTGGCCTAGCTATTCTCTTTTAAAACTACTAAGATGATTATTTTGTGTTCCTAAATGAAATTTGATGCACAAAATTAAGCTCGTAGTTGCTGTTGGTATTTGACTTGCCTTTGACATTTTAGCACATGGTCTAGGTGCAGCATATCGTTTTAACAAAGAGCAGAGCACGTCTTTTCTCATTGCAAAATCAAAGTTTCTTTGTCCCTCGCTCGATTCGATGTTAAACAACACCCAGAATCATACTGGAAGCCTTTCCTTGACCCTGATCTTGGTCAGCTTGTAGATTTCTTGATTCACAACATGACATAAAAATGTCTTTATTCACATCACAGGTACAAAAGAATCTGTAGGGAATAAATCATGTTAGAAACAAAAAAAACTAAAAATGTCAAATAATATTCTGCTATCTAAATGATTGTGTTTCCTTTTCAAGTGTGGCCCTGTATCCCTAAGTTGACGATTCCTAAGGTGATGTAGACATGTCTGCGTCCTTTAAAATGAATTGGAAAGAAGGAGAGGGAAGCGAGGCCTGTAAATCTCTACTGCATTCACCTATAATACCCTATCAGACCGAATCTTAAGTTGCTTACAGTCAAGACAGCTCATTGTTTCCCCTAAATTCTGAAGTGGCCTATGTGATAGCGGTGAAGAACCTTTTTCAGACTTTCTAGAGTTCCTTTGCTGCTTGCATGTCGCGAATGCATGCAGAGTTTGGCTCTAGCAATCTACGAAAGTCCTGTATATGTCAAGTTTCATCCGAGACATCAGGTAGGTTTTGCCTAGAAATTTCAAGAATCACGACGCTGGAAAATAGAGAACTTACCATTTGAAAAATTGATCCATATTGCAGCAGATATGCCAAAGAGTGTGCTACGAAAAATAATAAATTTCTTTATAAACACTTTCAAACAAATAGGGAACAAATATTCTCTAATAATTCAACAATCTACCAAACCTGTGATTATTTCTACAAAATTGACAAATACATATACTGGTCAAAATGACTGGCTATATTCTCCATTAAGTACGAGTGGTTCACTGTTGACCAAAATGACCTCAGTCTGCATTATTGATACAGGAAAATAAGGGACTCTGGTAATAAGTCTACGGTACATACCTGCTGACATATCGTGCTAGCTTTGGTCCACATTTGTCTAACATATATCCAACAGGAAAGGACACAAGTCCGACTGTTAAGAAACCAACTGTATATGCCACATTGAGACTGTTCTCTTGCTCTGAACAAGACATCGAATCTGCTGTTATCAAAGTGCTATTGCTTTGCTGTTGAAAGCATGAGTCACTGAAATAATTCTTCTTCTTCAAAATATATGCAAGAGATGCCCATCCAAATATGGGACCAGAGCAAAACACCATTTCGAAGATACTATAAGTCAGCATCAGTGTTCTGTAGCATCGTTTAGTTGCAATCTTCGTCATTTTGGCAATGATACACTTTGAGTTCGAGCTACTTGTCTGTCTACGGAATTATGAAATAAGAACTGGTTCAGGATAGATCAGCTTCGCTTTTCCTGCGTCATATAGGATGAACGATTTGTTATTTAGTGTCTCTTGGTAAAATTGGATGGGATGATTGACGGGGATATCTGCACCTGTAAAGAGCAGAAAGGTGTAGCGAATGAGTCAACAACAAGTATCGGCGTTTGTAAAGTTATATAACGACGAGCAGTGGCGGTAGTGGCGGAGCCACGGGGGAAAATGGTAGGGGGGTCCGGACCCCCTCATTTTTCCAAAAGATGGTCCTCGAGTGAAACTTGGTGCGTAGCCCCTTTTGGTACAGCGAATCCGTATTGTTTTCTTCTAGCGAAAGTACCCAGCTTTCAGAAATTTAAACAACGAATAGTTCAGTTCAGTTTCATATTTTAAAGTAAATCAACGGAGTTAAAAGTAGCTTAGCTAGGGGGACTGGGTCAATCTAAATATAACCTATTGTATTCGATGTTCTGGATAGATGAAAACAATAGGAACATAAGTGGCGCGTGTCGTGCTTTTGTGTTATGTTTAGACTAGATCGCTATATCTCCGTTCATTTACTTTAAATTCCACTACATACAATTTATCAAAACAACTATTGATACAGACGGCACGACGTCATAGCAGCGTTGAAAACACGACGCCATCTTGTTTTGGGGTAAATGTTCAGAAAATTTCTATAGGAATCTATAGGAAAGTTGCATGAAATTGCTCATCTATTTTACCTTGCGATAGTGAGTAAGAAAAGGATAGGTAGCAATTGTCAGTCAGACCTAAACCTATGAAATAAACACACGAACATGCTGTTTTCAAAAGCAAAACAAAAATTTAGGCCAAGAAAGCTGTGAAAAACTTGCCTTTGCGTCGATAATTTCGCGGATATTTTCGTAGTTAGCAGCACAAACTCTGTCGGCTGTGAGTTGCTTGTGGCTTCTTCAAAGTCAACCTTCCTTTTAGACATTCGCCTATCTGTCTGCTAAAGTTTTTGAATAATTTTNTATATTCTCCATTAAGTACGAGTGGTTCACTGTTGACCAAAATGACCTCAGTCTGCATTATTGATACAGGAAAATAAGGGACTCTGGTAATAAGTCTACGGTACATACCTGCTGACATATCGTGCTAGCTTTGGTCCACATTTGTCTAACATATATCCAACAGGAAAGGACACAAGTCCGACTGTTAAGAAACCAACTGTATATGCCACATTGAGACTGTTCTCTTGCTCTGAACAAGACATCGAATCTGCTGTTATCAAAGTGCTATTGCTTTGCTGTTGAAAGCATGATTCACTGAAATAATTCTTCTTCTTCAAAATATATGCAAGAGATGCCCATCCAAATATGGGACCAGAGCAAAACACCATTTCGAAGATACTATAAGTCAGCATCAGTGTTCTGTAGCATCGTTTAGTTGCAATCTTCGTCATTTTGGCAATGATACACTTTGAGTTCGAGCTACTTGTCTGTCTACGGAATTATGAAATAAGAACTGGTTCAGGATAGATCAGCTTCGCTTTTCCTGCGTCATATAGGATGAACGATTTGTTATTTAGTGTCTCTTGGTAAAATTGGATGGGATGATTGACGGGGATATCTGCACCTGTAAAGAGCAGAAAGGTGTAGCGAATGAGTCAACAACAAGTATCGGCGTTTGTAAAGTTATATAACGACGAGCAGTGGCGGTAGTGGCGGAGCCACGGGGGAAAATGGTAGGGGGGTCCGGACCCCCTCATTTTTCCAAAAGATGGTCCTCGAGTGAAACTTGGTGCGTAGCCCCTTTTGGTACAGCGAATCCGTATTGTTTTCTTCTAGCGAAAGTACCCAGCTTTCAGAAATTTAAACAACGAATAGTTCAGTTCAGTTTCATATTTTAAAGTAAATCAACGGAGTTAAAAGTAGCTTAGCTAGGGGGACTGGGTCAATCTAAATATAACCTATTGTATTCGATGTTCTGGATAGATGAAAACAATAGGAACATAAGTGGCGCGTGTCGTGCTTTTGTGTTATGTTTAGACTAGATCGCTATATCTCCGTTCATTTACTTTAAATTCCACTACATACAATTTATCAAAACAACTATTGATACAGACGGCACGACGTCATAGCAGCGTTGAAAACACGACGCCATCTTGTTTTGGGGTAAATGTTCAGAAAATTTCTATAGGAATCTATAGGAAAGTTGCATGAAATTGCTCATCTATTTTACCTTGCGATAGTGAGTAAGAAAAGGATAGGTAGCAATTGTCAGTCAGACCTAAACCTATGAAATAAACACACGAACATGCTGTTTTCAAAAGCAAAACAAAAATTTAGGCCAAGAAAGCTGTGAAAAACTTGCCTTTGCGTCGATAATTTCGCGGATATTTTCGTAGTTAGCAGCACAAACTCTGTCGGCTGTGAGTTGCTTGTGGCTTCTTCAAAGTCAACCTTCCTTTTAGACATTCGCCTATCTGTCTGCTAAAGTTTTTGAATAATTTTAACAGCTTCCAACCCTTTTGAATTTATTTATTGCGATAAATAAACGAGACAGTCTCGAAATCCCAGTGCGACGCTATGCTTTGTAATGGCTTCATTTACCCAACCCAAAGTCTGATTTTCAAGCGCGAATTGATCAAGTCACGTGACATGTCGTCTGTATGAATAAACACAAGTGACTAAACTACAAGAATATGAGACAATATTAGACAAACTTAATACATTAATACGGAAAATCAATACAGTACACAAAGACGAAACGAACACAACAGATAAATTGTATGGAGGGAATTACTGTACTTAAAGGAGTAGCTCTCTCAGTAGTTAAAATTATCGAGGAGAGTGCACCCCCTGTTTAAAAAGTATCTCATATAAATTTTATTTCTTTTTTCATTGAAATTATGACAAAGGAACTGTCTGTAGTTAACTTTAGTACTTTAGTAATTACATTCAAAGAGGAATGCTTTGAGTTTTCGACGAAAAGCATGGCATTACCGCTCATAAATGTCAAGGAAAGAAACAACGGCTGCCTTCTCCACAATATTATCTGTTGCGTTTGATTGTCTTCCCCGAACAAAGCAAACTCCACAATAAATATAGATATCTCTACGGTTGATTGATTAAAATGCAACTGCGACCATGTCAATCCGAACAAAGGGATGAAGTGTTTGTTTGAGACTTTGCTCTGTCAACCACCTGCAAAATTTGCAGAATTTATTATTAATATCAGGGACAGTGTCAAGAGAGACAATACAAGTCAATATTATTTATCAATCCATTGATATGAAACCAGGTACTGATATTTCACAACGAAATGTATTGTCATCTTAATTTGATGACCAAGATGGCCTGCTAAAAATCAAGTACATAAAATGCCGGAAGCAAATATTCAGACTTGTCTTCCTGTTTTCGATATGTGATGTCTTCTTTTAACAACTTTTGTTTTGCGTGCACAACGAGACACTTAGCCATACCGGTTTCGGGAATTTTTCTCGGCATTGTCTGTTTTGATTTGCTGCTTGAGAAAATTGTCTTTGTCTGCAGTCGCTAACTGCTTTGAATTTGGCATGTCGATCAATAGAAACTGAGGTTATCATCGCAAGATCTGCCCTTGTTGTTTGAAGCCGAGTTCAGTATTTATTGCACCATTTAAATGAACTAAAGAGTATGCTCCCAATCGCCATCTTTTTCTTAATCGTCTATTGAAACGCGTTCTATTTAGAACTACTCACAAAGGAGTTAAAGTGAATGACCTGGATGCGATCGCACAATTCTAAAAAAAGCTTAAAAAAGGCTGATCTCGACGCGTGCATGAAAAAAGCAAAGCCAGAGAAACAATGGCGTGTGGGTTTTTTCTTCGTATTATTTATAGACCACGTCATTTATCTCAGGTAATCAGCTTTGAATTGTGCAAACTCCGCTAAAAAGCATGCTCGCAAAAGCTCCCTGACGACCACCTAACGACATCTTTCCAAAGCAGAAAAAGTAAAGTTTCCATTCGAATTGAAGCTTTAATTAAAGATTCGCGTTCGAATTACAAAATTGTCCTATTTGTTTACATTGATTACTTGTTCTGAACTTTACCACAGCTAGCTAGTCGAAGCAGAGCAGCAGACCAAAATTTGTAGGTCGTTAGCTGGTCGTCAGGGAGCTTTTTACCAGCATGCTTTGCGCGGCCGCCATCTTTATCGTTATTGTCTACTAAGAGGCAATGAATTTTCACTAAATTTCATTGAATTTTACTGGTAACAAGGCTGCCACTCGTAGGGGAATTCCCCTACGGTATACGGTAGGGGATTTTAGCAAAGTGTAGGTGGTAGGGGAAACCTACGGGGAAAATAGGAAATAGGTAGGAGAGCATAGGGATTTCGCAAAATGTTAACAAACATTATCAATAAAGCACATTAAAAAACAAATTGTGAAAGTTTCCAATTTGGCACTGGTAACGATGGGATGAGGAGAATGATTTTAATCCAAAGAAAATGATGTTTACTCAAAAAATTTTCCAGGGATACTAATTTATAAATAGAACTGTCACAAAATGATAAAAAATTCAATTTTAGCAACGGCTAACATGGGATCGGTAGAAGTGCTCTAAGCCAAAGTAGAGGGCGTGTTCTCGATAATTTTCCTGGGGGCTAAGCCCCCAGACCCCCATTAAATTTGCCATGGCCATGCTGCTGGCAGAAAATTCGAAATTACGTATCAAAATATTGCAAATCTTCAAAACTCATCAAAATCTTGCACTCCAATTAGTTATGTAGGTGAAAAATTTAGGGGAAATCCGATATTTGTAAGGGGACGTAGGGAGAAAGGGCTTCCGAGACGTAGGGGGGAAGTAGGGGGTTTGAGCATGCGCTGTAGGTGGAGACAGCATATCAAGAGTGGCAGCCCTGACTGGTAACGATCTTTCTATTTACGACATTAGGTCTCTGCAGGACCGTCGAGAGGGGGGGGGTAGCCAGGGTAGTTACCAGGGTAGTTACCAGGGTAGTTACCAGGGGGCCCGGGGCCCTTAGGGGCCCGCAAGGAAGTAGGCATGTATTTTTTCTTTGTTGTCAATTTTCCTTCAGGAAAGTATAGGAGGGCGTTTCCATCTAAAAACAGCGTTTTGACAGTGCATAGGGGGTGTGGCCTAAGGAAAAAGGGCGCGGTTCAAAAAATTTTCCCGCGCCTTCGGCGCGGGAGGGCCCCATCGGGGTTTCGCCCCTGGGCCCCGGCCGTCTCTCGACAGCCCTGGGTCTCTGGTTGGAGGAAGGTCTACAACTTTCCGTCGGATCTTATTTGAGCTGAGTTGTCAGTGTCAAAAAAACAAATTACATCAAAAAGCGCTTTTTAAATTAATGAGTTGAAATTCAAAGATTTACTGAAATTCATAAACAACATGTATTTAACATTATTCAACATGAATCCAATAGTTTTCAGACCAAAGCAATTTTCATCTATCCTCTTTCTGTACGAACTCGAAAGCTCTTTGCGCGAGCAGATTCGCCTGCGTAAAAAGCTTTCAAAAATCTTTGATGGAAATAAATTGCGTCATCTCCAAGCTCCAAGAACCAACTGATCTCTTGAATCTCAGTGAGTTTAATCATAGTCATAACTCTTATGACTATGGTTTAATCGATGTCAAAAACAGGCAAGCAAACCGGCCTAAATAAAACAAACACAAGAGAACACAGTTTGAAAACACGAATGACCGCAGTCATTCAAATCAGCAACAAACCTGGCCTTGCTAAATAATCAACTTCAAACCCAGCGAATATGTAAAGATGTTCATAAAAAACATGTCTTCAAGGTGCAGTTAATAGTTCTCAAGTTGTCTGAACAATGATCTATCCTATTCTTGAGCAGCGACCATGAACGGTTTTGGGCGAGCATATCCGCGATTCGCGAACGTAAAAAGATTGATTACATCATCTCCAAGAAGGAACTGATCTGTTCGATCTTCGATCTTACTTCAGTCATACTTCAATTCAGTTATCAATTTCAAAACAGGCAAGAAAACCGACCTAAATATAACAAAATATAGGAGACAACACAGTTTGAAAACACCAAAGACCACCGTTGTTTTTTTACACGTTCGTTCTTCAAATTAAACTTTTATCATGAACAAACCTTGCCTTTTGTAAAGAATCAACTTCTATCCAAGCCAAGATGTGGAGAAATTCATAAAAAGATGTTTATTCAAGATGCAGTCAACAGTTCTCAAGTTTCTGACTAATATAGTTTTGATCTATCTTCTTTTTGAGTGAGCATGACGCCTGTTGGATGAGAAGATTCGTCTGTAGGCCAACAGAAACTTCTAGTCTTGTTTTATGCTTGGGCTCTCGAGCACACAGGTGATATTCAGACGAAGCAGGTAAACCTTACCGACCTGAATAGTCTATGATCATCTGACGGGGGTCAGAAAAAGCAGTAATACAAGTTTTTTTTTATAAGAAACTGGTTTATAATTTTATAATTTATAAGAAACTAGTACTAAGATCGCTAAAATTTTAAGAAACTCTGGTAGTAGGACTACGTTTGAGAAGTAGTAAGAAACTTTTTTCGAGGATTTTATGGCAAAATTTTTGTAGAACCCTTATTCTATCAGTTTTATGTTTTGAACGTAATAGAACACTTTCTCTCCCCATCTGATGTTTGTGTGTCAAGAAATGTATCTGCAGCAGTGTTAGAAACTACATGACAATTCATGCACTTAAAAATAAGAAACAAATTAGGAAACTTTTAGTACTAAAATGTGGAAATTTTCATGCTGAATTAAAAAACTTTCAGTGCTGCGGCCTGATCCAAAGTTCTTATATAAAAAAACGTGCATCTGTCGGTTTTAAAAGATTTAAGAGTACTTGATCACAGGAAATTAACGAGGCCAGAAATTACAGGATATTGAAATTATGTGACTGAAATTAACTCAAATGAGTGGGTGAAAGAATGTATAATTAAAGGAAATTAACGCAAAAAGTCATCGAAGATATTTTATAAACAAAAACTGATACCAAAGGAAGGAAAAATTGTGTCTTCCAGAAACGTTTTTCTCATAAGGGTGTATAAAACGGCAAAGTTGGTAATTAACGCCATTCTACCGAAAACGGTAGACGGCAGGTGACTTCAGATCGTTTTTTATGAAACCCCATCCTTTTGGTTTGTCTGTTTTTGGTAGAGATACGAGAGATTGTTGACGTATTCTTCATTCGTCTTCGAAGCCTTGGAACCTTCTGCTCCTGAAGCTGGAAGTTCGAACTGAAAAGTTTACCTTTTTCAGAAATTTTCCGCAAGACTTTAGATGCCAAAAAAAATACGCGCCAACGCCAATCAGTCAATCACTTCGCTGCTTTTTATTTAAACAAATGAACCACGTGAGAAACATTTGGCCGCTCGAGGTGAATCTTAGAGTACCATCAAGAAAAGAGATACGGCTACTAAGTTACGGCAGTTATTTAAATTTTCTTGATAAATCGATAGCAGGTATGCCCCTCCAGAATTTGTTCACATGTTAGGGTGGATTTCGCATTTGGGGACCAATTTACATGCGTTTTCCGGTCAACCAATGTTCATGTTCCTTAAAACATCCATAAAAACGTTGGAAATAAGATTAATGACAAGTCAAACTTTTTGCCGTTTTCTTTGTTCTTGACATACCTTCGCCTGTTTCGGCTGCTGGCCTCATAAGCGTACGAGCCGGGGGGGGGGCTGGGGGGCGGGAGCCCCCCCAACATTCGAAAAGTTTAGAAAAATCTGCTTATTTCGGGCAATAATCCGCCGTAAGTCGGGCAAAAAATTTCATAAACAATAGACTTTTTATCAGGCAGCCCCCCTAGAGTTTTTCTTCCCGTACGCTTATGGCTGGCCTACACGTTTAAACTGCGGGCTTTGAGAAACGAATGTTGCTGTTCCCTTGTTGTTTGTTAGTATTTTCTTAATACTACTGTAAATACCAACTTTAAATATATTGATATTACAGCAGTTTTGTTCTTCCATGTGTCCCTGTGCTTGGTATCCCTTGAAACCCTGTGCCCTGTTAACTGACGCGACAACAACAAGCTTCATCGGTACAGGGACGCAAGGAAGAATTAACTGCTACAGAAAATCCACGGTCTGGTTGCCTGACGTCATTTTCGACTAGGAGGATTGGGCTCCATGGAAGCGGTACCCTTGCCAAAACTTTTACAACTTTCAAGTTCTGCCCTCCTGGAAAAACCTTCACCTATTTTAAAATTCCCACACCCCTGCTTCTCAATTCCTTTATTCCTTACTTAAAAGTATTGTGAATTTGTTTACCAGCAACAAAAAATGAAATCGAATATATTCGTTTGGCTTATCCTAATTAAAAATTCATACGCATGAAATATTTATGTCTTGGACCTTGCCAACATACCACAAGATCATGAAAAGTAACGCAATTACGTTGGTTTAGGATTATTTCCCATCTGTTTCTTCATGCTAGTAATCTGTTCTCATAGTTCCCCTCGACCATATTGGTTAGTAAATTAGTATACTTGCGTCACTAGGTGAGCATGTTTGTTCGACATTTTCATTTCNCCCCTGCTTCTCAATTCCTTTATTCCTTACTTAAAAGTATTGTGAATTTGTTTACCAGCAACAAAAAATGAAATCGAATATATTCGTTTGGCTTATCCTAATTAAAAATTCATACGCATGAAATATTTATGTCTTGGACCTTGCCAACATACCACAAGATCATGAAAAGTAACGCAATTACGTTGGTTTAGGATTATTTCCCATCTGTTTCTTCATGCTAGTAATCTGTTCTCATAGTTCCCCTCGACCATATTGGTTAGTAAATTAGTATACTTGCGTCACTAGGTGAGCATGTTTGTTCGACATTTTCATTTCAATATTCTTATCATTTTAAATTGCTGAAAATATACATACTACTGGGCGAGTAAAAAAAATGTGCACCTTTTGTAGAAATTTGTACAAATTGCAGAAATTAATGCAATTGGTCGATCTAAAAAATGTTGCTTTAGTCTATTGGTAAAAGTGTAACTTAAACTTAGAGACCAAGTTTGGGTTTTTATTAGCATTTAGGTGTCGTGAAGGTAATCATAATAATCTATCGGTTTCAAAAAGATTTCGTTAGACCTATACAAAAGGCTGGTCAGTTTTTTACTCACCCGGTACTCTTTTTAGCGTAGAAAGCTTAACAAATACCCGATGGCTACAAAGCCTTTCCCGCTCTAACGGTAACAACCAATGTCTTTGCGTTTGCGAACTGCTGAAAGATTTCATTAAAAATAGAAGTGCAGCTTGGCTGCTACCCTGCGTGCAGACTCGACTGGTTTCTATCAGAGAGCTTTCTCCTCCACTACTGTCTGCACACAAGCTACTTGGCCGCTTGCTCTAGCGGAAAGGACCCCCTCAAAGCGGTTTTAAAGTTGTTGCACGAGAGTCAACTTTTGTGGCCAACATTTGTGACCAAATTTTGTTCGCCAAGCCATGTTGAACGGAATCCAGCCAATCAAGAGTGGTCTTTCCAATCATGGGATCCCGTGAGATATCATGATAAATACGTGGTGAAAAAAGGTGAATGAGTTTGTTATCTCGTGTGTATTAAACATGATCAATAAATGCAGGGAACAGTTGTTGCCCATAAATGTTTGCCACAACTTAGGCCAACAAAATGTGAAGTACTTGATTTCGATCGGTGCATGTTATGTACGCTCTGACAAGAGAATACTCTCTTTCAATAATGTTTTACGAATCCTAATGTTAAAAATAATTCGATAAAAAATTATAATACAATAGTTAAAGTACTCCATACACTTTTGAGAATGCGATAATTTATCGCATCTATCTATGCCGTTTTTCTAAAGGGTCTTAATATTTGCAATATCAACAAAATACGGAATCCTGGGTCATTATTATTGGAAGATGTGTGCTAAGAATTGAAATAGATACTGCATACAAACCCTTCAGAATTCTAAAATCAATGTCGTGTTTTGCAACTGTTTGAATTTGTGAAAAGAGTATAATGGGAATCGATAAAAACATCTTTCCTTACTAAAAAAAATTCTAATATCTGTTGGTTCTAACTATCAGGACATTTTCATCTTATTAAGATATTTCAACAGAAGTCCATGTGCTTTTCCCTTTAGGCATTTCTTCACTACATCCTTTTGTTTATCACTGCATGAATCCCATAGGGTTTCTATATTATCATCTGCAAACATATCCGTCATGACATCTTGAACGAATTCCTCCTCCACAGCAGCCTGCAAATCTTCAGATTCAGGAGGACCAATCTTTGAAACCGCACTGATCATCCGGTTTTCTGTCACATGGTGCAACATCACAGCAATCATTTGTTTGTCTGGTCGGCCGGAGTTATCTACAACTAGGAAAGCAAAAAGTTACATTATTACATGGAGTTCAAATTATGGCTCCTCGGACTAGACCCATTGCAAAATGTCTCTTGTCTTGCCCCACAAACTAGAGACGTAGGAACCGGGGGCACTGGGGGCACGTGCCCCCCAAGATTTTGAAATAAACAAAAACGTGCTCTTTTTGCTTCAAGAAATGCCCCTTTAGCTTATTGAAAAAAGTGCCTTTAAAGTATCGTGCCCCTCCAAGTTTAAGATGCTTCCTACGGCCCTGCCACGAACTGATTTATCGCTACAACAGATAACCTTGACAGAAGTGATACCAACAACAACAACGAGCGAAAATAAGAGGAACTTATGTAATGAGTCTGTCCTCAGACTTGCAATAAAGTGTTTTGATTGGTTGATGAAGCAAGTATGCTCGCATACAAGCCGTTGTTTCAAAGATAAATTGCTCCGCCTGACTTAATGGCCCCTTAATCTCAGAAGCAAATAAAGGAGGCGGGCCTTTCATAAGCTCTTACGTCTTACTGCAACGAGAGCAAAGCTGACCCATCAAATGCAATATCCACGATTTTCACAAAGGTAAACTATATATAATAAAGCCTTTGCAATATTATTAATCAATCCATTGCGTTCAGGCTGCATCAATCTACTTTCTCGTTGAAACGCAGCCCAAACATTTTAGATACAAAATATGTCCGAGGGAGGCAGATATTTACAACTATCCCTCTTCTTTCGATGTATACTAATGTCTTCTCCTAAAACCTTTATTTGAATGTATAACGAGTGAGTTAGACATCAAGGTTCCGAGCATGTTGCGCAGCTTTCTATATTTACACTTGCGGTTTGGTTGATAGGCCGTAGAAACCCTGTTGTTTGCAGTCACTAATCGTTTTTTACTGGCATCAATCAAAAAGTAACGGATGCTGTTGTTGCAAAATTTGCTCTTGTTGTATCATTCAAGAACCTGAGGTTGTATTGCATTTGGATGTTGGAATATTAGGTGACAACAAATTTTAATAGCAATGAGTTTATCGGGCTGTGCCCTTAGTGTGCAACTTAAATTTGTTCCTCGATATGTGTCTTACCTGCGCCCTTCTTCTTTCTGTCAGTATGATTCCATGTTTCATTAAATCCTTGTGCTTTAATCTTGATCATTACGCGTTCCAGTTCCCCGAATGGCGAAGTAGCCATAATGTTCTTCATTGGCCTGACAACAACACCCTCTGCTTTGTTGGATCCTGAAACAGGAGAAGTACCGGATTAGTCAAAATAAAATGCTTGATATTTGAAATATCGTTCTGTTAAAGGTTTGTGAACTCCCAGTTACCTCATGATAAGAAATCGACACTGCTAGAAACTAGAATCTTAAGCCCAATATAAGGTAGACTACATCAATTTCACGACATCAATTTGACCCGAATGTGCCCTTACTTTATCTTGCAGTTATAGGCAACTAATGCGAAAAGTCAAGAAAGATGCTAAAAATTAAACAAAATTAACGAAAAGATTGTAAACTTTCAAATTTCCGAACTGTCTGGAAAATTTCCAGCAACAAGTGAAATTAAAAACTTGCAAAATCGTAAAAAAATCAGTTTTCATAGGCAAAAGTTGATAAATACTTTCTGGTGTGACAAGTACAAGTAATATATTTGGTTTCGTACCTCGTGGTAGTGCTGGAAGTCCAAGCTGCTTTGGAATTGTAGTATCAAAGTCAACATCATAATTCAATGCATCATTCATCTTCCCTTTGAACAGAGGCTTTGCACGTAGGATACTAAATTGTTCGAATATTGACAATGTATCTGAGAAGTCTAGAAATACTGCATGGAAGAAAAACAGATCTAAAAATTGAGATTACAGCAATTTTCAAATTTAATAATTCATAAATTTTAGAGGCTACATTTCAGAAATTTACTTGAATCTCAACAACAAAAGAACAGCCATAGACAATATGGCTAAAGACAAGATGGTGTCAGGTAAATTTTGACCACGATCATTTGCGTCATATGATGAATCCACCAATCAAATCAATCAAATTCTATGAGAAGCATTCGTAAAAAGTTTTCTGATTACCATCTTTAGCACAATCATCTATTAGTTTTGATCACAGTGATTACAACTTTCCCGCATAGTTTCTAACTGCACTACCATAACTACCAATAAACTGGACTCACTTGTTTGTAGTTGTTATTAATGTTTGTAATTACCTTACAGTAGCTACTTTGTGATTCCACTAATTCTTGCTAAAAACTGTAACAGCTTGAAATTTATTTGAATCAGGAAATAATGTGTTGTATCATAGTTGTATGGTTGACTATGGTTGTATATCACATACCTTTATCAGAGAGGTCCCCATCTGCATTTCTTGTTCTGTATGCAATGTCATATCCGTAAAACCTTATATCAGGACAATATTGAATTTCCAACTGAACTGGTTTCATCTTCTTCTTAGGAACATCAGGGTGATCATACTTCCCTACGAAAAAATATATTGGAACCATAAGCCAATGAAAGGATTACTGATAAAATGATATGGAAATACACCATCTGTTTTTATTTTGAAAGCCGTTTTGGAAAGTTTTGTATTCATTGCTCAAATTCTTGTTCTTGAGGAACAGTGCAGCATTTGGAAATATTCCACATTTTACATGTTAAAAATGAGCAATACAGAACAAAAACAAGCAAAATTGCTGTTGATTTCCAAGACTAAATAAAGAGAGTGAGTTTCTTAAAAATAGTTCCAATAAATAGTTTCTTAATATTTTAAGAGATTAATTTCTTGTGAAATGTTTTTCGTGAAAGAAAACGTACTTGTTTCCTCCAATAACACTTCTCCTTTCAGAGATGGAAAAATCTCAGAAATAGTTTGATGATGGAAGACACCAGAGAGAGAGTACCTCCAAACAATTCCCCATAAACAATAACATGACAGATTTCTCCATCGTTGACAACTTCTTTAACACGCTTGTAAATGTCTAGGACTTTCGCAGAAAAATCAGTCATGAAATCAGCATTTTTGAAGTCGTAGAAACCTTCATTCTCTTTCAAGAAATCCCTTCTCCTTGCATATCTGCATTCTTTGCCATCAGTATGGCAACTGAAATTTGCACCATGGACCTTTTCAGTTACAACCCACTCTTCTTTTCTGAGTTTCTCACTGATGCCATCTTTGTAATTTTTGAGAGACAGAGCCATCTTTTCGTATTCGAAGAACTCCATCTGTAGTAAAATTAATCTAAAAGCCAACGATTGTGAGCCGACCGAGCTGCAAACGCAACTACAGTTGTTACCAGTTTAGGCCTATTTTTGTCAACGACCACAGGCAATGTTCTTCTTCGGAACCTTACAATTTGTTTTGTCTGTTTGACTGCATCTGTATCACTTTATATCCTTCCAAGATGGTTATGACGAAACTTCATGCAACAAGGAAATAAGCTTGGCTAGCCACAAAAATCTTTCGATTTCAGTAGACGCTGGTTTATTACATGTTGATGGTGCAATTGACACAGAACCTCTCCTCCGCAGCCATTGAAGGATACCAGCTGAGCTTGTAGAATTTTAGAAACCTGCTCCGAATTTTGATAGGATTATTTCTAGGCATCATCAAAACATTAAAAGCAATTCTAGCATTACAGACGAGGGGTTTTGCCGGTATTCTTGGAACTGGACCGAAGAAAGAGCCTTCCCGCATTGATTTCTTGGAAAAAGAACAGGGACACAAGCAGTGCAAAAACATCGAGCACAGGGACAAGGGACAAAAGAAACAACAACAACAACAACAAAAATGTGAATGGCACACTGCACTGGCCTAAGCCAAGATGGCGGGAAAAAGAAGCTTGCATGAATGCCGTACAATCTTTAGCGCTGATACGAAATACACTGCAGATTCCATAGCATCGAATCCAAAATTTAATGTCTTTGTTTGTGGAACATACCAGCTTGTACAAAACTGTGCTGATGTCGCGAAATCAAATGACGGGGACGAAGGAAACGAAGTTGAAGATGTGCCTAGCCAGGAAGGCGGTGAGGACAACCGGGTCGGCTCAGTCGCGTTATATTCTGTCGATTGGAATACCAAAGAGCTGAATTTGAGTGATTTAGGGGACAATGTAGAATCAAGCAGGTATAAAATCAATGCAGAGCAATTCATTGAAACTATTGGTGTTCTAGACATGCAATGGTCTTCGTCAGGCGAACGCCTCTATGCGGCAACATCTAGCGGTGGAATTTCAATGTATTCTTACGAAAATGAAATAAAAACTTTGGATTTAAAAAAAGATATATCTGTTGATGAATCTCTAATTTGTATGTCTTTAGATCTCCTTGAAAATAACTCTGGCCATGTTGAATCAACTGTAGCAGCTAGTTTTACATCTGGTACTCTAGCAATCATAGATATCGATAGTTCAACAATCACATCAGAATGGAAAGCACATGATTTCGATGCCTGGATTGTTGCAAAAGATCTGTGGTGTCCAAATCTGATTTACTCTGGTGGAGATGATTGCAGGCTGAAAACTTGGGATTTACGAATCCCAAAAACAGCAATTCATTCAAGCAAGGCCCACTCCATGGGTGTTTGCAGCATTCAGAGTAACAAGCACAAAGAATACATCTTAGCAACTGGGAGCTACGATGAACATATCCTCATCTGGGACACAAGAAATAGGAGGTCACCAATAGCAGATATTGAGACAAGGGGTGGTGTGTGGAGGATTAAATGGCACCCCTACTTAGAAAATGTTCTCTTGGCCGCCTGCATGCATGATGGATTCAAAATATTCAGATCAAAGGGACTCGGTGAGTGGAATTTGATGCATGATTACCAAAATCATAAATCCCTTGCATATGGTTCAGACTGGCTTTTACCTCCATCAAGCGAGAGCAACGGGAATGGACTGGATGATTCTTTAGTTGCTACCTGCAGCTTTTATGACAACCTGATGAATGTGTGGCAACCAACTGAAATTAAATGTGAGGGAGAAATTGGCATATAGCACATAAAATAAAAAAGCAATAACAGGATTGTAACAAAGCATATCAATACCTGGGGAGATATAAGAAAGATACAAGATACTGGGAATATCTCCTATGAGAGAGATACTGGGGATGTGCCATCCCACTAAAATATCCCCTAGCCCATGCTAAACAATTCTATACAATAATACATATCCCCACCATAAATTTAAAGTGAATTTAACAAAGAATACATACCCCATTGTAATGCTTTTGAAAGGTACTGCCTTCACAATGTACACCCTAAAAGTCTCACCAAGAAGCATGGGTAGTTGGACACTGCAGATGGACTTGCATTGCCTTCATGATAAGTGATTTCCTTTGCATGATAATGTATTTTCCGTTTTCTATCCTGCAACAATTGCATATTGAGCTCAAAGAGGAGCCTTGCTGCGTGTCAGCTGCCATTCAACTGTTTTGGTATTAAGGTGTCATGATTGTTATTATAGCTAAAACTAATTTGGCTTTGATACAATCGAAAAAGAAACCATTTTAAAGATAAGTACCAAAACCAAAGTTTGCAGATTTTTCAAACGTTGAAACTTTTGTGCGAGGTTGTGGCACCTCTGACTTTGTTCACAGATAGTGGAGCCTTTTGGAGATAGTGGCACTGTTGGAGATAGGAGCACTATTGGAGGTGCAAGTGCTCCAAAGATGAAAAATGTTGATGTCAAATTTTCTATGTGCAGGGGGGATAATTGCGTGCCAAACGAACTTTTCGTGTATTTGTGCTAATTATCTGCGATAACATGCTGCTGATCAATCACATTAATGAGCATGACTTTCTTACCTTCTTTCTTTCTCACTTTCTTACTGACCGTGCAGCCACTTTTAAGATTACAAAGGACTTTGTAATAAAAAATTACGAGCTACTATGGACACAAACAAAGAAAAACCCACAGAAGGAAGGATACATAAAGTATAAGGATATCTGCTAATAAAAGGCTAAATGCAAGAGATCTGTTTACTTCTAACAGACAAGTCATATATTATGTCACTGCCAAATGCAAATCTAGGAAATTCAGGAAAGGGCAGAAGGGAAAGGAGTACAAGTTTGTATCTGCCATGATATGAGGTAAAAATGTTCCTCTACAAATTTGGCAGTCAAAGTTGCAATCAATAAATGCGACATACATCATTCAAGATCCGAGAAACGGCATTCAAGAATGTTACTATGGCATCTGTTAACAACGGCTACATGTGGATGATATGATAAAACTATACCAGTCATTAAAACAATGAAGAAGTTGCTAGGGAGAATTCATGTGTCTTAAGCCTTGGCCAAATGTGCAAACAATGTTTGCCAAGCATTTAAGATTGGTATGCCAGGCAATGTTTTCATGTATATGGCCACGTTTCAAACATTGTGTGACAAGCAGAATTTAATTGGCATTGTTTCTGAAAAAGTTCAAGAAACATTTTCTGCTTGTCACAAGCAAAAATGTTTGCAAGGCCATCTTTTGTGACATGGCCAAATGGACAAACATTTCTATTGGCAAGCAAATTTTTGACAAACATTGTTTTCTCATTTGGCCAGGGCTTTAGATTTACTTCTTAACCGAAAGCATAACTAAAAACTTGATTTATGACTAACAAGCAACTATATAAGTCTTACGTTATTTGCAATTAATTTTTGTCAACAACTAATTATCTCAAAATTCTTAGCTATGATATTAAAAAAATGGTGTCTATTTCATACAACAGCGATTAACAAGCAATAATGGGAGTTTCGCTGCAATTAAACTTGGTTACTGATAAGTTTGCTTGGGGAGAAAATCAAATTTAAATTACTAGCAGAACATTGAACTTTGATACAGTTTTAAAAACTGCAAGACTCGATTAGTGATATATTCACAGGGAGCCCCCCTTCAAAGTAGCAGAAACTAAACGAATAAGAAATGGACAAAGCGTGGAGTCTGCGAAGGAGCAACAAAAATAAGAAATGGACGAGGCGCGGTATCTGCGAAGGAGTAATGAAAGCCTCTCTCCTCTCCCCAAAAAAAACCCACATCGTTCATCTTTCATTGCTCCTTCGCAGATGCCACGCTTCGTCCATTTCTTATTCGTTTAGTTTCTGCTACTTTGAAACGGGGCTCCCTGTGATATATTCATTCAAAATTGTAAAAGTTAAGAATAATAAACAGCTTCTGTCTTCCGGCTTAAAATCAAGCAACGTTCAAATTTTTTCAATCTGACCGAGGCGCCTTCTCGATGTTTCCTGTTGCCTCAAAACATGCAAAACTCTGCTGGCAAAGCCAGTTTAAGGTACACAGAACAGCTGTTGAGACCAAACATTAGCTGTGCAGCAATATTCTCAATTTTATAGAGTCTCGAAAACTTCTCACAACAAACTCTGTATGATCTATTTAATTATTGTTGTGTAGTTATCTTTATCTATTTACTAAATAGTTTGGTGATGAAATAAGAGGAAAAATCCGACGTCCTTTTTATAAAAGATATAGAATGGCTACGAATTTCCAGACATTTTCAACGAAATTCAGTCATGCTGTAAGCTCTATGGTTTATTTACTGCAGACAATAAATTGATAATATTAGTCGACAAAGACATTTGACATTGCTATTATCATGAGGGAATCTAAGTGTAAGGGTTTGCTTGATAAGGAACTCTTGCTGCACATTTGGGCAGGTAGGGCAGCTATTAATATATTGGCCAAACTGGGACTGTCAAAAAACCTACCTGCACCTGACGCCCAATCGCTGTAAACTAATAGGATCNCAAGGACTAGAATGGCTACGAATTTCCAGACATTTTCAACGAAATTCAGTCATGCTGTAAGCTCTATGGTTTATTTACTGCAGACAATAAATTGATAATATTAGTCGACAAAGACATTTGACATTGCTATTATCATGAGGGAATCTAAGTGTAAGGGTTTGCTTGATAAGGAACTCTTGCTGCACATTTGGGCAGGTAGGGCAGCTATTAATATATTGGCCAAACTGGGACTGTCAAAAAACCTACCTGCACCTGACGCCCAATCGCTGTAAACTAATAGGATCCTATGCAGGCCCCGGCGTGCCTGATCCTATATTGGACCAAAAGTTCTCAAAAACTCCGTTTCTGATTGTCCGGTTCCTACTGCTACATAACAATCTAACTATCATATTCCAAAGTTTCTTCCTAAAATTTTCTTTTTTGTTACTTCTTTGCTTGATTAACAAGCCATTCTAGTCCTTGATAGAGCCTGGAAGGTAAATATAAAATGCAGGATCAAAATCTACATATTCACGGAGAAAAACTACAGCTACATTTCTATATCTACGGATCGACGTTTTTATGGAGAAAACTATATCTACTTACCTACATATCTATACCTACATATCTACATTTTTATGGAGAAAAATTTCCTTCGAATTGAATTTCTGTCTTCTATGGAAGGGGAGTGAAATTTTCGATCATTCCTAAGGGCACTGACAAAGGTCTGCTAAAAGCAGACCTGTAAGCATTCAAAATATAAATTAGACCGTCATGTTTTTTTTAAGGAAAATGAAGACAACAATGTTTTCGATGCAGTAAAAACTCACCCTTCTCCTGACAATGCACAGCAGGCCTGGAATTAAGAATTAAACAGTTAATGATCAACGACGCAGCATAAATTTCACTTCCAATTCAAGAACTTCAAAGCAAAATTTTTGCAAACAGAACTCGTTGCGGACGATGTGGTTTCAACAGGGCAAGGGATCAATCGACAGGGTTAGCTTTCCAGATCAGGTCGGGGAGCCTTATTCCACTTCTGGCCACTCAGCCTGACGTTTTTTGGAAAAACCAAATAGATTTGGCAAACTTCCATATTTTTCCAGATTTTTTGGTACGTAAATGCCACGGCTATTCGAACGGGAACAAGGAGATCTCAGTGAAGCATACATTACATACATACAAACGAAAATTCAGCGCTTAGGGTTTAGAAGAAAAAGCTTGGGATACAAAATAAGAAATTAGGTGATAAAATAATATTAATATAGATGTTCAATAAAAATCTTTACCTGTATATGCCATGGATGATCTCTAATTGAGGTAAGATTTAATTGTTCTGATAATTCTGGCACAGGCATAGAACCCTGGAAATATTGTATATCTTTTAGAAATAAATTAAATCAAAGGAGAGGTTAGACTTGCCCCAAGTCTATTCCATGAAGTCCTTCCGACCGATCCCTTTCCCATAGTTCCCGGATCCGCCATTCCGTTAGAAATTGGAAGGAGAGAGAGGAGTTCCTCTCTCTCTTTCCAATTTCTAACGGAATGGCGNCCTTCTCCTGACAATGCACAGCAGGCCTGGAATTAAGAATTAAACAGTTAATGATCAACGACGCAGCATAAATTTCACTTCCAATTCAAGAACTTCAAAGCAAAATTTTTGCAAACAGAACTCGTTGCGGACGATGTGGTTTCAACAGGGCAAGGGATCAATCGACAGGGTTAGCTTTCCAGATCAGGTCGGGGAGCCTTATTCCACTTCTGGCCACTCAGCCTGACGTTTTTTGGAAAAACCAAATAGATTTGGCAAACTTCCATATTTTTCCAGATTTTTTGGTACGTAAATGCCACGGCTATTCGAACGGGAACAAGGAGATCTCAGTGAAGCATACATTACATACATACAAACGAAAATTCAGCGCTTAGGGTTTAGAAGAAAAAGCTTGGGATACAAAATAAGAAATTAGGTGATAAAATAATATTAATATAGATGTTCAATAAAAATCTTTACCTGTATATGCCATGGATGATCTCTAATTGAGGTAAGATTTAATTGTTCTGATAATTCTGGCACAGGCATAGAACCCTGGAAATATTGTATATCTTTTAGAAATAAATTAAATCAAAGGAGAGGTATGAACCAAAATGCTGAAAATTGCGCCACAAGACCTTGGTAAGTAAAAATAAAAACGAGACAAAACGGATCAAAACAGCCACGATCAATTTCAATTTATAAAATTAGGAGAGATAAGGCTATTTACGCTGTAATAAATAATCTTTTTAAAAGTTGGGAATACCTCTAGCAGCGGATGGCTAAAAATGATATATCGTATTTGATTGGAAAGATGTCTTAAAGTAATGAACCCATTCTCGAAATATTTGTTCCAACCGATTGTGGTAAGCCTAGATTCAATCTAGGTTCTATTGTTGGCTTAGCGGCAATGTTGAAAGTTGTAAACAAACGACTGACGAATCTGCTCAACTTTAAGCATTAGAAGCCATTTAAAAAAACGGCCTTTTTAGCTTAGTGAATAAATTGCCTTTAACATAAACTATGAAATCTCGATTCTTACCTTGATATCTTGTTTATTTGCAAATACTAAGACATTTACATGTTTCAGGTCCTACAAAAAGGAAATAAAAAACATTATAACAAAATGAAGAACGACACTGCAAAGATTTATCTAAGTGATTAATCAAAGGTGCATACTTTTGCATAGTCTTAGCTGAAAGCATAGCTCAGCATCAGGCCTTTGCTTTTTATATATTGAGTCCTATGCATAGGGTATCCACAGCTATTTTGTAAATTGGCATCTATTCATTATTGGTCGTTGTGGTTGCTACCGTAGATTAGATTTCTAGTGTCAAAAAATACCGAGGGGAGTGTAACTTTGTTTGAGCTGCCTGTTGTGTTATTGTCTGAATCGCTATGCATAGATTGGTTGCTATCAGTGTCTTTTGACCGATTTAGGCTGACTTCTGAGACCAAAATTGTTTAAAGAAATCGCTTAACTAGCAGCCCTACGAAAATTGATTAAAAGTTGCCTGCAATTTTACCCTGGATCAGAGTATTTTTAATAAATTTTTTGAAAAAAAAATGGAAAAAAAAAGAAAACAAAAAGAAAAGAAAAGAGGAGGAGGAAAAATAATATTTACAGTATGTGGTTTACCTCTTGTGAAAGCATGTTGTACAATTCTGATTTTGATATATGTAGTCGCTCTCTGTCCGTACTATCTATCACGAATATCAAGAACTGAAAAAGAACAATGAATGAATGAGATTTATAAAGAGGAATCAAGGAAATGAACAGCCTAAAATAAAGATTGAAGTTTCTTCAAATGTCTGCCTTACAGTAGACTTGCTCCAAATCTATTCTGTGGTCCATCAGCGCTCAATAAAACATTATAACTTCTACGGGGGCGTAAATTGTGACGAGGACGCTGCGAAGGAGAAACGAAATGCTACCTTACAGTGACTTCAATACCTTCAGCCTGAATCATCCTAGATTGGGAGAATATAGAAAATATGATCCCTTGTAGCAAAACAACACTGACAATTCTGTGATGTTACTTGCACTGCAGTAAGGTAGGAAAAAATCACAAAAACATAAAATTTGATCGGCATCTCCAGCCCTTTTGTGAGTAGCTAATAACTGGGATTTCTTATAACTTTTGACAGGAGTAGCTCCCGGGGAGAGTAACTTGAGCCTTGGGATGACGGGGACATGCTACCAAACTTTTGAGGATAGGCCCATATCCTTAAGGATTTTCGGTCCATTTTTACCCATTTTAAAGGATTTTGAAGGGAAAAAGCCTGTTAAACTTGCCACAAACGAAGTTTTTTTTCTTTCTATATTGCTACCTAGCATCCGAAGGTAGTTTTAGGACACTGAGAAGCTAAGCTTATCGAAGCAATTTCCTGGTCCTTCCTCTCGATGTGACCACACCTCGCGATTCCTTTAGCCTGGAATTACAGAGAGTTGGCGACTCTCCTCACTCTACGTAGCAGGTTCGGCAGGGCGGGGACTCGAACCACCAGCCCTCAGGTTGGTAGTCAAGCGCAAACTTTTCATTTCACTTTAAACACACAATTATGAAGATAAAGTTACCACCAACCAAGTTTCAGAACTTTGACAAACATAATCCAACGTTAAGAACAAAACACTCGAAAGTTATTTGCTACAATTTAAAAATTTACCCATTTCTAGTGGAACATAAGGCTGTGTTTTAAACATTGAAAATCCCTAACTATGGGTCTCAAAATTCAAATGTTCCTGTTGCTCTATATAGTATAGAAGTTACCCCCTCCCCCCGGGAGTACAGTAGCTGACAAGGCCTGGAAAATCTTAAGTGTAATTGAACATGTCAGCTATTGAATGAGACAGTCGACAATATGATTAGTTTGATATTCACAGAAAATTACTCATTCAAACGAAGAGTGTTTTCTTCACCTTGTTCTGTTAGAATATTCCCCTTTGAAGTTATTCTACTGCATGTACCATATCTAGAGCCAAAGGTACCCTTGATTATATTTTCTATGATTCTATGACTGTCAGTCAAAATACGATTTAAGAGAAAGCTGAATGAGTTCAAGATAATTACCTCTGTATTTGTGTAATATGTGGGCCATGATGTTCGTAAAGACTCTTGCCCACCAATATCCCACATGAGAAAGTGAATATTTTTCCATGTTACCTACAATGGCAAAATGAGCTACAAGTCCCACAAATATGATGAGTTTGTCTTAAGAAATGTTCAAGTACAGTAGTTTGCTGAATGAATCAATACTTCATACTTTTGATAAGATACAGGTCAGCATCTTAAATAAACTTGAGTGCGACCCCATGAAAGTTGGCTGGAGACTTAATCCAGTTTTGAACTCCTACATGTAACGACGATTTAAGCGAATGTTGAAACCAAAAGCCACCCATTCTCATACAAATTGAGAAATAAATGCCATTTTTCTCCTTGATTAGGCATTGGGATTTGAAAAACGTCTTACGTTTTGCCACATACAGGTTTGAAGGAAGGTGTGTTGACTATATATAATCCAATGACGCTGCCAGTGCCCAATAGAAGTAAAAGAAAATGTCACCAGGTTACTTTTAATTAATATATATACTGTATAGTGTACCTCTTCAAAATTGCTACCAATGGTTGGTGATGTATGCACAACTTCATTCATTAAACTAAAAAAGGAACATTCAACTTTGAGAGGTATGAACACAGGGAAACCAGGAAATAATTGTTGCCAAAAATAAATTTTGTAAAAAAAATGTCTTTCTTTGTCCCCTGTGCGCATAGTCATTTTTGTGCTCCGCGAAAGACTGCGTATCGATAACAAAAATGACTAAGCGTACAGGGGACAAAGAAAGAAAATTTTTTTTACAAATCTTATTTTTAGCAACAATTATTTCCTGGTTTCCCTGTGGTATGAAAGACAGTAAATATATATAGTTTCAAAGAAGAATTCTTAAAGAAATTAAAACATTTTCTCACGAATTTTTAGGAATTCTTAGGCAAGAAAACAGTTCTAATGTACCAAAGGCCTCCTACTGTATACTGAATGGTAAACATAATTTGGTGAGAGCAGACAATAGAATTGAAAGAGACACGGCACTGATTTAATAAAACTTCTGTACTTAAACATCACTAGCCTGCGTCGCAGACCGAATTCCAAAAGAAGTCTGTGACGCAGGCTAAAACATCACAGACATTACCTAACTTGAAAATCTGACAGCAAAGAGCCAAATAAATAATTTTTTCATGCACTTATGCACAGGGAGGGGGTGGGTTCTCCCATGGTAAAGGTACCTGGGGATGTGTCGCCCTTGAGGGTAAAATTTTTCATTTTTTCGGTCCAGTGAAGGCCAAATGGTGGCAATTTTTGTCCAGAAAACACCAAATTTGGGCACTTAGTCTATAAGTCTAGCCAGGGTATCATTTTCACAAAAATTGGTCTAGCCAACGCTAACATTTTGAAAGTGCTGGTGGCACAAACACCCCTACCTGAAATTTGGCAGAGAACCCCCTCCCCCACCTCCCTTGTGCCCTTACAGTACTGTCACCAAGGAATTGGACGGACTTTTCCAACAGTTCTACTATTATCAAGTGCTTTAAATGCTGTGAGCTTTTTCTCTGAACCACGTAAATTCAACTAACCAAAACTAACAGCACAACATGTCAGAATGATAGGAAAGACAGGAAAAAACTACCACAGCAACAATTCTAGTTTAATTTGCAAAAATTCACTTTGTATAATTTTGAAAATACCCTGAATGAACATCAAAATTGTAACTTACATCATGATAATATTTTTCAAAGGAAATATTATCATTATACTTACAACTGATATAAAATTGTCGTTTTCCCAACATTGTCTAGTCCAACAATAATAACTTTATGCTCTGCAATAAAGAAGAGGTTGTCTCAAGTCATCAGAAAGAAAGTTAACTTTGTTGAGAAATTTGTTCATATGGGGAAATATTATCTGGTCTAGGCAGGATCCCAATCTCAAGTGAGATCTTGGCAAGTTGGGAACCAGACTGTATTTTTTGCAATTCGCAGAGAACGTATTTTCTGCGCATTCTTCATGAAAACAGTAGGATCGTTTGTTCTCCTATACTTCTGTGCAAGAAACAAAGAATCCAGTCTGAGCCAGGAAAATGTTTCTCATGAGAACAATTGTGCTTTTTTACGTATAATGATATGTATGTGAAGCGGAATCTTGGCATAAATATGAACAGGCCCAGACTACAATGAAAGAGATACCTAGTACACAGCATGTGCTTTAGTAATCATGAAGCCTCACGTAAAGTAGGAACCAACAAATTCACCTCCTGGTACTAGCCAATTTTATGTTTATCGATTCAACTATTTTGATTGCTCCCTGATGAAATGTTATTTTAAAATAATGGGGTGGCCCTTTACCGACGAACATCTTCCATCATCTTCTTTTGTAAATCTGTTTCACCATATTGGAATTGACGCAGAATTGCCCACCATATGAGTCCCTAGGTATCCTTTTTGTATGTCAGGTGCCAGTCTGCAGCGTATGGCAGTTCTCGGCAAGATCTCACGAGTACCAATCAGGAAGTGGTGTGTTCACGTGCAGGGTCTTTGATTCCTTTGTTTTTAAAGTAGGGAACAAAAGATCTCATTCAAAATTGGCGTGCCCATAACAATTTTGTAAAACAGCTTGCAAGCGCTTGCGTGTGCAGTTGCCACACTCTTCAAACTAGGCAGATGGGAAGGTAATCCATAGGTCATAGAAGGTAATAACTTTTGGGCTTTGTGCCCACCGGTATACGCCAAAATTCAAGGTCCTGTCCACCATATGAATATGGTGGAAACCTCCTCTTCTATTCCATTATGGCTGTTTCATTTTGTTTATGATGATGACACAATCCACAAATTGCCTTTTTAGCAATGATTAGGCACACACCTTTTGAAAATAGCAAAGAAACAACAGTACAAAAGCAAGTGATCAGAAAGGGAATGTGATCAGAAAGGGCGACTAATCGCTGATCAGGACCACTGATCTCTAAAGAACAGTGATCGGGGTGAGTGAGATCTTCTTTTAATCAATTTCGTCCAAATACAACACTCACCCTTGCCTCCAAACAGTGAATCCCATAATTTAGTCATCCATAGACCCATCACACAACAGTGAACAATGCTGATTGCATTTGTAGTGTTAGGACTCCGCTCGGCTTAGCAATCTGACAAGATGATTGATGGTTAGGCCAAATGGGCCTAAAGTGGAGACGATAAAGAGAAAATGTATCTGTTGGCTGTCGGGAAAGGCCTTCATGAATTGAAACGGAGCTTGTTGCCACCACCAAATTAAACTGTTTTCAGAATTTGAGAGGAAAATCTTGTCTTGTTTGTATTTTTCCAGCTGTTTTGAGAAATGATCGCAATCTTTGGTTCTCTTGCTGGAGAGTTCACTTCACCGGAAATCAAACTGTAGTTTCCAGGCCTCTCAAGAAACGACGCGATTAATTCAAGTCAATGCAAAAATAGCTTGTAAATTCAAGGGCGCCTACCTTGTATGAATTGGGTTTATTCGCAGTTCAGTTTATTCGCAGTTCAGTTCAGCAATTGCTGCATTGTAGTCGTTTTATCCAAACCGGAAGACGTAAGATGACGCAAGATAATTTTGTTGTTTCAGATTCAGTTGTTGATGTAATGCGATATCAACAGTTACAGGAGGTGACCACAGGGAACCAGACAGCGCGCTTTTGATTGGTCAACACTGATAGACGTTAGAATTTGAAAATAGCCGTAAGTATAGAATATACA
>REGM01000279.1:137492-165490 GCA_004194415.1 Aurelia aurita | reverse complement strand
CACATACCAGCTTAGCTTTTGTATTGTCAAGAACCACCTATTGCTTAATAAATGTTATGGTGCTAAGGGATGTTATGGTACTGCCATGACAGGATGTTACTGCATGTTATGGCCTGTTATGGGTGCCATCAGAAACTGTATGCTGCTCATCTACAGTTTCTGATGGCACCCATAACAGGCCATAACATGCAGTAACATCCTGTCATGGCAGTAGACTGATTACATGAGTCTCCGTTTTCCGCATTGAATTGGATGATATTATGGCTTCAAACTGAGACTCATGACAATACAGCTTCAAAACAGAGACTAAAATGGCCTAATGCGCCGCATTTAGGGCGCATCCAATCAAATCTCGACTTTCTTAATAAGGTTAGACCACGTGCCTATTCTTAGCGTTTGATTGGCTGATTAGATCAACGTTCCACTTTTCGAAGCTAAGCGACGTTCGATGCTACGTTCGAAGCGACGTTCGACTTTTCTTTCGACCTTCGAAGGATAGAAGACATTCGATTTTTTCTTCAGGTTTTAGTCTCTGTTTAGAATCTGTTTGGTCGTGAGTCCTTGTATGAGAGAAAATAAAAACATCAGATTGAAAGCATTGAACGAATACAAGGAATCACGTCGTCAGTCTATCATGGCAGTACCATAAGCCATAACATCCCTTAGCACCATAACATTTATTAAGCAATAGGTGGTTCTTGACAATACAAAAGCTAAGCTGGTATGTGTTTGATTGTGTTTGACTTTAGGTGTCATATTGTTTAAAAGCTGTTGTACCCACTGATCTCAAAAGAAAGACTGGATCGAGCAACCTATTGTTCTCGCCCAACAAGAATTGAAGCCCGCGTATTTTGATCGGCGCCATATTGTTGGGACCACTCTCGCGCCAAAGCTGTGATAGCGCAGTACTGATCAGTATGGGAAAGAACGGGACGCAGTGTTGTTCGTTTGGTTGCAGTAAGCGAAAGAAGCGAAAATTAGAGCAGGAGGCTGGCAGAAGTGACAGTGAAGGCTCTGAAGACGAGGAATCACAAATAAAAAAAAAATATCCACGTACTTTTCACTCGTAAGTAATGTCATTTTTATTCAGAGTATTTAGGCCCGGTCGTAACGCATCATGTTTTCATTGATATGGCCATCGTTTACTTACTACAATACTAAGAATATCTGCTGATTTATAAATTTGAATACTTGGTAAGGAAAATATCTAGCAAATTTGAGACACTACAAATACAATCGTTCAAATAAATTTAAACTTTGCTTTGAAATGTTCAGGATGACACAGGAAGAAAATATGAAGATTGTTATGGAACCTCTCAAAATCTGATAATTTTAAAAAACTTCAGTACTGGCTCAAATTCTTAGTTATAAAAAATAAGTGTTATTGCAGGGAGGAAATACTTCTCAGTATGAAACAAAGGATCATAAATAAATAGATTTTATATTTCTGATGATTTTGACATCAAACTAATGCAAATTCTATTTACTTTCTGTGAAATGCTTAGGGATATTCTGGTTGTTTTAAGGTCTGTAGGGGTAGGGCTACTATGGGGGCAAAAGGGGTAGGTTTAAGTAAAATGGCTTTTATGTGTTCAGGTCATAACTGCAGCTATCTGCCCTCACTATAAAGCTAAAATTTATTTTACACAGGTTTCCATCTAATGCTGAAAGAAAATCAAGATGGCTGGTCAGCATGCACAGAGAGGATTGGAGCCCAAGTGTCCATTCAAGGATCTGCTCTGACCATTTTAAAGAGAAACATATTAACCGAACTGGACAGAGAGTTGAATTGAGGAGTGACGCAGTGCCAACACGGTTCAAACAATTCCCAAAACACCTAAAGAAGGTAAATACTACCTAATCATTAAAAAAGTAACAGGGGTAGATAATTCATCAAAGATAAAAGAGGAGTCCCTTTGGAACTCAGTGTGACTTTGTACCTAAGACTTGAAGCTCTCAATGTTTTCATATTCATTTTGGGAAAAGGATCACATTTGCAAGTTTTTAATGACTTGATTATTTGGAGTTAGCCGTTAACAGTTTCAGGTCTTCATTTCTTATATTTGATGCATGCAGAATTTTAAAACTCAACCAAAACTTTGTGAGCATTTTTATTAAATCTTCATCAGTAATTCATAATTTACTGATGAAGATTTAATCAAAAATTTTCATATGTTTAGCATATTTTTGAAATTCTATCAATCTTTTTTTATACAAAGGACAAATTGGCTCCTGTTTTTATTGATCCATATAGCTAGTTAGACAATAATCCTCACCAAATCAGGGGCCCAATGAAATTTCACTTTAAAGAATTTAATGTGATTCCCTAAATACCAAGGAAAGCAACTACCTAATAGATTTGAATAATATAAATTGCATCTTGAGAGAATTGCTTAAGCTGCAATCAGATGTCCATCATCTTAAGAATACTGTCTCTTTTACTCAGATAACAAAAGAACGCAAAGCACCACCTGCCAGATCAATTCAGTCAAAGAATGTTGATCCTCCAGTAGCTGACAATAATGATGAATGCCTACCAGTCGAAAATCTTCCAGTTCAAGCTGATCATCAGTACCACATTGTTGAGTCCCCAAGGAAATTAAAGGAACAGTTGGACAAAAGTAAAGAACACATTGATAAACTAAAGAAAAAATTGAAATCGTCTCAACAAAAGTCTCGCCGTTTAAAAATTAGAGTGAAGTCTCTCAAAACCATTGTGAAGCACCTTCGAGAAAAGCAGCTGATTTCTACTGGCTGTGAAGAAATGCTGAAACAGACTTTCTCTGGTGTTCCCTTGGAGATGATGAAGAGAATGACATCAGGAAGGAAATCAGGAAAAGGATGCAAATATTCTCCAGAGCTTCGGTCATTTGCACTAACACTGCAGTTTTACTCAGCAAAGGCATATGAATTTGTTAGGAGAACATTCAATCTTGCCCTCCCACATCAGAGCCAAATTAGGCGTTGGTATAGTAAGATCCCTGCAGAGCCTGGATTCACTCAACCTGCATTTCAAGCGCTTTCTGCGAAAGTCTACGAGGCTGAAAAGGAAGGCAGACAAGTTGTTTGTTCCCTTATGCTGGATGAGATGGCCATTAAGAAACATGTTTCCTGGGATGGCACAAGATTTCGGGGATATGTTGATCTTGGCAATGGTGTTGAAGATGATGACTCTTCCCCTGTTGCAAAGGATGCTCTTGTTTTCATGGTTGTCTCCATCAATGGATCTTGGAAAGTGCCATGTGCTTATTTCTTTGTTGAAGGCTTATCTGGATCTGAGCGTGCAAACTTGGTGAAGATATGTATCAAGAAGCTTCATGATGCAGGGGTTTCAGTTGTTTCTCTCACCTGTGATGGACCATCCTGTCATTTTACCATGATGAGAGAGCTTGGTGCACATCTTGAACCCAACAACTTGCAAGCCTTCTTTCCCCATCCCCTTGAGCCAAACAAGAAGATACATGTCTTGTTGGATGTCTGTCACATGCTCAAGCTTGTAAGAAACACCCTTGGTCATGGAGGCATTCTTATGGACAAAGATGGCAGCAAGATATATTGGAATTTTCTTGTTGAGCTCCAAAAGCTACAAGACAAGGAGGGACTGAGGCTTGGAAACAAGCTTAAGGCTGCACACATAAAATGGTACCAGCAAAAGATGAAAGTCAACCTTGCTGCTCAAGCTTTTAGCTCTAGCGTTGCTGATGCCATTGAGTATTGCACAAATGTCCTCAAGTTGAAACAGTTTGAAGGTTCTGCTGCAACTGTCAAGTTTATCCGCCTGTTTGATCGCCTGTTCGATATCCTTAACTCACGCAATCCATGTGCAAAAGGATACAAATCTGCTCTTCGTGTGAACAACAAAGGAGCATGGGGTCCATTTCTGGATGAAGCCTTTCAGTATGTTCTTCACCTCAAAGATGCAACCGGACAGGCTATGCACACAACACGCAGGAAAACAGGATTTGTTGGGTTTCTTGTAGCAATTCAAAGTACCAAAGGAATTTTTCATGACTTGGTTGAACAAGACCAGGCACCTCTGAAATATCTGTTGACATACAAGCTCAGCCAAGATCACATTGAATTATTCTTTGGTGCTGTTCGTTCTGCAGGAGGCTTCAACAACAATCCTACTGCCCAGCAGTTTACAGCAGCTTACAAGCGTCTCTTGTTGAGGAGCAGTATTGGAGGAGGTCAAGGCAACTGTCAACGACAAGATCCAACTCAGATCCTTCATGTTCTGGATGATACCTGCAATGTCAATGACCAAGATGTTAGTATTTCAAATGCGGCTCTCATCAGGAAATATGACCTTGCAGAGAAAAGGCCCATGCAAAGTGATCATGACTACAGTGATTCGCCAAATATGACCAGTCTGACCGAATACAAGAAAGCAGCTATTTCATACATAGCTGGGTATGTTGCTAAGATGGTTATGAAGAAAACTCTATGCAGTCGCTGTTGTGAAGCCCTTGGATCACGGAATCATGCTGCAAACTCAAGTTTCCTGAGACTGAAAGACAGGGGAGGACTGTTTAAGCCAACACAGAGTGTAGTCAAGATCTGCGAGAAAACTGAACAGAGATTTCAAAGACTGCTTGCCTCCACAAATGGTAAACTTCCACGAGGTAATATTTTACAACTTTTTCACATAATGTCTTTACAGTTCAGGCTGTTCACATTGGCATGACAAGAATTCTTAAGAATTTTCAAAAATCCTTCATTTATTCTGATAAGAATTCATGAGATGTATAAAAAACTGCTGAAAACAAGAACCTTCGGATATGAATATTTTTCATTTACAAATTTTAGTGTGTTCAAGGCCTGTACTGTACGGGGGAATGACAATTTAACCCAAATCTAGATACTGTACAGTAGTGTCTGTAAGGAACGGTACCTTCCTTTTTCTTAATTTGTTCTTAAGTTCAATTAACATCACAAAATTATTGAATTATGATGATTATCACTCTTTCAAAAGTTCTTTGTAACCAATACCTTAAAAAATGTTCTTGAAAGAGAAAAGTCTAGCGTGTTGTTGTTTTCATCTGTTATATAATCAGTCTCAGTTTGATTGGTTTCTTAAAGCTTTTCTATTTTGGTTGTTTACATCAGTAAGGAATCTCTTGGCCTTCTCAAGTATTTTGCAATCAAGTTTACAATGTTATCTTCCTCAACACAAGCAATACTAAGTAATAGACGTTTTATCTACTGTATTCTACAAAAGAGCCTGGATCGAGAAATATTTTTATACATTTTTGTGCATTTTTATACGAAAGGTTTGATTGCGTCACATTACAACTTCTATCACTGTTGTCCACATTAAAAAATTCTACAAAATTTATGAAAATATCGTTCAATCCAGATTCTTTTTAGGATAACTAAAGGTCTATTGGATTACCTAGCCCAATCAAGGAAAGTTTCTTGAAGAGTTCTTTTAGTTTCATTTTCTCAATTTTTTAGTGATCTCAGCTCAGAGATTATCTTCTTATGAAGAGTTTCTTACATTTGATACAGTATATCTATATACATCTATGTTTATCCCACAGGCAAAGGAATTCCAGATGCAATTGCTACCTCCGTGTTGAGTGAAACTAACCTGTCTACAGTTTTTTGGGAGCTTGAGGACCATATGGTCGACACTGCAGTAAATGAGAACCACATCTTTGGGCTGATCAAGACCATCACAAAAAGCTACTGCAAGATCAGATTGTACCATCTTGGCAAAGAGTACAGCCAGAGTCTCACAGGTGAAAGGGTTAGGAAGAAGCTGAGCAAGTTGGTTCTTTTCAAGCATCAATAAAGATCAGAGCGTTGGCTCACTCGACGTATTTTTGAGATTACACAAACAGCTTTTTTAAAAGCTACCAAGAGTGCCAAGCCACTGGCCGATATGTTTCTCACACCGATATCCCCTGTGTGGCAAACTTTCTTAGTCGTCTCTTTCTGCAACTTTATCTGTATTTTAGGCAACGTGAAGCATCTTAATAAAAACAAACACATGCCATAGCCCTTATTGCATGTAAATCAAGCTCAAGGTACGACATAAAATCACTCAAGATAGGCTGCATTTATAGGTTGGGCCTAAGCGATCTCTCAACAAATTTGCGTTCCAGGTTCACACAGCAAAATACAGCCAAAGAAGCCAGTTTTTACCAGAATCGGAGTTTCCTAAGCTTTTCTGATGGTTTCCAATTAAAAAAATATCAATTTAACATACCTTATTTGATCCACAGTGCGAATAACAGTGGTCTGATCTGCTTCCTTATTCAGTATCCTCATTGTAAACAATGCGTCGAGGTCTCAAAAGTGGTCCCAACAAGATGGCCGCCGCGATATTTGTTTGGCTTCACTTTTGAAACAAAGGAAGCTCGATCCAGTCTTTCTTTTGAGATCAGTGGTAGTGAGTCTACTCCTTTCTAACTCGGTAGTTGGCTTTTTTTACATAAATTTGAAAAGATTTCAAACATCAGAACTTTGCAAAAATCGAAACCACTCACTCAGGCTAGTGAGAAACAGTTAGTCAAGGAAACATGTGAAGTAACAGGGTATAAAGAAAGCATAGAGCTCAAATCTTTAAAAATGTGGGTGTAAGAATGTTCCACAGTTTACTTTGAATTAAATGGCTTGAAAGGAACTTATGGTACTTTGCTGTAAATCTGTCTTGGAAATTTTAACTATAGAACTAATAAAAGTTTTTCGCGCCATTTATTATATTTGAGGCTGTAGCGTCACCAAATTTCTAAATCCTAAACCAGAAGAGCGACAGATTTCTGCTTGCCACCATATTGTAGACCTTCATACACCATGGTTTTCTTGAAGATTGTATCATTTTTCATTTCTTGATTTAGGATTTACGATGATTTTAATTTTTCAACATTCTCCATGGATTTTTTCAACAAAAATATAAACGTTGCCATTTTGAAAATAATCAAGATATCAAGAAATTTCCACGGCAGATTTACAGGAAAATACCCCTACTTCCTTTCAAGCCATTCAGCTCAAAGAAAAATGCAATATAATTTTACACCCACCTTTTTAAAGATTTGAAAGATTTGAGCCCTATGCTTATCAAGAAAGCAACTTACACAGTGTCTGAATTATCAGTAGCCAGAGTGTTTCTCCGCAGCCACATGATGGTGAAATAGGATCGCAGCAACTCATTCAATCGTGGCAGGAATTCCGCTTCTAGAACAGCTCTTGAGTCAGAAAGGATATCGGCCTGGAAGGGAAACAAACGTTAGTTAGGGTGTGTCTGATTGGTGCCAATTCTGAAAACGGTAGATTTGGTAGGCTCGGACTTTGTGTTTGATTGGCTCCGAAATTCTCAAAACGGTAGGTTTGGTAGGTTTAGAAGGCCTTCTGAACGTTCTGCTCCAAAAGGCAGAAGGTTCGGCAGACTTTGGAGAGAAGAGTTCGAATCGAACACAGTATCCGGCCTATCGAATCGAAGCCAGCAGTCTGCATTGTACTTTTGTTCGATCGGCCGAATACTGTGTTCGAACTCTCCAAAACCTGCTGTTTTAAAGATTTTTGTGTTTGATTGGGAACTATATTTCCGTCTCTGCAAAGTCTACTGTTTTCAGAATCTGGTAGGTTTGGAATTACCAATCAAAAACGCCCTTAGTTAGCTGCACTGGCCTAAAATGCGATGGGCTGAAATCAATGCAAGATGAGATGTCCGCATATTCTTTTGACTAAATCAAGGAGATGACATGATATCATTCTCAAAGAGAAGAGATAAGGTTGTGCGTGAAGCCTTTCGTGGATATGCTACATTTTCATAAACGTTTCTGTGCACAAGACAATTGATTAGCATGGTCATTCTCTTGCTCTCAGAATTTAAAGTAAATCCTCGGTCAAACGATCCAACATTTCACCCAACATTTCATCCAACATCATGTTGGATGAAATGTTGGCTCGTTTGACCACCATGTTTGGGTCACCCAACACCGAACACCGTCATTTTCGATGTTGGATGAAATGTTGGCTCGGTTGACCACCATGTTGTGTCACCCAACACCGTCATTTTCGATGTTGGATGAGATGTTGGGTGGAATGTTGGACGAAATGTAGGGCGAAACGTTGGATCGTTTGATCGGAGCTTAAATAACAAACACGAATTTCATTCCTAAATTTCTTTCTGTAAAAAATCATAACTATTCGAACTGCAAACAATCAAAAACGTTTCTCTTAAAAATGTAGAGAAAGCCCTTTTATAATATTGTAGTATTTTTAAAAATGGGTTGGACTTGCCGAAAATCCAGAAGAAACTGGTAGAGCTCTGGTAAAACGATCCAACATTTCGTCCAACATTTCATCCAACATTCCACCCAACATTTCATCCAACATCGAAAATGACGATGTTGGGTGACCCAACATGGTGGTCAAACACACCCAACATTTCATCCAACATGATATTGGGTGAAATGTTGGGTGAAATGTTGGATCGTTTGACCGAGGCCTAAGCACTTACCGATGCACCAATTCCCAATATCACATTAATAAGAAGTGACAAATCACGGCAAATTCCAAAGTTCGTTCTTGCTCTGTTGAAAATGGCCTCAACCATAACTGCTCTGCCTTCCTTACTACTGAACGAATGGCTTGAATTGATTGAGAATGCTTCTGCATCTACGAAGAAAACAAGAGTAATCCGTTTTGAAGAATCGGAGGCTAGCAAAGGAGCTTCTGGAAAATATTTTGCAAAATATCAACAAACAAAATTGGAAAAGGGATCATAAGATGAATACCAACCTTCATCAAGCTGTTCAAAGTCTGCTGGGAGCCATCGATTTGGATCTAAGGCATCAATCATTTTCGATAGAGCAGCCAGGAGATGGTTACGATCTTTGAGTCTACAAAATCAAAACAACACATTATTTTCACTAACGGTAGACCTTAAATCAACTTAAAATGTCTGACATAGCCTTAAAACAAGGGATAAAACCAATGCAGTCTTGTACCGAAGACAACTGAAGAAACTTGGGAAGAAATCATGTTTGTGTAGATGTATCAAGAATATACACCCTGTCACAAGTTGCCCAATCGAAAACTCTATGCTGAGGAAGAAATAGTCAGTGAATTTATATTTAGAGAGGAAATCAAGGCTTACCTCAATCCAACACTTCTGATAAAATCAGTTTGGAACGCAAAATCGGAAACCAGGTCAGCGGAATCGCTGCAAAGAAAAATAAAATATAAATGCAGACTGACCAATCAAGCAAACAACAAATGTAGTCTAACATTCACTTTTGGGAGCTGGTTAGTTTAAATTTAGGCTTTGCAAACTAAGTTTTTATTTGTAGGAAAATGTTTGTCAAATTGCTCGTTTTTATTATCTTGAGGTCTTCTGGACATATGTCACCAAAATGATGACAAAATCTAAATAGATACTACTGCTGTGACCAGTGTAATCTTTGTATTTAGTTTAATGTATTTCATCATGAGCACAGATCTTGCCGATCAGTAACAACTCTCCTTGTTTCTTTTAGAGGTGACAATCTTCCACATGATAGCGTCCAATCCTGTGTTATTCATTCAGTTGGAAAACAATGCTTTATCTTCACACTATGTAAAGACTTGAAGATTAGAATCTGGTCTTGCAAGGTATATCATTTATGAAATGAATTTCAGCAATCGTTATACCAAAGTATGAAAGTAAAACAGCGACAAAATAACATTGACAGGAACAAACCTTGTGTCCGTCAACAGATTACCAACTAAAGCTGTGAATATTTCTTTAACGTCTTCATTATTTGCAACGCTGCTCTCGATATTATTCATCGTGTTATCTGCAAACTAGAAAAGAAAGTTAAAGAGATCAGATACCGACTGAAATTATAGACACAATTAAGAATAAAAAGCCACAAAGTTTAACGGTACTAGGGATAAAATAATAAAACTATGAAAAAATTTCATGCTTTCCAAGAGCAATCTTCAGCCTAAACTAGTACCGTTAAGCTTCACGGCTTTTTATTCTTAATTTTCTCAAGAAAAGAAGTATTTGTAACGATATGAAAGTTTAGCCTCACTGCATAAGGCCCTCAGCTTACGCTCATCTCATTGAATTGCTGTTGTTGTTGTCGCTGCAGTGAGTCGCGGCAGTAGTTGTAGCGTTGTCAGTTCAGTCAAAGAGCAAAACTACGACATGTATTGAGTCTAATGATACTTAGGTTCAGGCAAAGGAAACAGTTTCCTGGAGGAAGATTGCGGTNACTAGCGGGTAAATACAGGAATTGCTCCGACCCGAAAATTCTCGTTTTGATACTCTCGCCAAAGATTTCGTTGCTGACAAGCGAGTGGAACTTTATCGCTGCATTCATGCTCATGCTCTCCTTCGAAATACGAATTGAACTGAATTTACCCTCCTTCGCACAAGTTTTTATAGAAAACATTGATCTGCCAGGAGATCTGCCATGAAGTTTCCATGTTTTGTTGCATTTTTATTTCGTATTTTGAGATTTTTCAAAGTAAGTCAAAATAAAATAACAAGATGATATGGATTTTCTTGCCTCAGAAATATATTTCCAAATCAAATAATTTTTTCCAGTACGCTAAAGTTTCTTGATTCTTTACAGTTTACTTTCTTATAAAGAGTTCATTAGACACAATTTTCAATGTTTTTCATATTTCTATCAACACTAAAGTTTTAAGATCACATCAAATGCCAGACCTCAATTCTCAATGGCTAAGTGAGCGTTTTGTAACTCTCCCGGAAATCGCATATGTAAACTTATGAAAAAAGGATTTCCATGAAAAGGGTGCAAGATTTAGAGGGAAATGATAAGCCTGTCCACCCAGCTGAACACATGGCCTGAAGGTAAAAGTCAAGAAATGGCTTGTTGTAATCAATGTCTTTCAGCGAACAAAGAGTAGTCAAAGAGACAATAAGGGTATTTTGTTTGAACTATTTGCAGGCAACTCCCTTTACCTTTACTTTTTGCCCTAAAGAAACAAGATTCCTGGAAGCCCTTTGTACTTGATCCCATACTGATTCAATTTACTGCATCGATGCATAATCAATGCACATCAACACGCAAAATTGGAGATTCCTAAAACTTCCTGTTGACGAACATAACTTTGTCTATGTTGTTTTGTATTTTGAACAAACGATGATTACAATGGAATGTTTATATATCCTCTTCTTTATTCACCTAACTTTGTTCTAGAAAATACTTCATTCCGTGACGTATTCCCTTGTATTTGGCACACCATGCGAAGGAGCTACTTTCACTTATTCTGTTCATACAATCATACAAAGTATAGGACTAGTTGACCCTAAGTTGATAGTCAGGAGGACGAGACATGACATGACATCCATATCCCTTCCCTTCGTTACGGTTATTAGACCAACTAGTTCTATTCTGCTGCAAATGCTCTTTGGTATCTACAACTGCAAACAGGGAAAGCATAAAAGTTCTCATCACTGCAACTCACAGCTCCGTTGATTTCATCCGCCATTACTACGAAGCCAAGTCTCAACTCGCACTCCAAAAGCCTCGGTTACCGACTAACCGAAAATCGTACATTCGCGACAATTTTCGGGTCGGAGCAAATCCTGTATTTACCCGCTAGTACTACCAGGAGGTGGAGAGAGTAATGGATCTTATGGGCAAAATGAATCAAATAATGGTACAGAATGTGACCAAGAACTCAAAGATGCAATTTCAGTGGAAGAAGGTAACCTTCTGAGCTTTTTTATGATATCGAGGCATTTGATAAGTGAAGTGACGCTGGAAGCTACGAAACGAGAGAGATAAATTTTTTGGTCTAGGCCTAAACATAAAAAACGAAACACAATACAACAACTCCCCCGGGGGCTTCTGATATTTGTCTTCGTTTTTCTTTGAGGGACTCCCTCCGACTTGAGTTCTTGTGAGCCTTTATGCAAATGCATATTGAGATCACAGGTAAATTAGCGGTGGAATTCTTACTTAATTAATGATTGCATGAAGTAAACCGGAATTAGTTGTCAATCAATGACTATCAATAATGATGATGCCTGATGGCAGAAGAGGCACTTTTTCTAATAATTTTGCAATTATTTTCGCTTTAGAACAGTTGCCCCAAACAGAGATTCCATTCCATATGTCGTACTTGGCAGAATACCAAAGTTTGAAGTAAATTGTCTCAAGAACACGTTAGGTTAGGGGCTATCCTAATGGATTTATCGATTGCTTTCGATTGTATTCCACACAATTTACTTCTATTCTATATATAGCCAAGCTACATGCCTATGGTTTGGATGAATATGCTCTAATCCTTATCTACTCTTACCTAAAACGGCGGAAACAGTTTGTTAGGATCAATAAGGGGTCATCAACAAAAGATTTTCGTCCCCGTTAACGGATTTTGTCTGTTAGGGAGGGAAGGAATCTCACCTGAATCGGTTAAGATTGTCATTTTGGGGACGGAAATCCTGAAAAGACTTTTTCCGTTAAAGAGTTTGTCCGTTTAAGAAGGGGGGAAGGGGGTTCAGATCTTAACGGACAAAATCCGTTAACGGGGACAAAAATCTTGTGTCGATATCCCCTAATACATATTAGCTCTTTCCAAACTATTTTATCAGGGGTACCCCAAGGTTCTGTTTTGGGCCCTATTCCATTCAATGTCTACATAAATGATCTCTTTTTGTTCATCAAACAAGCAACAATACATAGTTATGCTGACGATAACACTAGCTTATTTTTCCAAGACTCTTTCAAATTTGATTGAAGTACTGGAAGAAGAAGCTGGAGTTGCTTTGACTTGGCTAAAACAAAATCAAATGATAGCTAATCCAGAAAAATTTCATGCAATCCTTATCAGAAAGGATCAAACAAATACCAGTGGAGAAAATTTCAACATCCAAGGAAAAATGATCAAATCGGAAGAAACAGTGAAATTGCTAGGTATTCAACTAGATTATAACCTGAACTTTGAACAGCATATCTCTGAACTTTGCAGAAAAGCTGCATCACAACTCAATGTTTTAAAAATACTCAAACAATTTATTGGCCTTAATGAAAAGAACATTCTTGTCCAAAGCTTTGTTTAGTNCTGGAAGAAGAAGCTGGAGTTGCTTTGACTTGGCTAAAACAAAATCAAATGATAGCTAATCCAGAAAAATTTCATGCAATCCTTATCAGAAAGGATCAAACAAATACCAGTGGAGAAAATTTCAACATCCAAGGAAAAATGATCAAATCGGAAGAAACAGTGAAATTGCTAGGTATTCAACTAGATTATAACCTGAACTTTGAACAGCATATCTCTGAACTTTGCAGAAAAGCTGCATCACAACTCAATGTTTTAAAAATACTCAAACAATTTATTGGCCTTAATGAAAAGAACATTCTTGTCCAAAGCTTTGTTTAGTCAAATTTTGATTAATGCCCTCTAGTATGGTACTTCTCATCAACTAAATCTTTGCAAAAAATTGAAAGGATTCAAGAATGTGCCCTTGGGTTTTTGCACAATGATCACCTTTAGCTATTTTAAGAATATTTTAAATGACATTTATTTGATAATTATCCGAAACTTTGAATGCAAATTGTTTGATCTGGTTTTTTTATACATCTGTACAGGGACTAGTCATTATTAATGTCAGGTAGGGGGCTGGAAGATATTTAGAGGGGCCACCAAGAATTGTTGGCCTTAAAAGGGGGGCCACTAAAAATTGAAGTTTAAAAAAGAGGGGCCATGAAAACTCAACCGATCATTTACTAAAAATATTAATGGACAAGAACGTTATGCAAAGCATATATCAAAACAAATGTTATCTGTAATATAATAGTATTCAGTGTTATTTTCTGTTATTTATCAATCAATTCATAACAATTATTATCACAATCATCTAATTCACGCGTCATGCCCTTGCCCGGGGGATGGGTCCCCAGGGATGGTTGGGGGATTCCAAACAGGGCATAAGATTTGCCCCATGTATGGGGCCCTTGGTCATGTAAAGTCCCCGTTTATCATTCGTTTATTGTATTATTCTTTTAACAAACCATCCTTTGGCAACATCAAAATCCCGGGAGCCTGGGGCAACATCTCCCGGAAAGTTGCTGAATTCTAACGGAATCACCCGACCATCCCCGGGGACCCATCCCCCGGGCAAGAGCATGACACGTGCATAACTGTCATCAGTACAAGAATCAGAAGGTGCTGTAATGTTTATAGACTGGTTTACTTCCCCCAGTCTTTATCTGAGCCTCTTCTCTCCAATCCCTCGCTTGACTCTTGCCTTTGATCAGGCTGATTTTCATACTCATTACAACGCTATCAACTTTGCCAGCTATGTTTGGCATAAAAACACAGTTTTGCTGAGAACTTTGAGGCCAAACTTATAAAATTGTTCTTCTTGAATGATTCTGAGCTATTCTGGAATGCAAAGCTCTTCCTTTTATGACCTTTATAAGGTTTGGCTTTATCCTCAAAGCATAAGCGTACAAGCCGGGGGGCTGGGGGGCGGCAGCCCCCCAACATTTGAAAAATTTAGAAAAATCTGCCTATTTCGGGCAATAATATTTACGTTTACTCAAATGAAATGTTAGCTTTATTTTGTCTCTTCCAATTAGCCTGAGTAGAATAATTTCTTTTGAACTGATGATCAGGCTGCCTATTTTCTATAAAAGCGTCTTTATATGTCTATGGCGATTTGACGAAGTCTTTGCTAGGGCGAAGCTAAAGAAAATGTTTGGAGTGGTGCTGACCCCGAATTTTCAGACAAAATGGGCGTTTCTTGGGTTTGAATGTTGAAAGTGATGAAAATTGGCCAAAGTTGCCGACAAATTTGCCGAAAACCTAAAAGTTGGGGGGGGGCGGTACTCCTCACTCCCCGTTTGACTACGTATCTGATCCTTTGACACCTTGGCCTGCCCTGCCACATGCTGCTGGATGATAGCTGTGACGCATTAAACTTCATTTTGGCGCCCTTCCTAAGCTTTGGTGCCCCTTTAACATATCCGCTAGGCGGCCAAGGGCCCCCTTGCCCCCCTGCCAGGCCGCCACTGATCTTTATGGTCCGATAAATGACCTTCTTGTCAGAATGATGACTTTGCTCTTGTATGGCACCTCATCTACAGATTCCATATAATTAGCACTTCTGAGCTTTCTGTGGTTCAGATATCTGGCAAGTCATTAACATGGATACAAAATAGTTTGAACGATCTAAATCAAACTCTGTACGAAAATCTTAAAGAAACAAAAGACCGCAAACAGAAAAAAAAAGACAAAATATTGATGAATTTCAAGCAAAGCATGATACAGAAGCTTTCTTTCGCCGTCTTCGTCTCAAAGCCCATTTTTTTAAAGAAGACTCCGAAGAATCTTCACAACTATCCAACGATTCGCTTGCATCTTGTCCAGAACCAGATGACATCGCCACCATCAATAGCCTTTTCCCAACCAAGTCAGCCTGGACCCCAAAACCTGGCAAGCTTTCAGCCCTTGATCTCTACATCAACAAATGCAGGTATGAGATTTCACAAGTTAATTTTAAGGCCAAGTGCAGAAAATCAAATCTAACCCAAGAAGAATGGTCAGCCTTCAAACATCTTAAATCCAAAGAAGACATCATAGTAAAGCCTGCTGACAAAGGTGGTCGCATCGTCGTTTGGAGAAAAGACCTCTACATCCAAGAAGGTAACTCCCAGCTACAAACTACATCATACGATAACCTTAAAAAAAATCCCACAAAGACCTTCAACAAAACTATCATCAACACGATCAAAGAAGAAATGAGCCTCGAAAACCTTCCTTATAATGCAGATAAACTCTACATTCAACATCCCAGAACATCTGTCTTCTACATGCTTCATAAAATCCACAAACCAAACAATCCTGGCCGTCCTATAGTATCAGCCGTTTTTTGTTCAACATCCCAGATTGCCTCCTTCCTCGACAGCATCTTCACGCCAATAAATCAACAGCTACCCACATTCATCAAGGATACTGCACATGCCCTTCGTCTCTTCCAAGAATTCAAATTCACTGGCCCAAACAGATATTTATTTACCATGGATGTTAAATCATTATATACATGCATTCCTCATGCTGATGGATTAAAAGCTCTCAAATTCTTCCTTGAACAACGCCCTAAGCAAGATCCACCAACAAATACTCTTCTTCGCCTTGCTGAACTCGTCTTAACTACAAACGCATTCTCATTCAACGGCAGTTTCTATCTTCAAACTTCTGGTGTTGCAATGGGGAGCAAACTTGGCCCTAGCTATGCCTGCCTCTTCGTTGGACATCAGGAACACCTTATCTGGAATTCCTACAATGGCCCAATACCTTGCCTTATCAAGAGATATATGGATGACATCATCGGTGCAACATCCCTTCCGTTTGAAGACCTGCAAAATTTCATCGACTACACCAACAACTTCCACCCGGCTCTCCAATTCACTCATTACATTACAGAACAAAGCTTGCCCTTTCTTGACATCCAACTCACGATTGAAAATGACACCATTGCAACTTCAATTTATTATAAAGACACCGATGCACGCAGTTTTCTAGATTACAACTCAGACCATCAAAGCAAATGCAAAGAATCCATTCCGTACTCCCAACTAAGACGTCTGTGCCGTATCTGTTCCAACGATGAAGATTTCCAGTCAAAAGCCAAAGAAATGACATCGTTTTTTCATACCAATAATTATCCTGAAAAGATCACCACATCAGCCCTCGAAAAAGTCAATAACCTCTCACAGGACGACGCCTTGCTACCAGTTGACAGAAATCAATCTAACAACAGAATACCTTTTACCCTTACTTATCATCCACTAAATAACAGAATCAAGAAAATAATCTACAATAATTTCCAGTTACTACGCAATGATTCCAAAACCAAACAAATATTCAATGCCCCACCCCTTATGGCCTTCCGGAGAGACAAGAACATCAGAGATTCCCTTGTGCGCACAAACCTTCGATCCTCAGACTCTCCTGGTACACTCCCTTGCAATCACCACCTCTGTCAAACATGTACCCACGTCAAACCAACAACAACAACAATCGCCAACGGAAACAAAACCTTCACCATCAAAGCCTGTTTTACTTGTTCGTCATCAAGCGTCATCTACTGTATCTCCTGCACCAAATGCAACATTTTATATATCGGTGAAACTTCTCGCCAAATCAACAACAGATTCGGCGAGCATATGCGAAATGTTAAACACAAGATCCATCTCAACAAGCAACACGAAAATGACCCCGATCAGTGGCGGGGTGGCTATAGTTTCCTTGGGGTGGCCAAGTCAATTTTGGCGCCCCCCTCTTGTGTAATGTGTGTCTTTTAAATGTTACACAAGTTGGTGAGCTAGATAATGGTTAAGTACAGAACTTAAATCATTCATGTCCTAGCATTGAGAACGCTCATTTCTCATAAAAATCCTTAAATTTTCATTCAACATTCCCCGTCTGCTATTTATGATATGATCTGAGTCTGCGAAATATATTCAAGCTTCTCGAAGGTTACACATTGCAACTCGAATGTTGTCATGATGTCATTGTACAATTCGTCAACGTTCGTTCCTGTTGCTCTTTCACAGGAAAGTAAATGTTCTTAGCACTCGCCAGTTTCATTAACACCACTTGACACACCTGCCTATAATTCAGTAGCATAGCTAGGAGGCTATTTTTGAGGGGCAAAAATGAGGTTCCTGGGAAAATTTGTTTGGGCAACGCTGTTTAGATTGCTGGAGATGTCCTTCTTTTAGAACAGGTAATCCAGAAGTAAAGGCCGATTGGGCCAAATTCAACAAACTTACTGACAACAATTTAGGAAGTTATTGTTCAAATGTTCATTTACTCGTGAAAATTTCGTAATACAGAAACTCTCATGTCATTGCTAACAGGAAAATATTCATTTCACGCGTGGCAATTGGGTTGGAAAACTTTTCCGAAGAAGGAAGTTGAGCCATCNCTGCGCCAAATGCAACATTTTATATATCGGTGAAACTTCTCGCCAAATCAACAACAGATTCGGCGAGCATATGCGAAATGTTAAACACAAGATTCATCTCAACGAGCAACACGAAAATGACCCCGATAGCAACATCTCTAAACACTTCAATTTACCCAACCACTCAACTGATGATATGATGATTCTTCGCCTCCTTTTTGCACCCACAGACAGTACTAAAAGAAAGACTTTGGAGAAGCGAATAATTTTCAAACTTGGAACTCTTTTCCCTGCAGGACTTAACAAACAATTTAATTATTTACAATGATATTATTCCAGCCTACCCCTTCTCTTCCTTTTTCTTACATGCTTACCTATCCTTTTAATCTTTCATTTGCGTCACATCGATTCCCTATCATTCGATCTTAATCTTTCGAATCTACTCTTCTTTCATCCTACATTCTACTAATCTTACTTCACTTGATAATGGGTTTATGCCCGAAACGTCGTACAAAATTAAACTCTTTTCAAAGTGCAATTATTTATACTATATTTGTTTTGTTTTAATGAAATATTGTGCAACACGCATACAAGAACATTGTTTGACATTACATTAGTTGTTTAAAATGATGTATGATTAAAGAAATGACGGGCCACAGGGGAATAATGTGATAACAAAAAAATGAACGAATTTTTGTAGCCTGCCCGTCTGTATAAAGATTTATAATCTTATGTTGTCTGGGTGGTTTAGCTTGCAGTTTAGGCCATTTGGGGTTAGAGTTCTAAGACGTAATATCCAGTTATCTTCGTGTGATTCTAGTATCGACGTTATTTCATCCGATACGTTTTTTTTTCTATTTTTCTATGATTGTAAATTTTGCATCTCTGGAGAAGTCGTGATTTGCTAAGCGGAAGTGTTGTTCGACAGGGAGCAGTTTATCATAGTCTGTTGATTTGATTCTATGCCTATAGTTAGTGAGTCTGAAGTTGAAGGGCCATTCGGATTTTCCGACATATTGTTTATAGCAACGTGTGCATTCTAATTGGTATATGACGTTTCCAGTTTTGCAGTTAGATTCGTGGTAGATTTCATAAGTTGTTTTAGTTACACAGCTAGTGAACGAGTTAGTAGATTTAAGGTGATTGCAGCATAGGCTGTTTTTGATATTACATGGTTGACAAAATTTAACAGTTTTTATTGTTGGCTTCGTACGGGTAACCTTGTTATTCAAAATATTGTTGCTTCCTATCATTTCTTTGAGGTTCCTTGGCCGAAGATAGGCTATCATACCAGGTTCTAGAAAAATTTCTTTAAAATTTGGTTGTAGTTTTAAAATATCCCAGCAGTTCTGGATTATATGAGCAATTGGAAGGAGGGTATTGTTAAATGTTGTTACAAGGGGGATACGATTAGATCTCTCTTTATTTGTTAGTTTTAGGGTATCTTTTCTTGGGACATCGATAGCTTTTTTTATTTAAATTTTGAGAGTAGCCACGTGCTATGAATTTTTGTTTTTTTTTTCGCTGTGTTTAGTGTATATAAATATAATTTAGTGTAGAGTGTATATATATATATATATATAAACTATTGGCACTCTCCTTTGCAGAGACATTTATATTGGCTCTCTCCTCCGCGGAGGCTCTTCTAATAAAAAGCCTCTTTGGAGGAGAGTAAACTATTAGGTTAGACTTGAGCTTGCAAGGACGTAGGACGCTGTTCTTTCTTGGAGAGGCACATCTCTCAGAAGGGCACTCTTTGGAACTGGAAGGGCACTTTTAGACAATAATAAGTCAGAAAACGGCATTTTGAGGTTAAAAATAAGCGTTTTCAAAAACATGGAGGGTAGGGTGCCCTCTGTGCCCCTGGTTCTTACGGCTATGTGCAAGGAAACATTTAAGGGATTTTTTGAGATATCCTCTCTGGACAAAGCAAACAAAGCAAAATCTTACATTGAGATATTTTGGGTTCGTTGGAAGTAGTGTAGTTTGTTTCGAACTTAGCTCTGGTTAGAATTCGTTTTAGATTTTCTAGTTGTCGTCTGCTAGGTATCAGTTTTATTTCTTTCATTGCCTTGTCCATTTTGGGGCTTGCATTTAAAATTGGTATAGATTCCCGTATTATTGAGAACATATCAGGGTTTCTGGGATTGTTTGTTGATACAAAAGTCAGCAGATTGTCTGTTGTATCTTTTGGTGTATTTGAACGTAGTGTTTCTTGTGGAATATTTTTGGCTTTAATAATACCTTGATTTATCAGAGTTAATGGATAGCCAAGATGAGTAAGGGTATTTGTAAGTTGTTCTAATCTTGTGTCTAGTGTAGATCTCTCGTCAATAATCGTGCATAGTCGTCTTGCAAGGTTGTATGGGATATTTTTTAGCATGTGTTTGGGATGGGATGATTTAAATGGTACATAGTTTTGGGTATCTGTTGGCTTGTAATATATGTCTGTTATAACTTTTTCATTTGAGATTAGGAGCTGTACATCCAGAAAATGCATCTTACTAGGGCTTGACTCCATAGTAAATTTGATGCTTGGATGTAAATCATTTAGAATTTCATGAAGTTGATCCTCATGACAGAGTTTAGTGTCCCAGTAGATGAAACAGTCATCTAAATATCTTAACCATTCTTTTTCAAATTTTTTCCGGTGTTCCTCCCCAAATTTGGCTTCAAATTTTTGGTATAATTTGACTTCTAGGAAGGCTACTACCAAAGTTGCATAGACGGGGGCGCATTTCGTGCCCATAGCTGTTCCTTGGATTTGTAAATATTTCCGACCATCAAAATTGAATACATTTTTCTCAAGAATTATCTTAAGGCTTTGTAGAATGAATTTGTCATCAATGTTTCTTGCTTTTGTGGAAGGATATTTTTCTAACCAATATTTAAGGGCTTCTTGGCCTAGATCGTTGTCAATATTAGTGTACATGCTTGAAATGTCTGGGTGGCCTAATTTTGATCATGCTTATAATTTGGATATATATATATATACCGGGTGAGTCAGAAAAAATGTAGTGTGTTTGCCAATTTTTATTGATGCAGTTTAATTTGCAAATTCGTTTCTTTGAAGTTCATTGCATAGAAGAAAAGCTAACTTAGATATGAAAATTTGTTTGGTCGATATCGGTGTTTCCGTTCCAGAATTACGAGCGATTTTAGTAAAATGGTGTTTCGCAATATTGCTTAAATTGGCCTTCAATTAGATTCATATTCATGAACGCGTGACCTTCGAAGCCATGACAAACATACTGTTTCTCTACCAAAAACTTGAAACAACGCATGCATTGTGTTAGAGCACAAAAGAAAAAGCGAATGTTACTTATGTTGCATCCCTTGGGACTGGTCATTTAAATTGTCATTGTTAGCACGCTGAAAGTTCTTTTACTAGCGATACTTTTTACTGGATGGCTAGAGGGAGTGCGCCCTAAATGGTCGGCTTTCAAAACAAAATTAATAAAAAACAAGTAATGCGCTAGGAATGGGCAAATTATACTAACAAATTTCACTAACTCTTTCTCAAAGCTGAACTTAAATGTAGCGACTGTCCGCTAGTTTGTCTTGGTAAATTTTCAGTTCAAACGCCAGTCGGTCTGGGTGGCCTAATTTTGATCATGCTTATAATTTGGACATACCCTAAATTCATAACGGCGCTTTCGCAGCAACCTTGTTGAACTTTTCGCATTGCAGAACAACTAAGCAGGATTATAAACTGTGGGTGCCGGGGGAAGGAATAAGGGGGTCTACGGAGTCTTTCTGAAAATCTTGTAAGTGGGGAGGGTTTTTGCAGGGGTCTTGGAATAATATAGTTAAATTTCTAAATATTAATAGATAAAATGATGAAATAGACTCGTGAGGAAAACCCACCACAAATGAAATCAACAACGCAGTAATTGACAACGAATCCAATATTTATGATTCGACCATTACCTAGAGATTTTTTATTTTGATCTTATGACTCCTACGCGTGGTTGACAACTTGGCAGCCAATAAGAAAATTCTGAATCCAAAGGCCGACCAATAGGGGCGCAATCTGGCCAATCAGACTGCTAGTGAAAGAAAACCCCCGGTTTCTATACTGCTTACCAATTTTGTTGATGTTTCTTCAAAATTAACATCTTGAGGGTTGGAGTTGCCTATAAACAAACCGTAGTAGTGCTTATTTAAAATCCTGATGTGACACGAAGAAAACAAATATGGTACTTGGAAAACAGAAAGGACATCAAATATACTCACATGTACCCATTTTAAATAAGTGTTTTTAAAAGTATCCCTCACACCGAAGCTAGGCATTATAAAACAAAAACAACAAGAGACAATCTCAGAAATTGCATCAGCAAATAATTTTAGCAAGCTATCTTAAAAAGCTAGATCCAAACTTCTTCCAAAACGAAGTTTTTGTTGCTCGGTCAGATATGATGAAACACGTTAGCAGACCATTTAGGGCGCAGCCCCTCTATATCACACAAAATCTCTAATAAATAAGGAAATATATGACCGATTTTAACAAACTAAATTTCTATAACTAATTCAATCTTCCTTTTGCAATATAAAACGTCAACACTCCCGATTTGACTTGTTTTGCACAAAAATATTGCTTGCTAAACGCGCTACATTTTTGCTGACTCACCCGGTATATTTGGGAAAGTAAAGACCTGAAGGGAACAAAGCTTTTTGATAAATGAAAAAGATTTTCTTAAGAATTAAACAAAAAAGTCAATTTTAAAATGGAATTGCGCATAACTTGAGAATTCGTTGATCTTAATGTATACAAGTCTTATATTATATGTACTATATGCCTGTAATGGATGACATCGCTCTTTTTAAAGAACTTAACTAGCAATGTTTTAGTGCAAGGCAGTACAAGGCAGCAGCATAAAGAAAACTTTCTGTTGGCAAAACATGTTATAAAATTAGAAATGTATTACAACCAATAAAAAAGTGCAGAGGAGTGAGTGAAAAAGAGAGACAACACCAATACCAGATTAAAGTAGGCTAACACGAAAATAGTTGTTTGTTATGTGAAGGTCTTGATGTTAATTGTGGCTCCTGTTTGTAATTGTTTACAGATTTCAATGCCATCGATAAAGAATTAGATAATCTCAACTCGTGCATGGATGCACTGGAGAATCAAAGCACTTCTCTGCATGAAAAAGTCAAAGAATTTCTTGAAAATGTAAAATGTCAACGAAATATTACTCCAATGGAAGCTGCAAAAGAATAACTGTATTGAAGTCTTCGCAAATTAATAACTTTATTTCGGTCCTATTGATTAAATGTTAAATGTAATTTTTATTAAGGTATGCGTTACTTATGATGCTCCTCATGTCTCATTCTCAAATTTTTTAAATTGAAATTTTCTATTAGAAATAAACTTAAACATATCATAACAAAAAAACTTGTGTATTTTTGGCACTCTGTTGTAGTCATTTTTATTGTCTCACAAACTCTTAGGTCTAGAACACCTTTTGTTTCGTAGACCAGAACATTGATGGGGAACAATTCAGAAGTTTAATATTTATATTCCGGGTGAGCAAAAAAGAAAATGCCCGTTTGAAATGCCACTGCTTTCTGGATATTGAGGAAACTATATTGGCAAATCTATTATTTAATGATGGACATATTCAAATTGGTTTTGAAATTTACCTGACTGAAATCGGCCACTCCGTTCTGAAATTTAGAGGGATTTTCTAAAGAAAGCCCCTTTACGAAACCTTCAATACAGGCCTAAAATCATGACTNGGAAAGTACTTGAGTAATGTCTAAACATTGGAAAGGCTTCAAAACACCTTGTTTTTAAATGTTCTGGAGGTCACAGATCTGATAATTTTAAGAAACTTTCAGTACTGGCCCAAATTCTTAGTTTCTTATAAAAAAAAATACGTGTAGGAGATCCACTGTTGTTCTCGTCGGCTCTCGTGTCAAAAATGCAAAGATTTGCTTCGCCACTGCCTCAGTAATAAAAGTTTGGTACTGTAAGAGCCAGCTGTGGCTTTTTTAATGTATTTGCAATGATATTTGAAAAGTAGAAAGACACTGATTCGATTTTACTTCGTTTTTGGAGGGCTTATTTGGTAAGGATGAAGACCCCAAATGATGGGCCTACTTCAAAAGCCATTTTCCCCAGATTAACGCATTCTTTTAAAAAGATTCACGAGGAAAATTTGAAGATATTAGTGCTGAGTTGAAAAATATGAATTTTTACTGAATTTACCTTATAGTCGTTGGCACAACGAGCCAAACGTGAGGGGTACTTTCTCCCGTCGTTTCTTTTGTTTATGTGACGTCATGGTCATATCTGATTGGCTAACGCACAAATGTAAACATCCGGTTCGGCTCTATTGAAAGATTATTTGCCCTTGCTGGTATGCGTTACTTATGATGCTCCTCATGTCTCATTCTCAAATTTTTTAAATTGAAATTTTCTATTAGAAATAAACTTAAACATATCATAACAAAAAAACTTGTGTATTTTTGGCACTCTGTTGTAGTCATTTTTATTGTCTCACAAACTCTTAGGTCTAGAACACCTTTTGTTTCGTAGACCAGAACATTGATGGGGAACAATTCAGAAGTTTAATATTTATATTCCGGGTGAGCAAAAAAGAAAATGCCCGTTTGAAATGCCACTGCTTTCTGGATATTGAGGAAACTATATTGGCAAATCTATTATTTAATGATGGACATATTCAAATTGGTTTTGAAATTTACCTGACTGAAATCGGCCACTCCGTTCTGAAATTTAGAGGGATTTTCTAAAGAAAGCCCCTTTACGAAACCTTCAATACAGGCCTAAAATCATGACTAAATGCACCACTTCGAGGCACAGGCATCAAATCTATAAACAAAATTGCACGATTGGTTAATGCATCCTTCATTTGATTTAATGGCTTGAAAGAAACTTCAGGTACTTCGTTATAAGTGTTCATTGGCAATCTTTGATATTTTGATAATTTTCAGAATTACAGCGTCTTCTAGGTTTCTAAATTTCCCGGTGGTGACATAATCAAATTACTAAATCGTGAACCAGAAAAGCTAGCGATTTTGTTTACCGCCATACTATACCGGGTGTCCCAAAAAAGTTCCGACGTTTGACTAAACGCAGAGGAAAAAATTACTGAATCTGGCAATTTATATTTATTCTAGTTAATATGCTAGGCATTTCAACTTAAAGTTTGGCATATCGTGAGAAGAAATTAGTTATCTGAAAATAGAGTTATGAGCTATACAATTTCATAAGCGGGGATGGCTCATGACAAGCAAGCTTGACTACCAACCTGAGGGTTGGTGGTTCGAGTCCCCGCCCTGTCGAACCTGCTACGTAATGTGAGGAGAGTCGCCAACTCTCTGTAATTCCAGGCTAAAGGAATCGCGAGGTGTGGTCACATCGAGAGGAAGGACCAGGACNACTGGAGAATCAAAGCACTTCTCTGCATGAAAAAGTCAAAGAATTTCTTGAAAATGTAAAATGTCAACGAAATATTACTCCAATGGAAGCTGCAAAAGAATAACTGTATTGAAGTCTTCGCAAATTAATAACTTTATTTCGGTCCTATTGATTAAATGTTAAATGTAATTTTTATTAAGGTATGCGTTACTTATGATGCTCCTCATGTCTCATTCTCAAATTTTTTAAATTGAAATTTTCTATTAGAAATAAACTTAAACATATCATAACAAAAAAACTTGTGTATTTTTGGCACTCTGTTGTAGTCATTTTTATTGTCTCACAAACTCTTAGGTCTAGAACACCTTTTGTTTCGTAGACCAGAACATTGATGGGGAACAATTCAGAAGTTTAATATTTATATTCCGGGTGAGCAAAAAAGAAAATGCCCGTTTGAAATGCCACTGCTTTCTGGATATTGAGGAAACTATATTGGCAAATCTATTATTTAATGATGGACATATTCAAATTGGTTTTGAAATTTACCTGACTGAAATCGGCCACTCCGTTCTGAAATTTAGAGGGATTTTCTAAAGAAAGCCCCTTTACGAAACCTTCAATACAGGCCTAAAATCATGACTAAATGCACCACTTCGAGGCACAGGCATCAAATCTATAAACAAAATTGCACGATTGGTTAATGCATCCTTCATTTGATTTAATGGCTTGAAAGAAACTTCAGGTACTTCGTTATAAGTGTTCATTGGCAATCTTTGATATTTTGATAATTTTCAGAATTACAGCGTCTTCTAGGTTTCTAAATTTCCCGGTGGTGACATAATCAAATTACTAAATCGTGAACCAGAAAAGCTAGCGATTTTGTTTACCGCCATACTATACCGGGTGTCCCAAAAAAGTTCCGACGTTTGACTAAACGCAGAGGAAAAAATTACTGAATCTGGCAATTTATATTTATTCTAGTTAATATGCTAGGCATTTCAACTTAAAGTTTGGCATATCGTGAGAAGAAATTAGTTATCTGAAAATAGAGTTATGAGCTATACAATTTCATAAGCGGGGATGGCTCATGACAAGCAAGCTTGACTACCAACCTGAGGGTTGGTGGTTCGAGTCCCCGCCCTGTCGAACCTGCTACGTAATGTGAGGAGAGTCGCCAACTCTCTGTAATTCCAGGCTAAAGGAATCGCGAGGTGTGGTCACATCGAGAGGAAGGACCAGGACACTGCTCGACAAGCTTAGCTTCTCATTTTCCTAAAACTACCTTCGGATGCTAGGTAGCAATATAGAAAAAAAAAAAAATTCATGTTCAGGTCGAAGGCCAAACCAGAGAGTCTTGTACGCCGTCCTACATCATCGCTGTGAAAGGGGACTCCCCAGATGAGCAACGCTAAAATTGGGTCGAAAATTCGTTTACCTTAACGATGAGCAAGAGTTCTGCTCATTGAGCATATTCAAATTAAGATCTGAAGAATCGAATCTTATAGTTCTCAGGGGAACAAATACTAGCTGTGTACTTTGCCAGTGTAAGGTACATTCCTATTGTCGTATTTCTAACGGCGAGAGTACACAAATTGCTTGAGCACATGGAAACTAGGCTGAATGCGTTTCTAATGGAGAAAAAACAAGGGAAAGTGCACTATTGCGTAATATAATATCACAGGTCTAACAAACAATAAAATTATTTTTACTTTAAGGAAAGACAGGTTGTTCTACTCTGTGAAACATTAAAGATAAATCATCTCTACAAATGAAATTCCCACTTGGCATAATGCAATAATAGCAGCAGCAAACAGTTTTAATTCAATTCTTCAGACCGTATTTTGAATATGCTCAGTGAACAGAACTCTTTCCTTGCTGGTGGCCAAGATCAGCGAATTTTCGACCCAATTTTAGTGCTGCTCATCCGGGGAGTCCCCTTTCACCGCGATGATGCAGGAAGGCGTGCAAACGTCTCTGTTTTGGCCTTCAACATCAACATGGAATGTTATAGCTCATAACTCCATTTTCAGATAACTAATTTCTTCCCACGATTTTGCCAAACTGTAAGTTGAAATGCCTAGCATGTAACTAGAATGAATAGAACTTGCCAGGTGCAGAAAAATTTTCCTCTGCGTTTAGTCAAACGTCAGAACTTTTTTCGGGACACCCGGTAGACCTTCATTAACTATGGTTTTCTTGTTTGATTGTATCATTTTTCCTGTATTGATTTAGGATTTACAACGATTTTAATTTTTTTCAAAGCTATTCCTGAATTCTTTCAATAAAAAGAAACACGCAATAGTTTTGAAAATAGTCGAGATATCAAAGATTGCCAATGAATACATATAAAAACGAAGTACCTGAAGTTCCTTTCAAGCCATTAAATCAAACGAAAGATGCATTAACCAATCGTATACTGATTTTTTACAGATATTCATACAGACGGCATGACGTCACAGCAGCGTTAAAAACACGACGCCATCTTGTTTTGGGGTAAATCTTCAGAAAATTTCAATAGGTTTCTATAGGAAATGTGCAAAAAGTTGCATTAAACAGCTCTTATGTTTTCCCTTGCGATAGTGGATATGGAAAGGATATGTAGCAATCGTCAGTCAGACCCAAATCAATGAAATAATTGCACAAATAAGCTATTCTTCAAAGGAAACTATAAATTAGTCCCAGAAAGCTTTGGAAAACTTGCCTTTTCGAAAATTAATTTGTTAA
>REGM01000279.1:119539-137207 GCA_004194415.1 Aurelia aurita | reverse complement strand
AAATTTTTGTTTTGCTTTTAAATACAGCATGTTCGTGTGCTTATTTCATAGGTTTAGGTCTAACTGACAATTGCTACCTATCCTTTTTCTACTCACTATCGTAAGGTAGAATAGAGGAGCAATTTTATGCAACTTTTTACAAATTTCCTATAGATTCCTATAGAAATTTTCTGAAGATTTACCCCAAAACAAGATGGCGTCGTGTTTTCGAGCGTGAATTGATCAAGTCACGTGACATGTCGTCTGTATGAATGATTCCTATGACTTCGACGAGCAGCTGCCATTATGGAAATTTTCTGAAATTTCATGATATGAAATTTTCGACTCAGGATTCGGATTCAGCACTCAAGATATAGTCAATCTTGGTCAAAATACTTGGGACAAATCACAAAATTGCACTACTTCGGCCTTTGATTCCGTCCCCCCCCCCGCTCCCCCCGTTTCATTGTTGCTTGATTCAAACGCCATTTGACCTAGCCAACATTGAATTAGGAGGAGGGGGAATCACAAGGTCCGAAGCGCTCCATTTATTCTAGATATTTTAGGAAACATCGTGACAAAACTGAAATTTTTCTATGTCCCAGCTTTTTTTGGCCAAGATTGTAGCAAGATGAAATGTTGCAGCTACAATCTTGGCCAAAAAAGCTGGGACATAGGCAAATGTCAGTCTGGTCGCTATGTTTCCTAAAATATCGAGAAGAAATCGAACTTTTTGGACCTTGTGATCCCCCCTCCCCCTAATGCAATGTTGGCTAGGTCGAATTGCGTTTGATTCAAGCAACATTGAAACGGGGGGAGCGGGGGGAATGGAATCAAATGCCGAAGTAGTGCAATTTTGTGATTTGTCCCAAGTATTTTGGCCAAGATTGTCTGAAAAATTACTAATACCACCTCTAATTAATGTTGCTATAAATCAAAGTGTACTCGTTTCAGACAATCCCTTTTAAGAAGAATAGAAAGATAATAAGTTTAGGCTGAACTCTAGAATACTTCAGAGTTTAATGTATTAGCAATTACTGGTTAATCCATTAGATCTATGACGTCATCAAATTATGCACAATTATTACAATTAATTATCACAACGTCATTGCGATCTGCAAAACCTACTGGTGCACAAAACCTACTGGTCGATTTCGTTTGAGAACGTCACTGTTGGCAAGAAATATTTGAAATTTTCTGCCTAGTTAGTACAAATTATGCGCCTCCGCAGTGCTATTGTCTTCATTTCAAATGTGCCTTTAGCCAAATTTCTAACGATTTATTCATTTTGAATGAGATTAAGTTCACACTGCTCCGTTTTTGTACAAAAACGGAGAGAAAAACATCCGTTTTTGTGAAAGTGTTCACACTGATCCGCACAAAAACAGCACAAAAACGGAGGTTTTCGAAAACGCTGTCGAAAGTGGATATCCACAAAAACGGAGGTTTTTGAAAACGCCCTGGATCAATGTGAACGCACAAAACGGAGGTTTTTGAAAACGCTGCAATATTGAACAATGAGGTTCACAAAAACGGAGCAATGTGAACGCACAAAAACGGATGTTTTTCGCTCCGTTTTTGTAATCAAGCAGATCAGTGTGAACAGACAAAAACGGATGTTTTTCCCTCCGGTTTTGTACAAAAACGGAGCAATGTGAACGGTTAGCTTCGATGCGACAAAAACGGATATTAACAAAAACGGAGCAGTGTGAACGGGGCCTAAATCCACCCCAGCAACATTCACCCTAGGACAGGATTTAATTGTCTATTGTGCCGACGAATAGCAGTGCAGCACTTTTTGTTAAAGAACAATGCCGATGTCGCGTGGCTACAAGGCGGTTTTCGTGATGGCTGGAATATCGATAAAAGGCCAACGGCTCTCGCCATGTGGATCCATCTTTAAACGTTAATAACTTCGGCTTCGTTCGCGCAATTTTCACAAATTGTGTCTTATTCTACTATGCAAAATAAGCTTTATTAGCCTACAGCCACTTTTTATATTGATATTATCGCGAAATATGATTTCCCACGGTTCTCCACAACTTTTATAAAAAAGTTATTCGGAACTATCTATTTAAGTTTTTTAACTATGGAGAACCGTGAGATTTTCCCCTTCCAGGCGATTTTTACCTGGTTTTTGTCCATGAATAGGAAGGTTTTGATGTTCAAATGTGGACTCAAACGAATTTTCCCTAAAAGCGTGACTTATCCCAAAATTATGGGGTGTTTTCTATGGAGCTCCGTCACGGAGAACCGAGGCATTCATAAGAAACCCGACCTCAGACAATGACTCCAGACGCTTCTCTTACAACGATAAGTTGCATTCAAAGAGTGGCGGAGTACACAATCTGATGACAGTGGAAGAATGCTCACAATCCTAAAGTATGTCACCTTTTATAGGGAAATCTATACATGTGTGTAAAATTCATAAATTTGACCACGCCCACATTTAAGAGAGTGCTCAGCGAATTTAGCGAACAACGCCCATTTCGATAGAAATGGTTGAGAACTCACTTCTTGTGCTGGGGATGATGGTAGTAAAATTTCAAGCTCAAATCTCTATGGGTTCTCGAGCTATGAGTTATTTTTGTTAACAACCATTTTCAGACAATCTTGGCCAGAAAAAGCTGGGACATAGGCAAATGTCAGTGTGGTCGCTATGTTTCCTAAAATATCGAGAAGAAATCGAACTTTTTGGATCTTGTGATCCCCCCTTCCCCTAATTCAATGTTGGCTAGGTCGAACGGCTTTTGATTCAAGCAACCTTGAAACGGGGGGAGTGGGGGAATGGAATCAAAGGCCGAGGTAGTGCAATTTTGTGATTTGTCCCAAGTATTTTGACCAAGATTGTAGTCCTTGTTATATCGATTTTACGGTGCTATAATGTTTGTAATTTTATATCGGGTTTGACGGCAAAAATCGTTCGGACTTTATCGTGGCCAAATCGCAAGCCTCACGTGACATCTAATTTGAGACAGACTTTAATTTCATACCAAATAACATTAAAACGATTAGGCTTCGCCAAGCACCCTTGATAAAGAAAGGTACAGTGTGTTTAAAAAACATGTGCGCCGTTTGAGTGGCTACTGTGAAGGAGCTATACATCACATTTCCCCGTTTTTCAGATTTTTGAATGGAAGAAACTTTCAACTTAGAGTTTGATACCAAGTTGGAGTAAATCTGACAAGTAGTTGCTTATTTTATGGAGAAAGAACTTCAAAATAACTGATTGTTTCAAAATCAGAGGATTTTATCTCCTTACTTAACCTTATAATTTGAATTTTAGCATCAAATTGGACTTAAACTTTGCATTTGTACCATGAAACACATTTGGGGGTAATAAATGACCAAATTGCTCAGGATTATTTACCATAAAGACAATGGAAAGCAATATTGTTGGTTTAAAAGGATTTCATGACTTTAGGGAAGCAAAATAATTGATGTCTGCAGCACTTGTTGTGCACATCTTCATTTTTAGCAACCCTAGATAAATTTCTTCTCTTGGTTATCACAAAATCAAATGTATGAATATGTGTTCCACTTAAGAAAATTAGAGCACCGGGCTAGGTACGTTTCTTCACTTAATTTCTTTGATTTTGATACTGATGCAGAATATCAAATCCTCCGGTTTTAAGGCTACGAGTAATTTTGAATTTCTTGTTTCATAAATCAGCAACTACTTATCAGATCTATACAACAAGGTATCTAATTTTAAGTTAAAATATTTTCTTATGAAAAATCTTAAGAGTGGCACAATAGAATTCATTGCTGCTCCGCAGCAACCATTCAAACGGCGCACATGTTTTGGGACACCCTGTATTACAAACTTTTTAAGAAAAAAATCGTGCGCATAAAAACTTTGCGAGGAGCTGTCAGCCAGATGACAAGCTGGAGGGAATACAGAGGATGATATCTGAGGAATCGAAATTGATTGATGATGCAAAACAAAATTACTTAAAAAAAAAGGCAGGGAAAAGTTTAGCCAATTCTGGCACTGCCAGAAAACATGTTGGTCCTTGATTAACGCCGTAACTACGTTCACACTGCTTCGTTTTCATTTCTTTTCGTTTTTGTCGATGAAAACGCTGCCCGTTCACATTGCTCCGTTTTCAAATGAAAACACTATGAATACGATAGACGTTCACACTGCTCCAGCAAAACCAAGTTGAGCGAAGACCTAGACAGCCTTAAAACCTGGTTTGATAGCAACGAATTAGTAGTTAACCTGAAAAAAGGAAAGACAGAGACGATGATTTTTGGAACATCAAACATGCAAAATAAGCTTGAAACAAAATTGATGGAAATCAACTTGAACGGTGTGAAAATCAATGCAACCTCCTGCTATAAGTACCTTGGGGTTCACCTGGATCAAACTCTGAACTTTGAAGAACATTTCAACAAAATCAACAAACAAGCTACCGGAAGGTTAAACCTACTGAGACAAATTTGAGGTTTCAGTAACTCTGCAACTGCGGAATTGATTTACAGAACAATGATAATGCCAATTTTTGGGTACTGTGGATTGATCTTCCTTGCGCGGTCTCAGTCGTACAAAAACAGAATTGAAAACATAGGGCGCATGGCCCGAGTTGTTATAAAATCAAATAACCAGACGGTTGACCTACGCATGCCTACAATTAATGCAGAAATCAAGAAAAGAGCTTGTACGCTGGTTTATAATGATTTATAAACATAATAATATATAGATGTAAGGGTTTGAAAGGCTAAAAAGCCTATGTAGCCCTATTTAAAGTTTCACTAAATAACTAAAAACTTATTGTTGCTCAAGTGTCTGTGTCGTACGCTTTCTCGAACTCCAGGACTGAAGATTATTTGACGATGGTAGCTGGAAGGTCATTCCATTTATTTAACTCTCTGAGAATAAAAGTTTTTGCGAACTGCTGTGTTTGCTCTTTTCTTATATATTTTGAGGCTGTGTCCTCTTGGTTGTCATTCAAGTGGAAGAATATCTCCGAATCAATATCAATATGTCCTTTAAATATTTTGAATGTTTAAATCATATCTCCTCGACAGCGTCTGTATGCGAGCGTTGGTAGGTCGAGAGTGCGTAACCGATCTTCATACGGAAGGTCTGTTATGGCTCGAACGAATTTTGTTGCTCTTCTTTGTACGCTCTCCAGTGATCTAATATGTTTTAATTTGTAATGACTCCAGATTGAACCCGCCGACTCGAGTATTAGGAGAACTAAACTTTTGTAAAGCATTGTGAAAATATCACCGTTTATAAACTTGATTGTTCTTTTTATCGATGCAAGAATACCATTCGCCTTTTTTGTACATTCCGCTACTTTTTTGTCAAAATTTAGATTGTCGTCGATATGAACACCTAAGTCTTTGCCATCTGACACTTTCGAAATTTGTAGACGTGACTTGTTTGTGGTGTCAGTTAAATAATAACTTGTCTCTTCTTTCTTTCGATCCAATTGCAGAAAATGACATTTTTCGCTATGTAGTCGGAGTTGCCAAGCTGTCGACCACTCTTCAACGTTTGAAATGTCACACTAGATTGTATCATCATTTGATACTCGAGTTGAGTAGAGTTTGAGATCGTCAGCGAACATTTCAACTTTGCAATTTTCGATATATTCATGTAAGTCGTTAACGTACAAAAGAAATAACTACGGGCCTAACACTCTCCCTTGTGGTACACCACTCACAGCGTTACTCCAGCTCGATTTTAATCCATTTAATACGACTCGTTGTTTACGATCAGTGAGAAAGGATTTAATCCAGTTCAAAATGTTGCCTCCAATACCATAGATTCTATTTTGCTTAATAGTCGTTCATGCGGCACAGAGTCAAAGGCTTTAGCAAAATCGAAGTATATAATATCAACGCAGATACGCAGTGGCCTTCTTCTACTGGGTGAGTCAGAAAAAAACGTGGGGTGTTTGCCAATTTTTATTGATGCAGTTTACTTTGCAAATTTGTTTCTATAAAGTTCATTGCATATAAGAAAAGCTAACTTAGATATGAAAATTTGTTTGGTCAAAATCGCTCTTTCCGTTCCAGAATTACGAGCGATTGTAATAAAATGGTGTTTCGCAAGATTGCTGAAATAGGCCGTCAATTAGATTCATATTCATGCACGCGTGACCTTCTAAACCATGACAAACATACTGTTTCTCTACCAAAAAATTGAAACAACGCATGTATTGTGTTAGAGCACAAAAGGAAAAGCTAATGTTACTTATGTTGTATCCCTTGGGGATTTGCCATTTAATTGTCACTGTTAGCAAGTGGAAAGTTCTTTTACTAGCGATACTTTTCACCAAAATAGCTATATCACAAAATCGCAAATAAACAAGGAAAGAAATGACCGATTTTAACAAACTAAATTTCTAGAACTAATTCAATCTTTCTTCTGCTATATAAAACTTCTACACTCCCTATTTGACATGTTTTTCGCCAGAATATGGTTTGCTAAACACCCCACGTTTTTTCTGACTCACCCGGTATGTATGCGGTTACTTCTTAGAGCCATTTGAACACAACCCCCCACTGACTGTTTGAGAATAAATTATTTTCTCTAAATGTTCCACGATAGCGTTTTTGAGAAGCCTCCCATTAATCTGCAAACAAGATTTACAACAAGATTTACAAAACATTTACAACAAAATTTCTGTGATGTGATGAAAGAATATTTCGTTAACAATACACACGGCAAGAATACAAGAAATGAAGAAATCAGTAAAGTTACCACGAATGAAAACGGAATTTGGACGAAAGAGACTTTAGTTCTTGGCTGCGAAAGAATTCAACGACTTGCCTTTATTGTCACCCGAGCTGGGACTTTTCCAGACCAACTTTTCCTGGACCAACTTTTCACGTAGATCACGAATTCCGATGTTGGTCGACCGAATTGGGGGGGCCTTTTTCAGATATTAGGGGGTTGAGGGTGAAATCTTTGGTTTTCGAGAAAATGACTCTGAAACGATACTTCGTTGTCCAGTAGTCATTTTGGCTAGTCTGCACTTTAGCGGACCAGCTTTCAATATGGGCAAGTTATGTGTCATGGGGTAAGGGTCAGGTTTAGGTTTTGGAAAAGGGTTTTTAGGGTAAATTAGTGTTAGTTAGGGTTAGTTAGGGTAAGTTAGGTTTAGCTAGGGTTAGTTAGGGTAAGGTAGGGTTTAGTTAGGGTGAGTAGGGTATTTGGTTAAAAACGTTGCCGAGAGATATGACATAAAGCTGGTCCGCTAAAGTGCAGTCGTCCCTTTGAAGAATGTTGGGGGGATGTGCTAAAATGTTTTAATAACTAAAATTCGCACCATATGAAAGCTCTAGCAAACATGGGATCCAGAAAAGTGTCTTAAAACCCAATAAATATCTATTTTCCTACTGTCCATGATCAAAAGATAGGTAAATACAATCATATGACAAAAATAACCAATCAAATCCGCGCCCATCGCAGTAAGATGGTAGAAAATTTCGTCAATTTAAAAAAAATCAGTCACAACAGCCATCTTCATCAGAAAATCTGTCCCTCGTGCAAAGTCTTTATGATTATTTGACATCCATTCCCTCCTCATCCATGTCAATTAACTGTTCTGCTACGTTGTCGGGATATGATAAAAGCACCCATTCCTCTGTCCGGTCCTATTTCAAGCCTTGGATCTGTAGACCTTTCATGTCCATTAAAGCATCTACCTGGTCTGGCGAGTTAAAAGGTTTGACCTTTTGGGAGACTGAATATTTTACCTGGTAGAGAGTCATGTTCGGATCAATGTAAGTAAAATGTGCGCATTCTGACCTACATGTATATCAGATTTTGTCAGGCGTATGTGGAAAATGAAAACTTTGAAATCGAGACACTAGTGAAAGGTTTTAAAGATAAATTACGCTTCATTGCAACATTTTCCCATGTTGATAGTACAGAGAAGTTCTGACCTATACCTACCGTCTTTTGTTGCTACTTGTGTTCCTTCCACTTTACCAAAATCCAACTTAAATGTTAGCATATCTTCTGTGGTTAAATCCGACTTATACAATATCAACTTACACACGGAATCCCAAAAAAGATGTGACTTACTACTGATTTGAGTCAAAGATCTGATTCAGACAAATAGATTTTTTAAAGGATTGACGCCATGGGCCTGCGTCTGGCATATTTTCCAATATGCAAAATCTGACTTATGAAAATCCGACTTTGACTGCAGCTTTAAATTCTCGGCTCTCTAGTTCCGTAGGTAAAGACTTTTATTGTTCATTGACATGAAAATTATGTACTTACTCTAAAATTTGCATATTTTGTTTTCGTTCACTATCTATCACACAGAATGTTCCAAAATCTCGTGGGTATCTTTTTACATTTCCTAACATGCCATTTTGCACCTTTGCGTATGAAGCAGGACACATGGTCATCAAGTTCATGCATTCGAAGAATGTCTTCAACTGTTTTATGTACTTTCCTATTATTAATGTAAATAATCAAGCTAGGTGACCAGCTTTCCAACAGTATGTACAGTATAATTGGAAAGTCGATGTCTCTTGAAGATGATCAAATAATAGAGTGGTTTTGCAGCCATTTTCATTCTCTACAGCATATTGGGAAACGTACGAAGTTATGTGTCAGCTTCTTCAATTTGATGTATATTCTCAGCTGAACTGTACATGCTAATGTAATCTGAAAGATGTTACAAGTTCTACAGAATAACGTTAACAAGAAAATTTATATGAAAACATGCTGAAGAGGACACATGAAGATAATTCATCAGGAGCTTTCGAGCCATGTTAGACCACATTTAGACTATGGGGATATTTATCATAATCCAGCAAAATTATGTGAATTCAGTCATAATATCATTTTATCGAGAGTCAGCGCTGTTAGCAACAAAATATTGATGAATCGTGCACATTGTGATAGAAGCATGAAACTTGGTAAGAATATACCGGGTGTCCCAGAAAAAAAGTAACAGATTTGATCAGGGGTAGCGATAAGAATTTAGCTTGAATCGATCGGAAATAATTTTTAAACTAATCCTCAATAGTTAACTTGAAGATAGTTACCTTGTTTGTTGATATTGGTGCTTTGGGAGTTGAAATATTAATCTTGAAACCTCAAATTTGCCTTCGCCTCCAAACCAGAGCTTTTGGGTTTTGGCCTAAGCTGCAAACGCGCTGCTTAGGGGAATCTCCTTAATCATAGTAGTTCTGAACAAGGACCTCGTATTTAGGCACACATTTGAATAGAACTTTCAAAACTGGAAATGGATGAAAATATCAATGAATATAGTCATCAAGGAATATCTTTCTTCAGTCAAAAAGCACTTACAAAAAAACAACAATTCAAGCACGAGCCAACATTTCTAAGGATCTTATCATTGAACATTTGTTCCCTTGGGTACATACCATTGCTTGTTTGGTAATATTTCCGCGAGAAATGCTACAAAATGCAATTCATTCAGGCAATGAGGATTGCAAGATGTAATTTATGTATTCACGCCCAAGGGAATTATTTCGCTGGTGAATAACTTTTATTAGACAGATGCAATTTGAACTTTTGGTAGAATGAAGAAACATGTCTCTTAGGGAATAAATTCTTGATCCGATTGTCAAGTTCAGTTTCGGCTTTGCATTCAAATGTTGTCCTAGACACAAGGTTTCTTGTTTGTACTTCGCTATGATTCAGGAGATTCCACAACGCAGCGGTTAACAGCTTAGGCCAAAACCCAAAAGCTCTGGTTTGGAGGCGAAGGCAAGTTTGAGGTTTCAAGATTAATATTTCAACTCTCAAAGCACCAATATCAACAAACAAGGTAGCTATCTTCAAGTTAACTATTGAGGATTAGGTTAAAAATTCTTTCCCATCGATTCAAGCTAAATTCTTATCGCTACCCCTGATCAAATCTGTTACCTTTTTTCTGGGACACCCGGTACAGTTTGATAAATTGAAAAAGATAGAATGCAGACCCCTTCAAAAAAATGCCCCCAAATGCTATTTTTAGACTGGGGTACTAGGTTCCAGGTTTCTACAATGGTTATTATAATATTTTTGCTGCAAATTGTGATATAAGCGTGAAAACTGGTAAGAATATACAGTTTGATATGCTGAAAAAGATAGAAGGCAGACCCCTTCAAAAAAATGCCCCCAACTGCTATTTTTAGACTGGCGTGCTAGGTTTCAGGCCTCTACAATGGTTATGAAAATAACGTTGCTGCAAACTGTGATACAAGCATGAAAGCTAGTAAGAATATACAGTTAGATACGCTGAAAAAGATAGAATGCAGACCTCTTCTAAAAATGCCCCCTATTGCTATTTTTGGACTGGGGTACTAGGTTCCAGGTTTCTACAATAGTTATTATAATAATGTTGCTTCAAATTGTGATATAAGCAATATACAGTTTGATAAGCTGAAAAAGACAGAATGCAGACCCCTTCGAAAAAATGCCCCCAATTGCTATTTTTAGACTGGGGTACTACAATCCTGGACAAAAGGTTAGGAGACTGGCATCGTTTTTAACTGTTGAATTGTATTGTGAATAATAATGGGGATTATAATTTTGCAAACCCCCTCCCCCCGTGTCAATGTTGTTCGACAATGATTACCGAATGCATGTTGTTGACAATCGACGTGTTCCAACCTCGAACAACATTGATTAGGGGGGAGGGGGGGACTTCGAACTTGGGAGAGGGTGAAATCGATCTGCAGTCTCATAACTTTTGTCCAGGATTGTCTCTAGATTTCACCAGGATTTTTTCTGTTTCACCACAAGCCACTGCTACGTAATTAAGTTTTTCTTGCTGTTTATGGTACAAAAATAGGTTCCGTTACTTGAATATCATCATAAACAAGATTTCGAGGCTGATGGATGTTCTCGAGAAAAGTCCAGGCTCTACTAGGCATATTCGACAACTATGTGACGTTGAAAACCATTCATGTACACCAAAGCTTCCAGGAAATGTTGTTTAGTTTTGTTTATTATCGCGTTGTAACTTCCCAGCATGAAGTAAACTGTTCGTGAAATTAAATGCATTTTGCTCTACAATTGAAGAGAGCCCAGTTCTCAATCCCACTTGATTAGCGTGTACAAATACATATAGGGGGAGAGGGATAATTTGCAACGGGTCAGCAACGAGTCAGCAACGGGTCAGCACGGGTAAGCACTCGAGGCTATAGCAAAACATATGGAATACAACGGATCAGCACGAATCAGCACTCTTTTTTATAAAATATATACTATATATTTTATAAAAAAGAGTGCTGATTCGTGCTGACCCGTTGTATTCCATATGTTTTGCTATAGCCTCGAGTGCTGACCCGTTGCTGACCCGTTGCTGACCCGTTGCAAATTATCATTAAAATATGGCTGGAACACCTTCATGAGCGTGTACATGTAAATTTATGGTTGTCAATACGAATGCAAATATCTATGGCCTAAATTCACAGGGAGCTTTTTGTTAAAAATGGGCCCAGGCCAATAATGGAGTCTCATCCCTGTGAAAATCGTCTGTATTTCCAGTGGATCCTTTCTGATCACTTTTTTAAGGCTACAATGTAACTGCAAATGGTATGCCTATATTATTTGGAAAATATTAGCTGATTACAGTGAATTTTCAGAGTGCTTCGCATCTTTTGTGCATACGCACTGACACTCGCTCTTTTGAGGAAAAATCGTCAATTTTCAACAATGTTTCAAATGCCTTATTTGGACAAGAAAATCAAATGAAACCACACACAAGCCTTCATTCAACAGAGATCTTGCCTTTGACCAAATCCCATCAAAAAATTTCAACGCGCAAGCAAATTACAGCGATTTAAAATTATACCATTTTCAGACAATCCTGGACAAAAGGTTAGGAGACTGGCATCGTTTTTAACTGTTGAATTGTAGTGTGAATAATAATGGGGATTATAATTTTGCAAACCCCCTCCCCCCGTGTCAATGTTGTTCGACAATGATTACCGAATGCATGTTGTTGACAATCGACGTGTTCCAACCTCGAACAACATTGATTAGGGGGGAGGGGGGGACTTCGAACTTGGGAGAGGGTGAAATCGTTCTGCAGTCTCATAACTTTTGTCCAGGATTGTAGGTTCCAGGCCTCTGCAATAGTTATTATGATAAATTTAAAATAAAACATACAGTCTCGATAAATACAAATCACTCAGCTAGTCATTTATCATTCGTGAAGCTGTGAGCACTGACCACCGCACTTGCAAAGTTCTGTGCATTCTAAGTTATGCTGCTTGCATTTACAACGCGAAGATCATTTCTGCTTGCACCCACATTTTACGAGCTCGTAACATGCTTTGAAGGCTTCTGGTATCATCATCCACTGTGGCTGAATGGACTCGTCTATGATATTCCATCCAAAAGCATTGAAATCTGGTAAATGCTGATGTTGTTCAATTGTCTGACCCCAAATGATACTAAAAGGATATTTTCAGTACAAGACAGTCATCGTAAACGGCCATGAGTGTATTCTCAAGCCAACAAAAATCTGTCACTTATCTGATATCAGCAAAAATTAGATTCTTGAGTAAAAATTCAATATTGATTCATGTAGCCTAACTTTATCCAAATGGCATACTTAAGCAGAATCTATTACAGTAAAGGTAGTTGTTAGATAAAGACAAACACGGGACACTGATTGTTTAAGGCGATAAAATGTTTAAATTAGCCACCCTGGAGCAAGGCTCTTCTTAAATGTTGGACAAGGGCATCTTTGGTTGGTGGTATGCTTTATATATTGCGACCTTTTGTTGCAAACAATGATCTACGGCAGTAATAACCTCTTCCAGTGAACTCGATCGGTCGTACAGAAGAAACATGGCGTTTCAGATTCTTCTAGATTTCATCTCTTTTATCTCTCTTGTGTCATTTTGGGATAACCTAAAGAGAAGCATAGATAGATATTCAGCATGTAATGTATATAGGTACTAACTAAGTTGTTTTGTAACTCATCAAAGTAGTAATGATTTATACAGCATGAACCATGTCAGTTCATCAAGAAATGAATATCCTTTCAGCACTGGTAAACTGATTCCAGTTGATCAACTTTAAGACTTCCATCAGATCACTATACCAAACTACTTTCAAAATTCAGCAATCTGAAATGTTTTTTTATTCAAAGTTTCTATATATTTAAATCTTAAGTTACCTTATAAACGTATCTGTTATTTCTGGGTAGGGACTCCAGGCAGCCCATGACATCTTCTTTCCACGACCAGCAAATGACGATGCGGTATCACAGCCTGTAAAAGCATACCAGAATCGAAGCCCTCAACAGATCTCCTCCCCGAGCCGAGGCTTGCAGCGTATTCATGAACAGGTAGCCACTGCTTGCTTTTTCCTGTACCAAACTCAATGCAGAGCTGCTCGATTGCTAGCTGGTTAAAAATTGAGACAGCAATGACGATGACATCGGTGTCTACTGTTTGGATGCAGATCCTCGTGTGGTTGTTCTGTGCAGCATGTTTGACATGAAGGAGGATTCTGGTGTCGGCTTCTTCATGATTACATGGCGAAACTGAACATTTGTCTATTGGCATATTGCATACAACTGTGTCTGACGTTGTTGCCACAATTTCTTGACTTGAGCTTATTTGTTTCGCGAGCTCTTTAGCTAGAACGACGAAGAACTCTTCTTTGTACCATAATCATGTTTGTACTCATCAACACGAAGGAATCGACGCCAGTCCTTTTGGTCAAATCCCAACTGAAAAGACATTTTCAGACGTCTCTTGCAAGAATTCAAGGGCCTTGGGCTAAAAATAGCATTAGGGGCAAGGGGGCATGCTTCCAAAAAGCCTGCATCCTATCCTTTTGTCCGTATCAAACTGTCTATTCTTACCAACTTTCGCTGCAAAATCGCAATTTGCACAGGAACGTTATTTTGATAACCATTGTAGAGACCTGGAACCTAGTAACCCAGTCTAAAAATAGCAATAGGGGGCATTTTTCGAAGGGGTCTGCATTCTATATTTTTCAGCGTACCAAACTGTATATTCTTACCAGTTTTCTTGCTTATATTACAATTTGCAGCAACGTTATTATAATAACCATTGTAAAGACCTGGAACCTAGTACCCCAGTCTAAAAATAGCAATAGGGGGCATTTTTCGAAGGGGCCTGCCTTCTATCTTTTTCAGCGTATCAAACTGTATATTCTTACCAGTTTTTATACTTATATCACAATTTGCACAGGAACGTTATTATAATAACCATTGTAGAGACCTTGAACCTAGTACCCCAGTTTATTAATAGCATTTGGGGGCATTTTTTCGAAGGGGTCTGCATCCTATCTTTTCAGCGTGTCAAACTGTGTATTTCTACCAACTTTCATGCTTCTATCACAATGTGCACGATTTTTTCACTAGAGGGCTTTGCTGGGAATCATTAAGTTTTCGAAGGACGACTAGGTAGACGACTTATTCTATTTTACAACATTTTAAATGATCTGACCCCTGAGTGTACTCAGGATCCAATCCTACCACCTATTCTCTTCGAAACCAGGATGTGATCCGACGAATAGGGGCAAGGACAGAAAATTTTCAATCTAGCTTCTATCTTAACAGCTTATCTGAATAGAAAAAACTTGATCCTGAGATTAGACTTGCTCCCTCAGTTGCTTGCAATAATCTGCCTCCTGCAAAATTGGTTTTTGGTATTCCAGACTCGCTTTGTCCTATCTTACTCAACTTAAGGTTAATCTCAGTAAGTTGAACTTACATAGATTTAAACCCAATAGATGCTTTAAGCCCAATGTGCCCTACAAACAATGGCATTGAGGATACTGCAGAACATTTTTTCCGTGCTATTCTTTTGATATGCAATGACGAAATCTTCTCATTTGAGTTTTGTCAATTTTACGACCATTTGGTCATACTAATCTTTCAAAAGGTCCTAATGCATTCTTTATTGTATAGGAACTTCCTATTGATTCTTAACAGAAAAACACTTGAGTTAACTCTTGATATCATCCACAAAACTGGCCGGTTTGATTGAGATCATTTTAAAATTTATTATACGCCTAGTAACCACCAAGTCTCTTTTCTTTCTTCTTTGCAGTAGTTACGTGTAAATGGACGATTGTGATGAAGACAGCGGTATGATAGCTTCCACGAAAATTCTTTGCATTTTGTATAAAATCCACCGATCAAATTTATTTTAAATTCGGTGGGGTGCTCGGGATCATTTTGGAAACTTTCTTCCCGCTGTCTTTAGCGAAAACGCTCGTTGTATAACTTAAATTGTATTGAAAAAATGAAATAAAACTAAATTAAATGTGCTTGATTGAGGAGATTGTTTACAATTTTGATCGAGGGTTTTAGGCCTCTTCTCGTGTTTGTGTCAAGAACCAAATCGCGTGTAGGCATATCGTAAACTAACGTTGAATTTTTGTGATACATGGAGGGGGTGGGGGGGGGGGGTTTTAAATAGTAAAGGTTTTTGGGAATGTGCCGCTCGCAAGGGTATACTTTTTCGGACATCTGATCAAGGGTATAAGTTTTGGCAATTTTAGTTTAGGCAAGGGTATAATTCTTTGGAAATTTTGGTCTAGGGCCGTCTAGTAAGGGCCAAAACTTTGTAACTTGTATCTACAAACCCCAAAGTTTAACGACTTTGGTCTAGAGAAGGCGAAAAATTGGTGATTTTTGTCTAGAAAACGCCAAATAATGGCAATTTTGATCAAGAAATTAGTCTAGCCAAGACTATCATTTTCACATAAATTGGTCTAGCCAACCTTACCATTTTCAAGATGCTATCGGCACATACCTATCCCAAATTTTGCCAAGAGCCCCCCTCCCCCCAACCCATATTTGCTAGCATATTTGCTAGCAATCCAGCCTCATGATAATTGAAAATTGACAAAAATGGCTGAATGACAGCCCCACGCGTAAACGATTATGTAGCAGCCCTGCTTTATATACCTGGTACACGTTTGAGGTCACGTCAATCTGCCTCACGCCACAGTGATCCAGAATTGCAAAATAAGGGAATAAATGGTCAAAAATAAAGTTTTGAATATCAAATTAATTTTACACCTTCTTTATGTTAAGAAATAATTGGGGTAAATGTCAAGAAATAATTGTTTTAAAAGACAGCTGATATATTGATTTTTAAAGTTTGGTATAATTTTAGTGCTTGTTTACATTACTGTTTCCGGAATAGCACTGTTTGGAGGGCATTTTTCAACTAACCATTTCCCAGCTCAGAGAAGTCAGAAATTATTCATCTTTGTCTCATTTGAAACCACTAATAGTGTACGTTGAAGTAATATCAATATATTCTTTATTTTCTTTATTTTTGATACTTTTTTAAGCAATTCCATAATGGTGGTTTTTTGGGAAGTTAACGGGCTTAAAAAGGTAATTGTGAAATTCAGCGCTTAATACGAAAAAAGTGCGGGAAAATGCAGAAACCAAATAAATTCTATAATTAAGAGCCACTTTTCCTGCACGGTTTTGTCAAAGGGTTCGTACACATTTTTTGGCCAAAAAACATTTATGACAATTTTATAATTTTCCATTTGTACATTTTGAACAAATCTTTTCATATAAGTCTAATAAAAGGAATATCCAACGACCAAACATCATCTACATTAAGTGCAAAAATTTTCGGAGGATAAAATTTCGGACAATAAACTTCGGCGAAAATATTTTCGGACACATTTTTGGTATTTCGGACAAATTAATTTTCGGACAAAACTTTGACCAGTCTTTTGAATTATTTAAGCGCAACCACGTCATGTTTTAGATTTATTGAAACTGAACACCTTTATAAAGTTTAGGATATCTCGAACGAAGTACTTTCTCGCATAAAACTTTCTGGAATAGAAGAGTAATGAAAAAGTCATTAATTCTTGTTAATATTCGTATTCGTCTCATTTTTTATACGTGCTTATATATTTTTGTAAGTTTAAATCCTGGCTCAATTTCAAGTTCGGTAACATCATCAAATCGTATCAACAGAATTGAGCATATGTAATCGTACAAAAAAGTGACAGTTGCTATTTAATAGACAATGAAGTGGACTTGCCCAAGCTGTCTTGCAAGAAAGTGGAGTTGCCCATGTTCTCTTCTTTCTTACAAGATGACTTGGGCAAGTCCAACGATGAAGAGGACGATGATGCTATTTGTTTAGACTAATATTTGCTTGGAAACATGCATTTTTCTTTTCAAAAAATGTGCATGTTCATGATAATCTTTCGCTTCATGATTGAGATTCGGTTTCAAATTTCTTGTTTTGTTTCCTGTTGTTGTCAGTCAATTCACACTGCGCATGCGCATATGTACGCACAAATTTTCGGCGTGAAAATTTTTCGGACAACTCCATATTTCGTACAAATAAATTTTCGGACAAGTCTTTGTCCGAAAGTTTGTCACGCCGAAAATTTTTTTACTTAAGGTTACTGTAACCCTTCAGACAGCGATTAAGAAACTCTACTTTTCACGGCCGTTCCTTAAACTATACCAAACAAACTTATATGTTATTCGAAGCAGAATAAAACGTAGAATACCATTAAAATATAACCAGTTAATTAAATAAAAACGCAAATGATTTATTCCAGATTTTAGGCGAAATTTACCACCCTTGCGGAAAAATCTTGGTGTACCTCATCGGGCATTGTTCGACCAAGACTATCTATTTACCTAAGACTTAAGGTCCTGAACTGCAAAAGGGTGTCACGAATTTTTGATAAAACGTACTGTCTAGAAATAAT